>JARFIW010001605.1:0-337249 GCA_036346225.1 Platerodrilus igneus | reverse complement strand
GGTATAAAATCGTCCCGACGTAATACAACATTTTATTGCAAATGTCCTGGAACTATTCGTTGGATACATTAAACCAATAGTACATCAAATATTCGAGTTTTGATAAATTTTATGTACCATTGGGAAGCTTTTTAGAAATGTCCAAATAACCTAATCCAATGGTATAAAATCGGTCCCGGACGTAATACAACATTTTATTGCAAATGTCCTGGAACTATCGTTGGATACATTAAACCAATAGTACATCAAATATTCCGAGTTTTGATAAATTTTATGTACCATTGGGAAGCTATTTTAGAAATGTCCAAAATAACCTAATCCAATGGTATAAAATCGGTCCCGCGCGTAATACAACATTTTATTGCAAATGTCCTGGAACTATCGTTGGATACATTAAAACGCAATAGTACATCAAATATTCCGAGTTTTGAAAAATTTTATGTACCATTGGGAAGCTCTTGTTAGAAATTCCAAAATAACCTACATCCAATGGTATAAAATCGGTCCCGGTCGTAATACAACATTTTATTGCAAATGTTTGGAACTATTTGTTGTATACATAAAACGCAATAGTACATCAAATATTCCGAGTTTTGAAAATTTTATGTACCATTGGGAAGCTTTGTTAGAAATGTCCGAAATAACCTACATCCAATGGTATAAAATCGGTCCCGGATCGTAATACAACATTTTATTGCAAATGTCCTGGAACTATTCGTTGTATACATAAAACGCAATAGTACATAAATATTCCGAGTTTTGATAAATTTTATGTACCATGGGAAGCTTTGTTAGAAATGTCCAAAATAAGCTACATCCAATGGTATAAAATCGGTCCCGGATCGTAAATCAACATTTTATTGCAAATGTCCTGGAACTATTCGTTGTATACATAAAACGCAATAGTACATCAAATATTCCGAGTTTCGAAAAATTTTAAGTACCATTGGGAAGCTCTTGTTAGAAATGTCCGAAATAACCTACATCCAATGGTATAAAATCGGTCCCGGATCGTAATACAACATTTTATTGCAAATGTCCTGGAACTATACGTTGTATACATAAAACGCAATAGTACATAAAATATTCCGAGTTTTGATAAATTTTATGTACCATCGGAAAGCTATTGTTAGAAATGTCCAAAATAACCTACATCCAATGGTATAAAATCGGTCCCGGATCGTAAATCAACATTTTATTGCAAATGTCCTGGAACTATTCGTTGTATACATAAAACGCAATAGTACATCAAATATTCCGAGTTTCGAAAAATTTTAAGTACCATTGGGAAGCTCTTGTTAGAAATATCCAAAATAACCTACATCTTTGGTATAAAATCGGTCCCGGATCGTAATACAACATTTTATTGCAAACGTCCTGGAACTATACGTTGTATACATAAAACGCAATAGGACATCAAATATTCCGAGTTTTGATAAATTTTATGTACCATTGGGAAGCTATTGTTAGAAATGTCCAAAATAACCTACATCCAATGGTATAAAATCGGTCCCGGATCGTAATACAACATTTTATTGCAAACGTCCTGGAACTATACGTTGTATACATAAAACGCAATAGGACATCAAATATTCCGAGTTTTGATAAATTTTATGTACCATTGGGAAGCTATTGTTAGAAATGTCCAAAATAACCTACATCCAATGGTATAAAATCGGTCCCGCTGCGTAATACAACATTTTTTTGCAAATGTGTTGGAACTATTCGTTGTATACATAAAACGCAATAGTACATCAAATATTCCGAGTTTTGATAAATTTTATGTACCATTGGGAAGCTCTTGTTAGAAATGTCCGAAATAACCTACATCCAATGGTATAAAATCGGTCCCGGATCGTAATACAACATTTTATTGCAAATGTCCTGCAACTATAAGTTGTATACATAAAACGCAACAGTACATCAAATATTCCGAGTTTTGATAAATTTTATGTACCATTGGGAAGCTATTATTAGAAATGTCCGAAATAACCTACATCCAATGGTATAAAATCGATCCCGCAGCGTAATACAACATTTTATTGCAAATGTCCTGGAACTATTCGTTGGATACATTAAACGCAATAGTACATCAAATATTCCGAGTTTTGATAAATTTTATGTACCATTGGGAAGCTCTTGTTAGAAATATCCAAAATAACCTACATCTTTGGTATAAAATCGGTCCCGGATCGTAATACAACATTTTATTGCAAACGTCCTGGAACCATACGTTGTATACATAAAACGCAATAGGACATTAAATATTCCGAGTTTTGATAAATTTTATGTACCATTGGGAAGCTATTGTTAGAAATGTCCAAAATAACCTACATCCAATGGTATAAAATCGGTCCGGGATCGTAATTCAACATTTTTTTGCAAATGTTTGGAACTATTCGTTGTATACATAAAACGCAATAGTACATCAAATATTCCGAGTTTGAAAAATTTTAAGTACCATTGGGAAGCTTTGTTAGAAATGTCCAAATAACCTACATCCAATGGTATAAAATCGGTCCCCTCGTAATACAACATTTTTTTGCAAATGTGTTGGAACTATTCGTTGTATACATAAAACGCAATAGTACATCAAATATTCCGAGTTTCGAAAAATTTTAAGTACCATTGGGAAGCTCTTGTTAGAAATGTCCGAAATAACCTACATCCAATGGTATAAAATCGGTCCCGGATCGTAATACAACATTTTATTGCAAATGTCCTGCAACTATCGTTGTATACATAAAACGCAATAGTACATAAATATTCCGAGTTTTGAAAATTTTATGTACCATTGGGAAGCTCTTGTTAGAAATTCCAAAATAACCTACATCCAATGGATAAAATCGGTCCCGGATCGTAAACAACATTTTATTGCAAATGTCCTGGAACTATTCGTTGTATACATAAAACGCAATAGTACATCAAATATTCCGAGTTTTGAAAATTTTAAGTACCATTGGGAAGCTTTGTTAGAAATGTCCAAAATAACCTACATCCAATGGAATAAAATCGGTCCCGGATCGTAATACAACATTTTATTGCAAATGTCCTGGAATTATGTTGTATACATAAAACGCAAAGTACATCAAATATTCCGAGTTTTGATAAATTTTTGTACCATTGGGAAGCTATTGTTAGAAATGTCCAAATAACCTACATCCAATGGAATAAAATCGGTCCCGGATCGTAAATCAACATTTATTGCAAATGTCCTGGAACTATTCGTTGTATACATAAAACGCAATAGTACATCAATATTCCGAGTTTCGAAAATTTTAAGTACCATTGGGAAGCTCTTGTTAGAAATGTCCGAAATAACCTACATCCAATGGTATAAAATCGGTCCCGGATCGTAATACAACATTTTATTGCAAATGTCCTGCAACTATAAGTTGTATACATAAAACGCAACAGTACATCAAATATTCCGAGTTTTGATAAATTTTATGTACCATTGGGAAGCTATTGTTAGAAATGTCCGAAATAACCTACATCCAATGGTATAAAATCGATCCCGCAGCGTAATACAACATTTTATTGCAAACGTCCTGGAACTATACGTTGTATACATAAAACGCAATAGGACATCAAATATTCCGAGTTTTGATAAATTTTATGTACCATTGGGAAGCTATTGTTAGAAATGTCCAAAATAACCTACATCCAATGGTATAAAATCGGTCCCGCTGCGTAATACAACATTTTTTGCAAATGTTGGAACTAGTTGTATACATAAAACGCAATAGTACATCAAATATTCCGAGTTTCGAAAATTTTAAGTACCATTGGGAAGCTCTTGTTAGAAATGTCCGAAATAACCTACATCCAATGGAATAAAATCGGTCCCGGATCGTAATACAACATTTTATTGCAAATGTCCTGGAACTATACGTTGTATACATAAAACGCAATAGTACATAAAATATTCCGAGTTTTGATAAATTTTATGTACCATCGGAAAGCTATTGTTAGAAATGTCCAAAATAACCTACATCCAATGGTATAAAATCGGTCCCGGATCGTAAATCAACATTTTATTGCAAATGTCCTGGAACTATTCGTTGTATACATAAAACGCAATAGTACATCAAATATTCCGAGTTTCGAAAAATTTTAAGTACCATTGGGAAGCTCTTGTTAGAAATGTCCGAAATAACCTACATCCAATGGTATAAAATCGGTCCCGGATCGTAATACAACATTTTATTGCAAATGTCCTGCAACTATAAGTTGTATACATAAAACGCAACAGTACATCAAATATTCCGAGTTTTGATAAATTTTATGTACCATTGGGAAGCTATTGTTAGAAATGTCCGAAATAACCTACATCCAATGGTATAAAATCGATCCCGCAGCGTAATACAACATTTTATTGCAAATGTCCTGGAACTACTCGTTGGATACATTAAACACAATAGTACATCAAATATTCTGAGTTTTGATAAATTTTATGTACCATTGGGAAGCTATTATTAGAAATGTCCGAAATAACCTAGATCCAATGGTATAATATCGATCCCGCAGCGTAATACAACATTTTATTGCAAATGTCCTGGAACTATTCGTTGGATACATTAAACGCAATAGTACATCAAATATTCCGAGTTTTGATAAATTTTATGTACCATTGGGAAGCTCTTGTTAGAAATATCCAAAATAACCTACATCCAATGGTATAAAATCGGTCCCGGATCGTAATACAACATTTTATTGCAAACGTCCTGGAACTATACGTTGTATACATAAAACGCAATAGGACATCAAATATTCCGAGTTTTGATAAATTTTATGTACCATTGGGAAGCTATTGTTAGAAATGTCCAAAATAACCTACATCCAATGGTATAAAATCGGTCCCGCTGCGTAATACAACATTTTTTTGCAAATGTGTTGGAACTATTCGTTGTATACATAAAACGCAATAGTACATCAAATATTCCGAGTTTCGAAAAATTTTAAGTACCATTGGGAAGCTCTTGTTAGAAATGTCCGAAATAACCTACATCCAATGGTATAAAATCGGTCCCGCTGCGTAATACAACATTTTTTTGCAAATGTGTTGGAACTATTCGTTGTATACATAAAACGCAATAGTACATCAAATATTCCGAGTTTCGAAAAATTTTAAGTACCATTGGGAAGCTCTTGTTAGAAATGTCCGAAATAACCTACATCCAATGGAATAAAATCGGTCCCGGATCGTAATACAACATTTTATTGCAAATGTCCTGGAACTATACGTTGTATACATAAAACGCAACAGTACATCAAATATTCCGAGTTTTGATAAATTTTATGTACCATCGGGAAGCTATTGTTAGAAATGTCCAAAATAACCTACATCCAATGGTATAAAATCGGTCCCGGATCGTAAATCAACATTTTATTGCAAATGTCCTGGAACTATTCGTTGTATACATAAAACGCAATAGTACATCAAATATTCCGAGTTTCGAAAAATTTTAAGTACCATTGGGAAGCTCTTGTTAGAAATGTCCGAAATAACCTACATCCAATGGTATAAAATCGGTCCCGGATCGTAATACAACATTTTATTGCAAATGTCCTGCAACTATAAGTTGTATACATAAAACGCAACAGTACATCAAATATTCCGAGTTTTGATAAATTTTATGTACCATTGGGAAGCTATTGTTAGAAATGTCCGAAATAACCTACATCCAATGGTATAAAATCGATCCCGCAGCGTAATACAACATTTTATTGCAAATGTCCTGGAACTATTCGTTGGATACATTAAACACAATAGTACATCAAATATTCTGAGTTTTGATAAATTTTATGTACCATTGGGAAGCTATTATTAGAAATGTCCGAAATAACCTAGATCCAATGGTATAATATCGATCCCGCAGCGTAATACAACATTTTATTGCAAATGTCCTGGAACTATTCGTTGGATACATTAAACGCAATAGTACATCAAATATTCCGAGTTTTGATAAATTTTATGTACCATTGGGAAGCTATTGTTAGAAATGTCCAAAATAACCTACATCCAATGGTATAAAATCGGTCCCGCTGCGTAATACAACATTTTTTTGCAAATGTCCTGGAACTATTCGTTGGATACATTAAACGCAATAGTACATCAAATATTCCGAGTTTTGATAAATTTTATGTACCATTGGGAAGCTCTTGTTAGAAATGTCCAAGCTAACCTACATCCAATGGTATAAAATCGGTCCCGTCGTAATACAACATTTTTTGCAAATGTTTGGAACTATTCGTTGTATACATAAAACGCAATAGTACATCAAATATTCCGAGTTTGAAAATTTTAGTACCATTGGGAAGCTCTTGTTAGAAATGTCCAAATAACCTACATCCAATGGTATAAAATCGGTCCCGGATCGTAATCAACATTTTATTGCAAAGTCCTGGAACTAGTTTATACATAAAACGCAATAGGACATCAAATATTCCGAGTTTTGATAAATTTTATGTACCATCGGGAAGCTATTGTTAGAAATGTCCAAAATAACCTACATCCCATGGTATAAAATCGGTCCCGGATCGTAAATCAACATTTTATTGCAAATGTCCTGGAACTATTCGTTGTATACATAAAACGCAATAGTACATCAATTATTCCGAGTTTCGACAAATTTTAAGTACCATTGGGAAGCTCTAGTTAGAAATGTCCGAAATAACCTACATCCAATGGTATAAAATCGGTCCCGGATCGTAATACAACATTTTATTGCAAATGTCCTGGAACTATTCGTTGTATACATAAAACGCAATAGTACATCAAATATTCCGAGTTTTGATAAATTTTATGTACCATTGGGAAGGCTATTGTTAGAAATGTCCAAAATAACCTACATCCAATGGTATAAAATCGGTCCCGGATCGTAATACAACATTTTATTGCAAATGTCCTGGAACTATTCGTTGTATACATAAAACGCAATCGTACATCAAATATTCCGAGTTTTGATAAATTTTATGTACCATTGGGAAGCTATTGTTAGAAATGTCCGAAATAACCTACATCCAATGGTATAAAATCGGTCCCGGATCGTAATACAACAGTTTATTGCAAATGTCCTGGAACTATTCGTTGTATACATAAAACGCAATAGTACATCAAATATTCCGAGTTTTGATAAATTTTATGTACCATTGGGTAGCTATTGTTAGAAATGTCCGAAATAACCCACATCCAATGGTATAAAATCGGTCCCGGATCGTAATACTATAGCCTTCTGTATTTTACGATTTTGTTTAACGAGAATTTCCAATAAGTGAAAGGAGCTCACGGCAAGTTCTGATGGAAGATGGCTCAAAGTTGAGGAAATCTCAAAGGCAAAGCGGCTAGTCGAACTATATGCTCTGGGTGGAACATGAGCTGTGGGTCGGGGTGGAATTGCGACCACTAATATGAAGAATAAGGCGCCACCGTATTTTTCTATACAGAGAAGACCTGACTCAAGTCCCTTGTACAAGGCTAATGCGGAAACCTTTCTCCTATAGCCGCTATACAATTTTTAAAGACCACATAATCTCTGAAGTTTCTTACCTTATGGCTCGACCTTGACCTTAGTAATCCTCTGCAGCACCTGTGAACAGATTAAACAAAGAATAGCACTGTTTGTGCCTTCATACTCAAAAATACTTAAATTCAATTGGAATCATCTTTCATTCATCCTAAATAAAAAGAATAGTCTTTTGATTGAAAATAAAAATCTATTCCTCTAGTATTCAATAATGTGCTTTTATACAAAATATCTTTCTTTCTTTATATCTTGATTAATTTAAATTGTGAAAAATTATTTACAGAAGGCACTGGATAAAATCAGTACCAATACCATTAAATGTGGTTTTATTTAACAAATTGACAAAGCATAAAGTTGCTTTCTAAATTGTTGCTTATTTATAACAAAAAGTTAATTAGGGTAGATCTACCTTAATTTTACAATGGATAATTTCAAATAAGAATAAGAACGGACAACCAAGTAATAATAAAAGATATACAAAACAACCCCGGTATACTACCAATAAACTAGTCAGTATACAAAAAACAATATTTACTCAAATAATATCCAACCTTACTTTAACGCAACAAATTTTAGCAACATTAAGAATAACGAAATAATATTTTTGATAGAAATCTAGATAGTAGAAAGTAACAATTATCATTATTATCATTTATTTGCTTTTCCAACAAAGGTTACTAGCACATACCAAGTAATCATACCCAAAACCAAATTCCTATCCCTAAATGAACTGAGATATGGTTATACAAACGAAAAATGTACTGAAGTAACACCAAACCAATATTTATGTCAATCGATGACGACAACAACCATTCAAGAAGACAGTCCTTGTGAAGTACAACTATTAAAATTCTCAAATCATTACGAAAACTGTGAAACTAAACAAGTGCAAATAACTAATATGAAAATTCAAAAAGTTACAGATAACAAATGGATAGCCATTTTCCCAACAGAAGTAATAGCAACCATCCACTGCAACCAGGATGAAAATAACCAAGCATTAATCGGAAGCAAACTAATTACCCTCAAAGAAGACTGTTATATGAAATTGAAAGGAGAAGTAATCAGAGTTTATCAAGATCCCATAGCAACAAAGAAACTTGCAAACCTACCGGAACTACAGTTCAAGATACAACAAGAAGACGAAGAAATAATCAAGAAACCTATGAAGCTAGAGCATCTAGACTTAGACGATCTCAACCACGCCGTGAAATTAGTGGAAAGTTATAAAGAACAATTAAGTGAACTCAAAACGCCAAAGTTACATTATAATAATATAAGTGTTTGGACAATTGTATTAATCATTTTAATAATTTTTGTAATCATGTATGTATTATACAAAATGTACCTTAGATATAAGAATGAAGGAAACAGTACTAGATTTAAGGAAACAAAGAGAAAAAAGGAAACAATAAGTATACCCTTAGGAACAATGAATTTTAAATAAAATTGAATAATGTATTTTATGTATTTAAAAATTAGAAAACCTTAATTTTTCATTTACGGTGGGAGGAGTTATGTATCCCCCCAATTACATATATATATTGATATATTGAATCTAATAGGAATTATTAGAAATTATTAAGTAAAAGTATAAGCTCAATGCAACATTGTAACACAAGGATAACCCAGAGAGGTTATCGACAGTTCATGTGGACGGACATGCAACTTTGCATCCGTGAGGGTAGTGATACTGCAGGTGGCAGGTCACAGGCGGTCAACAGACCGCAATTACTTAGAATTAAGTTGTTACATTGTAATAAAGTGTACAATTAAGAGAAACGCAGACATGAGATCTGCAAGTTCCCACAGCCGTGTGGAGGGCAGGTTATTATAAAAGGCCCGGGAGCTCAATGCCCGGCAGTCAGTCTTCGAACTCCATACTTCGTTGTTCAAGCTACTCACTAGTACAATAATTAATTTTTAGTATTATGTACAAGTTATCTAAATTTTAAACTAATAAACTTTTTGTTAAAGTATCAATGTGTTTTTAAAAATCCAGCTCCAAAGGCCCGAACTTTAACTTGTGTAGAAGTGCGTATTTGTTATTTGCTTCAACTATTGCTAAGCTGGAATTCCCAGTATTAAATTTAAAATTCACTCACTTGATTTTGTAAGAATATAATCTGTTAGTTACAATAACAGGTGTAATTACATCATTTGTTTGTTTGAAATATGTTGTTGACACATGTATCCGTGATGGCAGATGCTTAACACTGCGTCACTACCGACTTTGAAAACAAGAATATTTTTGTGAACATTTTCATTTTAAACTGAAATTAGTACTTCGAACTTAAAGAGAAAAATTTGTATTTTAATGTCTATAATGTAATTGACCTAAACAGATCTGAGTGGGTTAGAAAATATTGGTGTAACAAGTTACACTTTGTTGTAATGTATTTGATCATGAATAAGGTTGATAGACCTTACGTTAATTTTACAAAGTAATTCAAGTAATTATTTAATTTTGTTACATTGAATTTTATTTAAAGAAAAAGAGATTCTTTCTAGTAAATTATTAATCCAAGCTTAAAGTTTTTTATTTTGATCAAGTGTGATCAAACCTAACCGCCGAAAATTAATATCTTTAGGAGTTGAATTTTGATGCTACCCTTATATAGAAAATATTATTTTTATATTTTTTTTAGGCATATTTGCGGGACACAAACAGTGTTCCAATTTTCTATGTTGATTTAATTAATACACTTTCTTACAGGAACAACGTCTTATTCTGTTAAGACAGGTTTTTGTCAGCGAAGGCGATCCTTTTTTCTTTGGGTCCCCACGTTCGCCCTTAGAAATATGCCATGCCATAAACGTGAATCAATCCGGACTTGGTGGCGCCTATTTGTTTTAGTTTGAGTATGATCCCCAACAGATTTCGACTTACCCCCCCCCCCCCCATTGCTCATAGCTCTACCCAAGGAATAGACCCCTAGTTACGTCGGAAGACTTTGTTTTGCTGACCCCCAACTTCTAGAGTCAGATATAGGTATTAAGAAGAGAACGCTAGTTAAGACCAAATAAGAAAATTCGCTACACTGGCTCACAACGTGGGGCTGTTGCTTTTAGTGCATCAAAAAAAAATTCGTCACACCGTAATCAATTTATCCCTATAGTAGGGGATAAAGAATACTACTATAGTAAGCCTGCTTATCGTAAAAGGCGATTAAAAGGCGCAGCAAGGGGCAGCAGCCTTGCTGGCTAAAAGATATTGGAGGAGGGTCGGTTGGTCTCGGGCGATCCTCAATAATTTACAAGCATGTTGGGGGTTGACCGTGACGGATACGGCTTTCTGCTAAAATCTTTAAAAACTGCGTTGTGGAAAGATATGGGAGCCTACCACAATATTTCCCAGGTGTGCGTGGCCTAAAACACGAAATACATATGATGGAGAGCTCACAAGTAAAATTCTTGTCCGAGGTAAAATACTCCCTCATTCGGATCTCCGGGAGGGGTACTTGGGGCTCGTTATCATAAGAATATAAAACAACAATTCGATTTAGTGATAGGGACTTGGAATGTTAGGTCATTACTTAGAGTAGATAAGTTAACGAATTTATTAGTCGAAATGAGAAAGGAAAAGCTGGACATTTTAGGGATTAGTGAGGTGAGATGGCCAGATAGTAATGACTTTTGGAAAGATAATTATAGAATAATTACAACTTCTTCAACTAATGGACAGGCAGGGGTAGGAATAGTGTTAGGTAAAAGATTAGGGCATAAAGTTAAAGAGTACTTACAATTTAGTGATAGAATAATTATGGTTAGATTGAGTACAAAACCCACAGACACTGTTTTAGTACAGGTTTACATGCCAACAACTCAGTACGAGGATGAGGAAGTAGAAAAGGTATACGAGGATATAAATAGTATAGTGAGAAAAGTAAAAGGAGATGAGAATTTAATAGTTATGGGCGATTTTAATGCGTCAGTGGGAGAAGGTAGTGAGGGAAAAATGGTAGGAAAATTTGGGTATGGCAGACGAAATGATAGAGGAGAAAGATTAGTTGAGTTTTGCCAGGAACATAGATTAGTAACTGTAAACACCCTATTTGAACAACATGTTAGGAGAAGATATACCTGGAAAGCGCCAGGTGATAGGGCTAGATACCAAATAGATTATATTTTAGTTAAACAAAGATTTAGAAACCAAGTTAAAAACTGTCGTAGTTATCCAGGGGCTGACATAGATAGCGATCATAACTTAGTTAAAATAAAGTGTAAACTAAAATTCAAAAAATTGAGAAAGGTTAAAAGAGAGGGATGGGATCTAGGTAAGCTTAATGATAGTAGGGTAAAAGAGGAATATAAACAAGTATTAGATAATAAGAGCAAAGAGATAGCTGTAGGAGGGAATGTAGAAAATAGATGGAAAGAAATAAAACTGACTGTACATGATACAGCAACACAGACTATAGGTAAGGAAAAAATAGAAGCGAGAAAACCCTGGGTAACAAAGGCGATATTAGATTTAATAGAGAATAGAAGAAAGTTTAAACCTTTCAAAGAAGTGGGTAGTGAAAGTAAGCAAAAATATAATACAGTTAGAAATAAAATAGTACATGAGTGTAGAAAAGCTAGAAATAAATGGATGGAGGAGAATTGTAAGGGAATACAAGATGATTTGAGAGTAGGTAAGACAGACAGGGCTTACAGGGCAGTTAAAAAGTTTTTTGGGGAAGATAGGAAAAAATATAATGGTATTAGAGACGAGAATAATGAGCTTCTAATAAATAAAGTTGAGGTAGCAGATAGATGGAAAAGATATTTAGAAGATTTATTTAAGGGAGACGATATAGATGAGTTAGAGAACGACCAAGAAGAGGATGTAGAAATAGGGTTCTCAATATTAAGAGAGGAATTTGATAGAGCTGTTCGAAATCTTAAACTAAATAAAGCGCCAGGGATAGACGATATTCCCGCAGAATTAATAAATTATGCTAGTCAGAAAACTTTAGATAGATTATATGAACTAGTAAAAGTTATATATGACACAGGTGAGGTTCCAATAGATTTCGAAAAAAATATTATTATCCCAATCCCAAAAAAGTCAGGAGCTGATAGGTGTGAGAATTTTAGAACGGTTAGTTTAACTTCTCATGCTTCCAAAATACTAACAACAATAATTAAAAATAGAGTAGAAGCTTTGACTGAGAATTATTTAGGCGAAGACCAATATGGTTTTCGTAAAGACAGAGGACTAGAGAACCGATACTAATGATTAGGGTAATTATCGAAAAAGGTTACAAAAAATGAAAAGACTCATTTGCGTTTGTAGATTTAGAAAAAGCATTTGATAGGGTTAATTGGATTGTTATGTTCAGGGTTTTGCAAAAATAGGAATCTCTCATAGGGATCTAAAATTATTTACAGTCTATATAAAACCAAAGCGTAGTAATTAGATTTGATGAAATAGAAAAGGAAGCTAAGATTAGAAATGGTGTTAGACAGGGTTGTATACTGTCTCCCTTGATTTTAATGTTTATATTGAGAAGCTTTAAACTTAGCTAGAGAGAGAAAAGAGATAGGTATTAGTGTACAGGGACAGAAAGTAGACATGTTACGTTTTGCAGATGATATAGCCATTATAGCAGAGTCTAGAAAAGAGTTAGGAGAGTTTTTAAATATTTTAGATGAGATACTACAGAGTAACTATAGTATGAGAATTAACTCAGTAAAGACAAAGATAATGACAAGTGAGTTACAGCCTAGTTCTAAACCAAAATTAAAAATAGGTAATACCGAGTTAGAGGAGGTAGATGAATTTTGCTATTTAGGTAGTATAATTACAAAGGATGGACGTAGCAGAAGGGATATAGTAGCTAGAATAGCTCAAGCTAGAAAAATGTTTTTAAAAAAGAAAAACTTGCTAATAGCTAATAGTATTAGTTTAGATAATAGAAAAAGTTTCTTAAAGTCGTACGTATGGAGCGTTCTACTATACGGTAGTGAGACTTGGACAATTAAAGAAGTAGATAAGAAAAAGATAGAAGCTTTTGAAACTTGGTGTTATAGGAGAATGTTAAAGATTAGTTGGACAGATAGAGTAACAAACGAGGAAGTTTATAGAAAGATAAGTGAGGAACCCTGTATGTGGAAACAATTGAAGGTCAGGAGAGATAGAATGATAGGGCACCAGTTAAGACATGAGGGACTATTTAGTAAAGTCTTAGATTATAGACTACCAAATAAAAATAGAGTAGGAAGGCCTAGACAAAGCTATATTAGTCAAATTATTAGAGATCTAGGTTGTGAAGGGTATGCAGATCTTTTTAGACTAGCTCAGAATAGACAAGAATTTAGAGCTGCATCAAACCGACTTTAAGTAAGTTCGAAAACAAAACAAAAAAAATAAAAATCAGGTAACTAAATGTCACCATGACATAACTCACAATTAGTTAGCGGTCTGGCATGTTGGTAGCGTTTCGTTGCTTAAGCCTTACCATAACATATAATTTAACACTTTTCCTTTTTGAAGCGGATAACCAGGTTATATTTCATTTTTTTATAAATGGTAATCATTTAAACCATGTTAGAGTTCTTTAACAAACATCAGGTTGCTAATATCTATGTAGAGCCAGGTGGATAGGAAAAAGATAGAAGGATATAGGAAGACCTAGGCCAAACTATATTAGTCAAATTATTAGAAATTTAGGTTGTGAAGGGTATGTAGAGCTGTTTAGATTAGCACAGAATAGAAAAGAAGTTAGAGCTGCGTCAAACCGACCTTAAGTAAGGTCGAAAACAAAATGATGATGATGTACCTTGTAATTAAATGGAAAGATTTACAGCACTATTAACTGCGATTATTACTTAAAAACAAATACCTTTGAACCAAAAGCTAGTGTAATTTGCTCTACATTGTGAATTATTTCATCAATAGATATTAAATTAATGAAATCTTATAACTACAAAATATTATCAGAAAATTATTAAATACAAAATGCACATTTCCAATTAAGTTTTGTAGAAAACATAAAACTTGGATTACAGTAATCCTAAATTATATCTAGATAAACAGTTTCCCAATATAGGCGTTTTTCTCAAGAATTGAAGTACAAACAAAGTTACAAAAATGACATCCAGTTCAAATCCAAAACTCATATTGACACAAATCTTATTTCAGTAGTTTAATATCCATTTAAAGCCAAACAATTACTTTCCGTAAACGCATTAATTCTTGAAAAAGTGACTGTAGTATTATTTAAAAATTTTATATTGGAGTAATAAAAACCATTTAGGATAAAATTTATAATATATATGATGGTACTTAGAATTGTTAGGAAATGCTTCAGAAATACTCTTGTGCTACTTAGCAGCGCTAGAATAATCCTTTTACAAAGATAATTCAAGCAAGAAGTTCTACGTATGGTTCGAATCGGCTAAGTCAAATTACGCTTAATTTTTGCAGGCAGAAGGCATGCAAAACGATTATAAAATGTAACAGCCATTGGAATCGAACGAAAGTGGAATCAACAACAAAGAAAATTTTGGCGCCTAACTAAATTGGTTCGATCCGACGAAAGTGGTTCGATTCAGCGAAAGCGACTCGATTTTAGCACTCAACAAAGTGGCTCGAATCAACGTTCAAACTCGACTTTTTTGTTAAGAGGCTAGATATTAGAGACGTAAATCAGTTTAATTTAGTTAAATATCTTTTTCATTTTATGTAGCATTTTCGGAATAGTTTTGATACTATGAAAAGAGAAAAGGGTACGAAGGAATTGCTTACGTCAGAAGGGGCGATGCTATGCTCTGATGATGGTTTTCCGATTGAGGATGCAGAAAGTAGAATGACTAAAGGTTTAAATAGTCGAACAAAAAAAAGTGATGTTTAAGAAGAAGCAGAACCAAATGTGATGCACCTGATGATAGGTATGGACAGAGGACGGGAAAAATTTAGTCAAGAATTAAACAAAATCAGGAAAAATTCAGTTAGGAATTAGAACAGATAATTGATATAATAGATATCTTTATATTTTTTATGAGACAGGGGGATCGGGAAATAATTAACTTAAATATGATGGACGCGAAAAAAAGATATGTATGATGCAGGATAATGTTGGTATTGCCATAGGCAGCCTACAACAAACGGTATAAAAAAACGAGCAGAATACTGGAGTGGAATTTAACAAGATAAAACACAGTGTAACAGTATTAAAGAATGAAATTAAGAAAAAACCTAACAGATTGGAGTTGGAAGTAGATAATTTGAAGAATGGAGCTAGAAAAATTGAAGGCGACAACGTTATGTATTGTAGTAGCGTTATTCCTTTAGAACTATTTTCTAAATTTTATGGGGAATAAGAAAATCAATCCTAGAATGTTTTTAAATAATTTAAAAGTTATTGCAATGACTAATGAGGACGAGCAACAGAAACTGAACGTGTTCAGATCAATGCTAAAGGGCAACGCGGATATTTGGTTTAGCTTGGTCAACATGGAGAAAAATACATTCGAAGAATTTGAACAGAAATTATAAAACTATTACTAGGGCAACGTAAACAATACAAAGTTAAAGACAATTTATTAATGGGAAAATTTAAGAATTACTATGGATAGGCGAGAGAACAGTAAGTCATAAAGAAATTTAGCATAGAAAATAATTAGACCACTTTCTAGACGTTAATCAAATAGTGAGGCATTGAGAAAACCACATTGAACATGAACATGAACTAACAAAATACGCGACACTAGGAAACATTTTCTTAGGAAGCCTCAGAAGATACGGCAATTTGGGACAAGTGTAACGAATAGGAAATAGGAACAGAGGTAATCATGTAAACAATTTTCGATTAAATATGAGCACAAAAGCACACAACAATTGGAACCAGACATAGAAGTATAATTAGAGGAAGAACAGCTATCAGGACAGGGAACGGAACAATAGGCACGCGAAAGACTGGGTAGTCGCAGAAAACACGAGACAAGAAAATACAACGGAAAACACGAAAAGGAACAGCAACCATCACACCTACGTAAAACCAGGACCGTTTGCGGGTCTGAATTTGTAGTAGAAGACAAGTCATACAACGCCTTCAACGTAAATAAATATAAAGATCATTAAGGATTTATTAAAATGTATACGAAAAAAAGAAAACCATGAATGGAAATGCATTGCCGATCATAAATTTAGTTATTGAAGATAAAGTGGTGAAAACGTTAGTAGAAACTGGGACGGAATCCAGTTTGATTTTAGAAATTTTTATAAAGCAAAATAAAAATTTATTTGAGGAGAATATGATACATCTAAAGAAAAATAATTTAATAGCGCCGAAAAGTAAAAGGTTTGCAGCAATTGACAGTATGATGATATTGAACTTAAATAGGGAGACGGCAACATAGATTTTCGATGATACCAAGGCTTAAGTTAGAGTGTACAACGGAAATGGATTCAATAAATAAATTGAAAATAGGGTTTTATATCTATAGCAGAACTTTTATTATTGACGATTGTTGTATAGGGTGGAATGATGAAGTCCGCATCGATAAGGATATTGATTGCAATAATGTTAATTATATTGAAAATGAAAACTGGGTGTGGGAGGGGGTTTATAAATAAAGTAGGATTAATTAATTGTCTTGGTGAAGCTAAGGATTTGGATGTCTTGGTAAAATTAAGAAGTAAGTTCTAGGTGAAATAGGAAATGTGATAGAGCGGGGTATCATAGAGGAGCTTTTGATGCACTTTGTTAATCTATCTTATGGAGAAGATTCAGAAAATTAAAATAATAAGATTTTGTCTTTATTTTAAAATATTTATATTTTAGTTTTGGGTGTGGGGGGATTCTGTAGCAAATAAATGCAATTTGGGTTAATTATGCCATACCCGACTTTATAATAATTCCTAATAAAAGCTTGAATTTCCTATCTTGAAAACATTTAATATAAAGAACTACGTTTTTAATTTGAATGAATACATATTATACTAGTATTATTCATTTAGTATCGAGCGAAAATTGGAAGAATCCTCAATCTTACTGAAAATTGGATGTATTATTACTCTAAATTGTTAGATGCATACAGGAACATAATTTTATTTGAGATCATTATTCCAATCAATAAAATTAACAACTGCAGTAATAAGTTTCAGACATCAGGTAAATATTGTATTTATATGCACAAGTATTTAGATTTCGAAGTCGTTTATGTGACAGATAGTGGTTTGAAGCTTGAAACTTCACGTATGGTTAACAAGGTCGATTTTCGCAACGTTAAGTGAGCTTAACCAATTGGGTACTTTGTTTGTTGTGGTCAGAAACAATTACTATTGGAGCAAACTACATGATTTCTAGCATAATTAAGATTTTTGGAAAAAAATTACCTGAACCATGTTATGGTTTTTGATTTGGGGTTTAAGTTATAAATACAAGTGTAGTATTAAGGGATTATGTACTTGTTTCTCAACTGACAAACGACGTTATTAAAGGTAATGCAGTAATTAATAGAACTCATTGCAATGTTTAAGGTAGCTGCAATTTTAGGAATTTGTAAGTAAACGTACATTTGTGAATTACTTTAGGTAATGGGAAATTATTTTTAAGACTACTATTCAATTCTATTCCATTTTGTTCGATTCCCATTTTAGCTTTCTCGATCTTAGTGCTAGTGAAAGTCTAGTATAATTTAATTAAAGTTATACAATCATGTCGTAAAACAAGTCTCAGTATCAATTTATATAAGGAGACCCTTATTTATGATGCATTAATATTTGTATTGATTGGAGTTTAATGTACTGGAGGGCTGGTAGATCTGGAGTTAATTCAAGGCGCCAGAGAAAAAAGTTTAGACCAGCTATTAAAACTTTGCCATTTATTATAAGAGACTTTGTAAAGATATTTAAATCGGCAGTTCGTATAGTGTATTGTTTATCGACACTGGAATAATTTTGAAGAACGCTTATAATGCTACAATTGCTTTAAGTTTTTAAATTTTTTTTAAATTTAAATATGTCACATATATTACAAAGGCTTGTTATAAAACCTTCTTTTTGTGTTTAAAAGTCAAATTTTATCGTATAGTAAACAACTGATCTTGTCCTTGTCTTTTCAGTAATCCAAGCGACAGGCCTGTCGTATTGGAGTAACTTTTGATGAAAATAAATTAATTGCTGTAGCATATCTTAAAACTTGAATTATTTTAATCTTTAAACTTATTTTTGAAATATCAAGAAATTGCTTATACAAGAAATATTTTAGTAAACATATCTTCCTTTACAAAACTTTAATTTTTTATTTCAGTCAGAATGATTTATAAAAGAAAATATTCGTTATCAGGACACAAAAATTGTTCTCCTTTTGATAACTTTATTATGTTGTTATTTTTCAGATTTAATTAATATTTTTAAATAGATTCTAGCCGAGGGTCGATTGAAGAGGAGGTTTACTAAGTAATATTTTTGTTTATAACAAAAGGTTTCTGCGTTTTCCTTGTAATTTCCCCTTTCTAGGTGTTTTCATAAACGTAGTGGCGCCTAATTTTTAGTCAACAAAATCGCCCATGACCCTAGCTCATATCTCTCCGCATAAGGTAATTCTTAAGCGCAGCCCGTATGTTACAAGTGTTTCTATAATTTTGTTGTCACCCTTTTACGTTGCAATCGTGAAGCCTAGGAACCAAAAATCATGTAACAATACAACACTCTAAATCTGAGCAAAACAAGATAATTGTTACGGTAATCCGTGCGGACCAAACGAAAGTAAAGTATCGTAAATAAACTTTCAGTAGCCCTCACCGGGTACCACAACAAAATAAAAGGAGAACCGAAGGAATTTTGCCGTGCTAGCTAAAAGCGTCGTTCAGCCGGGTAGGTCACACATAAAAAAAAAGAATTGGGAACCTCGAAGTAAAAATTTTATTTACAACTACCTGAAATACTAAAATAATATTTTCAAAGCAAAAGTTTTTGATAAATAAAAAGTTACAAATTATATTGCTAGCGTAATTTGCTATATCCAAATGATAATGGCATACACTAATAAAACGTACATGGTGTTGAATGAACATTTATTTCAATTTCAGGGACGGAACGTAATAAATTCCTCCCCAACATGATTAAAAGGTCGGGTAGAAAACAGAAGCAGAGGTCCAAGTAGTACACTAATAAGTTAAACAAAAGAAAATCCGTTACAGAAAACCCAAAAAAAAACAAAAAGAGATTTGTATCCGGCTCTAAGAACCAACATATGCTAACATGACGCACTAAAAAGAAATTCTTTTCGAAAAATCCAAAAAAAACAAAAAAATCTTTATCCTGCTCCAAGAACCAGTATATACCAATCGGATAAACAAAAAAAATTTGCCTCAGAAAACACCAGGAGAGCCTAAGAAAAAAAAATTTTATGCGAAAACCCCAGGAAACCCCAAACAAAACAAAAACTTTATCAAGCGAAGTCGGAAAGTGTCCAGGGATATCGAAAAAAGGGGAGGTATAAGGTAGTGATCACCGACGACAAAGATGGAATGGCCTAACATTGCAAAAGTCGTCGCAGGACGAATATCTCTAAAAAAGAAATAGTAAAGTTTTCAACCTCGAGGAAAGAAATTGGTTTCTTGTAAAAAAGTCAAAAGTAAGTAAAGGAATGAGGAGAAAAACCAACAGTACAAACCAGAACAAGACAATAACAGTCAAGCCTCAAAGTAAGCAAGGGAACTACGAGAAAGCTGAATAAAAAACATGAGCTATTTCAGGCTGTGGTAACAAGGAATCGTATTAAACAAACAACCGGAAGAAAGAATCGCTAACTAGGCCACAAAGTCGACTAAGTTGTGGCTTCCGAAGAAAATTAAGAAATCTAAAAGCACATACAACAGGAAGCGAATTGAAAACATTACTCAATTAATTATGAGTACTATAACCAGCCAAAGGAAAGAGAAAATAAAGAGGATAAAAAAAAATGGAGAAACAAAACCAAATTAAAAACCTAAGAAACAGTACAAAAGAGAACAAAAACCAAACCGAGTGTAGTTACGTAAGTGGGGGTGTTGGTGTGGGTGTGGGTGTAGGTGTGGGTGTTGATGTCGGTGTGGGTGTGGGCGTGGGCGTGGATGTGGGTGTGTGCGTGTGTGTGTACGTGTAGGCGTGAATGTACGTGAGTTTGTGAGTATGTGCGTATGTGTGTGTGTGTGTGCGTTGAACTGCATTAGTCGCCTCTTACGACAGGCAGGTCGTACCGTGGGACTATTCTAATCCCGAACCCACATGGGGTCGAACGAAAGAAAAGAAAGAAAACCCAGCAAAACAGAAAAATCAATAAAGGAATCGTAAAGTGCAAAATTCGAATTCTAAGGAAAACAAAATCGGCATAAAGGTCTGGGGCGCGAAGACGAGGTATGGAGCCTAAGACGTTTGCGCCGTCAGCAGAAAAATGAAGCGAGGTCAAGGTCATTAGAATTGTCAGGATAGGCAGGTTTGAGTTCTTTGACGTGCCAGATGTTCTTTACACCGAAAGAATCGGTAAGCTCGTGGGTCCAAGGGGAAACGACTTTACTGATAGCAAATGGGTTTAGCATTGAAATGAGGTAAAGCGTCGGACAAAGCAAAATTATAGCGCCAAATAGAATTGCCTAAACGGAAAGAAACAGAGCGACGACGGAGGTTATAGCGGTTATGGGTGTTTTGGTAAGCAGCAAACAGTTTCTTGAAGACATGGGAGATGATATTTTTGAAGTGTTCGGGATCAGGGGAAGGATGCTCGGGATCAGGTTACATGTCGTTTATCTCGGACAGTTGTTCGAAATAATCGCCGGAGAGAATATATTCATGACCAAACATGGCAAAGAAAGGAGTACAACCAAGGATCTTGTGTTTGGACGCAGGAAACTTGTGGAAGAGTGACATCTTAATGACGCTAGTTGTCTCGGATATAAGAAAAGAGCATGGCTTTGAGGGAGCGGTTAACGCGTTTGGTAGGATTGACTTGGGGATGGTAACGGGCGGTAAAGAGGATTTTGGAACGATAACGGGCACACAAGGAAGTGAACTGACGACTGCGGAATTGTACACCGCTATCCGTGATAAGGTTTTGGGGAACACTAAAAAGTAAAAAAAGCTTGATCTTCAAGGATTTTGGACACGAATACTACAGTGGCACTACGTATAAGGAAGAACAGAGGAAACTCTGTAAAGTAGTCGGCCACTACAAGGATATAGCCATAACAACGAGTGAGTGGAACGAGGAAGAGGATCTATTATGTCACAGGAAATGATCTATCAGGGATACGATAGTTTGGCGGTAGGGACGAAGGAACGAGCAGGGGTTAACTGTTCGACTTTGTAAACCGCACAAACCGGATAACGTCGGATTTAACGAGTAACGTCAGCTCTGAGATAGGGCCAGTAATACTTTTGGAGGAGACGGGCAAAAGTTTTGGTCACGCCACAATGACCGGAAGTAGGAGAATCGTGGTGAAGGGATATCAGATGTTTACACTGGTCTGAGGGCACGGCGATTTTCCAATCATCCAGAGAATCGGCAGCGATAGAAATTTTGTGGCGACGAAAAATGGTATTGTCAACTACGAACCAAGAAGTATAACGGTTGGGGGAGATAGGAACTTGTTAGAGCCTGGAATTAACCAAAGGTTCCGGAGTAGGAAGGGTAACTACGAAGGAGGTAATGGTAGAAATAGAAATTGGTTCAAGGACAGGAACGGAACGGGAAAGGGCATCAGGAACGACATAATTTTTACCCTTACAGTGAATAATGATAAGATCATATTACTGGAGGAGAAGGCACGAGCGAGCTAAGCGACCGGAAGGACTTTCTAGTTTATTGAGCCAAAGGAAGGAATGGTGATCGAACCACCAAGAATGGCACATGTGGGTTCGGCGTCCAGAAAACCCGTAAAAAAAAGTAGAAAAGATCTGAACGGACAGATACGGGCGTTCGTCGCCACGAATATTGGCACACATAAAATCTAGGACGAAACGAGATTGAGCGTCCAGACCCTCGAGGGAAGAGTCCGAGACTAAGGACAATGTAGGGGTTTCTTCTTGGTTCGAAAACTTTACCGACGGTTTGATAGAATTTCGCAGTGCTGTAAGCAGTCGCGTCGGGTCACTCCATTGCGGTCGCGACCGTAGCAGTGTAAAACTTGCGGCGGAAAACAATTAGACAAAGTATGCCCCGGTTGATAGCAATTCCAACATCTAAGAACATAATTCGAGGTATTACTTGAAGACCTATTTGCCGAAGAAGGGTATGGTGTGGTAGCAGTAGAGTGACCAGGAAGAGGTACCAAGGCGGATGTAGAAATAGTGACAGAAGTAATGTGATTTTTAGTGGGGGATGTTTGGCGAGTGGTGGTGGTATGGTCTTGGAAACGAAAAGTATTTTTAGGAGGCGGGGTCGGACCAAAAGTGAGTTCAGGTTCCACACAATTACCTCTCTTTATAGGTGGCACGTAACTATCGGTCCTATACTTTTTATCTCTAACCTCAGACATTCGTCCCCTAATTCTTGCAAGGAGCTGACGGTAGGCAATTGAGTTGTATAAAACGGAACAAGGTTACGGATCACAACATCCAGTTGAACTTGTCAGAGCCTATAATTATACCAAGATTCCGGAGTAGGGAGGGTGACTTCGAGGGGACTTTGAGGGAGGTAATGGCAGAAATAGAAAATGGTTTAAGGACAGAAACGGAAAGGGAAGGGCATCAGCAACAACATGATGTTTACCTTTACAGTGAATAATGGTAAGATCGTATTACTGAAGGCGAAAGGACCAGCGGGCTAAGCGACCGGAAGGACTTTCTAATTTATTGAGTCAAAGAAGGGAATGGTGATCGGACCACCAAGAATGGCACATGTGGGTTCGGAGTCCAGAAGACCCGTAAAAGAAGGTCCAAAGATCTAAACGGACAGATACGGGCGTTCGTCGCCACGAATATTGGCACACATAAAATCTAGGACAAAACGTGATTGAGCGTCCAGACCCTGGAAGGAAGAGTCCGAGACTAAGGACAATGTAGGGGTTTCTTTTTAGTTGGAAAGCTTCACCGACGGTTTGATAGAATCTCGCAGTGCTGTGAGCAGTCGCGTCGGGTCACTCCATTGCGGCCGCGCCCGTAGCAGTGTAAAACTTGCGGCGGAATACAATTAGGAAAAGTATGCCCCGGTTGATTCAACAATCAAAACATATTAGCGTAGCCAAAAAGTAGAGTGGTAGCAGTAACGCAGGGATTACCGAGGCGGTGAGAAATAGTCAAGTAATGTGATTTTAGTGGAGGATGTTTACGATGGTGGATGGTCTTGGAAACAGGAAGTATTTTTAGAGGCGGTGGACAAAGTGACAGGTCAATAATTACTTTATAGGTGGCAGTAGAGCGTATGGTGGTTTTACTAGCTCTAACCTCAAAGTTACGAACAGATTCACCAATTCCTGGTTAAGCTTTCGTTGAGAGGGGTCGGCGTATCCAAAGTGTTGAGACAGGGATTACGGCAGAAATTCAATGTGCAACCCTGTCTCAGATTACTAGGTAGGAAGCGATTGCTTAAACTAATCCAGTAAATATTAAGGAGTCTTGTTTTAAGTCGTAAATCGACGTTCGAGCAAGAAGCCAATTACGTAGGAAGTTTGAAATCAAATAGTCCCTAAGAAGGACAGAATGTGGCGATAGCAGAAGTTTATGGAGTTACGGTGAATCCGAATCGACAAAGATTATGCTGATTTCTTCCAGAGTATAGGCTAATGAATGGCCTTCGGGTTTAACCGAGAGTGAGGCAATAAGAATTATCAGGGAACTTAGGATCCATTTTATAGTCCGTGCCATTTAAACGTCAAAGATAGTGTACACATAAAGAATAGTAAAAATAGGAAATGAAGAATCCTCAAAGTCTAGTACACATAAATTAATAAAGGCAAAAAAATAGACTAGAAATACCTTATAGTAACATAATACAATAAAAATATTTTTCAAACCATTAATTAAAAAAAAAACGTGTTACACCAGAAAAGAAACTCAGCTCTCAAGGAAAACAATAATTTCTTTAAAATATCCCGGAGAAATTAAAATACAAAAATTTTTACTATAATAATAAATACATTCCTAAGTTTACAAACTATCCCGAAAGATTTTCACAGTGCCATAAAATATTAAAGTAAGAATATAATTGTAACCTTGCAAACTTTTCTGTCAAGTAATTTAAATGGTCTCACATGCATATTAAATAGAAAGAAATTATTTACACATCTAGGATGGACTCACAAAACGTCTGGGCCCAACACAGTACATTCAAAATAATAAAAATAAATTTTTACATTCCGGTATTTCGTACTTATTATATTCTCAGTCTCGTGTTAAGGACATTATTCCTTTTTAGAGTAGACATAACGGATTGTGGTAACCGTATAGCATTGCACTGCAAGTTATTACAGCAAACTACGTTTCTTAAAAAACAAAAGAATCATCACAAACTAAAACCTTGCGCTTGTATTCACGCAATATTTGTACCGCCGGGGGCCATCGTTTTAATTTCAATCACTTCGCTCGCGGAAAATCAGTGGAGTAATGATACTTCTTTTGATCGTCGTCTCACTTAAAGCCTTGTTCTTTACTGTTTATTCTATTATAACACATCTAAGTCGATTGTATAAAAATGATGTATTTAATTAAAGTGGGTTCTGATTTATGTGTTTTACTTTGAGGTTACTACCTTGTTTGGAGAAAGTCTTGTTTCAAAAGAGAAACTTTTATAAAATACTTTTATTTACAAATTGTTGAATATTTTGATCTAACTATTTACAGTTAAAATCTAACTATTTATAAATGAAAAAGTATTTATTAACTCCCGTTCTTGAAGTATCTGCTGCTCCCTTGCAGACAGTTCCTCTCTTTTTTGCTTTATTATTTCTAGATCTAAATCTAGACGACGCAGTAGCTTCTCTCCACGCTTTTTAAATGCATTAAGCAACTCTACTGTGTCATCTTCGTAGGATTTGTCATCTTCACAGCAAACAGCCATATTAGGTTCTGCACATAACTTTTTCATAGCCAACATGTTTTGCCGGATCTGTGAGCATAACATAACAGATTATTGTAGGTTCACCTTTTCTTTGGTATACTACCTGATGTTTCTGAGGGGATCAGAATGTGCCAACGATCCAACGATAGCCTCAGAATTTCCAGAATGGTTTTTGATTCTAATCTAATGTAACTTATAAATTAGTAGTGTTTGCGTAAACATAAATATATTATAACGTACATGTATGGTTCTGCTTTACTATGACTTTGATCATTGGTGCATCTAATTTTGAGTAGAGGAACTGGCTGCGGTGGAACAACAACAAGAGCGGCAGACTCGGACATTTTATTGCTCCTAAAACGCGCAAATCTATCAATATTAAAACACATGTATAAATGTGAAAAAGCACTTACCGTGATATATCTATTACGTCACTATCAAAAATAGCAGCAGTGTCAAGTTAACGTGAAGAACCGAAAACTTCTTTAATCAAGTCTTTGTTAGAATAAAATATAAATTGTTCTAGAACGTTTACGTTGGTACTGCTACCATGAACATTTTTTAAAAAAGATATATACAAACTTGAAAAGAAAATTGTATTATAACTGGGCATTTCCTCCCAGTAAGGGGCTACGGTTTACCCGCCGATACTCGGGATAGAAAAGAAGCAAAATAAAACGCGATTTTTTAGAAAGTAAATCTAAGTTTGAGAAAGAAACAAGAAAAAAAAATAGTTTTCTAAAGGAAGGGGTATTATTTTATTTACCGACCGAGTGAGGGAACCGTGGGTGGTTTTTACCGACACCACGCGAACAACACCATCGCTACCGGGAAATAATTGCTCGACGCGTCCTAACGGCCACGATAGAGTAGAAATTTTAATTCCGGGAAGAAAAACAACTTGACCCACTTTGGGTACACCGGAGGAACGATTCCATTTGGGTCGTTGAGATAAAGTGAGCAAATATTCATTGAACCATCGCCGCCACAATGACTGGGTAATTTGACGCAATCGTAGCCAGCGCGAATGCAAATTTATATTTTCGGATAGTTATCCCTGGCATACTTAATATAGGGCCTCCAATAAGAAAATGACCGGGAGTCAAATAATCGGGGTTGTCTTTAGTATCCAAGGAAAAGAAACACAAAGGTCTGCTATTCAATACGGCTCTATGCGAGTGAAAACAGTAGACAACTCTTCAAAAGTAAGAGGTTGTTTGCCAAGAGTGCGTAGTAATAGAGATTTTGCAGATTTTACAGATGCTTCCCACATACCCCTAAAATTAGAAGCATATGGCGGATTAAACTGCCATTTAACTTGGCGAGAAACCAATGCGTAAAATATTTCATCTTGGTTTTGATGAAGAAACGCACTAGCTTCCTTTAACATACGGGCTGCACCAATAAAATTCTTTTCACAATCTGAATATATAGTATCAGGAGCGCCTCTCCGAAAAGCAAATCGATCAAAACACGCCATAAAAGCATTAGTAGTAAGTTCGGAAACTAATTCCAAGTGAACAGCTCTCGTGCACATGCACACGAAAACACAAAGATATGATTTCAGAGAAGAAGCATTACGCCGAATGGAAAACTTAACAAGCAACGGTCCAGCAAAGTCAACTCCAACATGAGTAAAAGCACGAGTTAATTGTACACGGGATGGAGGCAAATTAGACATAATGGGTTGAGAAGGCTTGGAATTATATCGGAAACATAGTATGCATTGATGTATTCGTTGTCGTATTAACGATCATGATCCTAAAATCCAGTATTTTCTTAGAATAAGAGCTTGTGTGGTAAGAGGTCCGGAATGCAAAGATAACGCATGATAGTGGTCGCAAATAAGTTTAGATAAAGCTGCCCTTTTAGGCAATAACAGAGGATGTTTGCTATCATAGTTCAATTGTGAATGCTGTAAGCGACCGCCCACCCTAAGGAAACCTAGAGTATCGATAAACGGCGATAATTTTCTAAAAGAGGCGGAGAGAGATTTTTTATTTTTTATTTGCAACAATTCTACTGCAAAAAATTGTTGTTGAACAAGTTTCACGCATGTTTGTGATGCATTATGTAATTCATCACAAGAAATAGGACCTAGAAGTTTTCCCATGGGGTGACGGCAATTATAAATAAAACAAATAATATGTCACTGCAAATTGCAAACGACTTAAAGAAGAAAAATTTTCCGTGAATTCAGCAAAATCGCACTGATCTAATGCAACCAGTAGCGTAGTAATTGATTTTAATTCAGGTACTTCACTTAAAAGAACAAAAGAGTAGTTGAGGTTAAAACAAACATCATTTAAATTAGATGCACCTTTCCACCACAAATCGTGGTGTAATAATTGAAGAGGAGTGAGTCCACGAGAAGCGACGTCAGCAGGGTTAAGTTCTCCGGAAACATGGCTCCATTGATCAATGGAGGTATATTCTAGAATTTGGCTTACTCGATTTCCTACAAAAGGTTTTAACAAATATGTAGGCGTATGCAACCATGTAAGTACGACTTGAGAGTCTGAATAAAATTTAGTTTCCGAAATAGGGTATGGAAATTTATTTGAACGCATAGAATGAATTAATTTGGCTGATAAAAGAGCTGCAGAAAGTTCTAAGCGTGGGATAGTAAGATGCTTTAGAGGAGCAACCTTGCTTTTGGCTTGTAAAAGATTACAATTTACCGAATTATTACTAACAACATACAAGTAGACACAAGCGCCGTATCCCCTTTTGCTTGCATCGCAAAATCCTAGTAATCGATAAGTGCCGTGGAATTGAGACAAAATACGAGGAATTTTTAGCAGGGATAACATAGTAATTTGGTTACAAAAGCCTTGCCATTCCTGACACCACCTATGATCAGAGGTATCATCCCAATCAATTTGTTGAACCCACAGTCGTTGTAAATATGCTTTACTACAAATATTACTGGAGTTAACCACCCTAAAGGGTCAAATATGCGGGCCATATAAGAAAGTACAGAGCGTTTTGTAAATTCACCTTTAAAGGGTATCACGTTATAAGTGAACACGTTTATTCCAGGGTTCCAGACTAAACCTAGTATCTTTGTACCACTAACGTGAATTAGAGTTTCTAATTCAGTTTGTTCGAAATCCTGTAACAATTCCTCAGAGTTACTAGACCACTTGCGCAAATCAAACTGGCCTAGAGAAAGAAGTTTTACTAGCTCGTGCTGTAATTGCTTCGCTTCAGCAATACTTTCAGCACCGCTAATTACGTCATCCATATAGGTATAATACATAATAGCTTCAGAAGCCAGGGGTAAGAGTTTCCTTCGTCTATAACCAATTGCCGAAGAACTCTTTGAGCTAAGAAAGCGGAAAGAGGTAACCCATATGTAAGAGTTCTAAGCTCGTACTCAGAAATGTTGTCTTGTGGAGTTGGTTTCCAAAATATATGCTGAAATTGACAATCTTGCTTACAAAGTACGATCTGCCGGTACATCATGCGAATGTCCGCACAAACAGCAATTTTATGCGATCTAAATGTATTTATTATATCTGGTAAATTGCACTGTAATTTGGGACCAGCATATAATCTATTGTTGAGAGAAAGACCTAATGAATCCACGGCAGATCCATTAAAAACAACGCGTAGTTTGGTAGTACTACTTGTTATTTTCAAGATGGCATGATGTGGTAGAATATAATCGGATGGATTTTTGGCTAAAATCATATGACCAAGTTCAAAATATTCTTGTAAAAACATATTATAAGAATTTTGTTTTTCAAGAGAACATGAAAGACGTTTTTCTAAATTTAGATAACATTTATAAGCAATATGTCGATTGCTACCGAGAGGTTTAATATTGTTATTGAAAGGGAGAGCGACAGTAAAACGACCAGAGGCGTTCCGAGAATAATTTTCTAGAAAATGTGATTCACAAATAACATGTTCTTGAGAGGGAGCTTTGGGCATTTTGACTTCTTCTAATTCCCAGAAATTCCTTATAACATTATCTACTGAATCAGAAATAAAAAAAAGTTGCATTAACTGCAGTGTTAACATTAGGAACCTGTTCCTAATAGCACGTAACCGAATATTGTTTCAATTGCTACTGGTTGGCCAGGAATGATTCTAGTGCGATCAGAAAATAGCACTTCGGAACATATTTCAGCACCCAGTAGTATATCTACGGGCAATGATTTATGAAAATTTTCATCGGCAAGCTGCAAACATTTAAATTTATGGTAAATACGAGAAGGCATTGAGCAACCGGGAACGTTTCCCGTTATTTTAGGGAAGATTGAAGCACAAAATTAAAATTGATGCTTCGAGTGATTAGAAAACAAAGTGCATATTACAGCTCCTTTGGATTTAATTGCTGAAATGCCGCCAACTTGGCGGAAATCATGTTGACGCTCCAGCCCTAAGCGTTGGACACAAGAACTTGAAATTGCGTTGATTTGAGATCCGGAATCTAAAATGCATCTCACAGATTGTAACTTATTGTTTATATCTAAAACACGAGCTTCTACAGTACCTAATAAAACAGTGTAATTTTCTAGTGAATTTGTGACGTTGCATGTCGAAACAACTTCAGTTGTGAGTGCAGCTTTCAAATCTTTAGATTCATTAATGGGTTCCCTAGCAAGTGGTTTATGCAACAGAGTATGATGAGAAGAGGAATGGCACAACTTACATTTACCATCAGAATTACAATCACGAGTATGACTGCCGAGGCATTTAAAACATCGATTTAAAGATTTAATAGCAACTTGACGATCGGCAACGCTAAATTTTTTAAATGCCAAACATCCATAGATTTTATGGACTTCCCCACAATAGGGACAAACTATACTAGCGGTTTTAGTCGCCACGGAAGTCTGCGAATTTTTAACCAAGAAGAATTGGTTTAAACTAGATTTAAAGCGAAGGGGTGCACCTGGCCTTGGCGCTCTTTCCTTTTTAATATCTTCATGAAGCTCTGATGTTTTGCTTTGCAAGGTTAAGAAATCGAACAGTTGAGTACAAGTAGGAACTGCCGAACCTACGTTTGAATCAAATGCGATAGCATAAAGAAAACAATAAAAAAAAAGCCAAATCTTCAACTCTATTCGCTACCTTTAACGTGTTAACAGCATTAACATGAATATTAATAAAGTTTGAGAGCAATCCAGAGTTTTTAAATTGAAGTATTTTATTTAAGTAGTAGCTCGTAATTCTACGAGGTGAATTGTAGCGATCCTAAAGTTTCGTAAACGCTTGTTCATATAAATTGGCAACTAGAGCTAAATCCGAAATTAAAGCCAATGCCTCCCCCTTAAGAAGCATTCTCATGTAATGGTACTTCTGGATTATGGGAATGTGATCGTTTTCATGGACTAAACTTTTGTATAACGTAATGAAATTTTGCCAATTGTCTAAACAACCATCAAACGGATTTATACTAAGAGGTTTTAAATAACTGGTAACAAATTAAGATGTACTTGCGATGACTGCTGTATCGCCGGCAGAAGTAGAAGCCTTTTGCTTTATATCGAAAAATCGCGAACGAATAACATTGATTAAATTATGGAATGAAGATCTTTGAGAATGTATCTCATCCTTTTTTTTTACAGTGGAATTATAACTTAAAATTTTATCGTAAAGAGTATGGAGTTGTTGCTCAATACTTTGCATTCGAACATATCTCGCTTCGACTGCTGAAAAGCGAGTAGCCGTTTTGGCATAGTCTTGGATTTCCGTTAAACGAGAAAAATAATCCTCTAATTTCTTTTGTAGAATGTTTCTGGTAGTCATGATTAAATGTTTCTTACGCACAAATAATACTTGCAAGAATTTTAGATTAAATGTACTTCCAAAGAAGAGTTTATTGTTTGTATACAAATACAAATGTTATTGTTTTAAAATGTGTTGAATAGCAACGCAATAACAAAGTTATCTGACTGAAGTATAAATGCAGTATATTTAAAAGTACACACGTGCAATTCAAACTGGAAAATTTTATAGCAATTTAATTATCTTTAGAATTAAAGTGTTATGATTATTCGAAATTACAATTAATGTTGGACATACGTATTTATGTGCTTGAATTGAGGATGTGAGACGAAGAACGAGATATCACGTAGTTCTTAATTTGGCTCGTACGGATCAAAAACTTATATACACGCCTCTTGGAACGACAAGGGGCGCAAATAGAAATTGCCTGGAGTGCAGTAGGCAGTAAACCGGGGGTTTTAAGGTAGAGTATGTACTGTATAGAGTAAAAGAAAGGAAACATAGATTTTGAATGCAAAGTCACATAAATACTTAAAAGTACTTACCGAAGCACAACATCTGCAACACTAACGCGGCACCTTTCAGTACTGTTTCTGGCCAGAGGTAAATAGGAACGGAGTAAGGAAATGATTATGGTAGGAATATATTATAGAAAGTAATATTGAGAATTAATGAAACACGTTCGCGTTCGCGGATGGTTGTTTATCGACCCTTTTAATTATGCTATTCCTTATCTAGTCTGGCTTGATAAAGAATACTACGTTGGGAGAGCGAAATGGCGCGAACAGCCCTTAACTAATACAGTAATATATAGAATAAGTTTTAGATTAGTGGTGGCATAATTTATTTTTCAGTAAAACTTAACAAAAATTGACTTTTATATATATATATATATATATATATATATATATATATATATATATATATATATATATATATATATATATATTTATATATATATATATATATATATATAGGTATGTTGTAATTGCGTTTACACGAATCATGCTGCATCATGAAATTCTTTAATTGTCAAGGTACTGCTATATAGCTTCCAATAAATTAAATTGCACGACGTTAATTGTATTATGATAAAACTGCAGAATGTTTTTAATACTGGTTTTAAAAAAAAAAATTGTGTACCTATCACAACCAGAAAACGGCATTTCTATTTATGATTGGTACAGAATCGCTTTTGTTAACTTTTTTCATTCGCACATAGCCATGAGCGTGTGTAAATTATTAAACAACATTGACAGTTTAATCTGAGATATTTCAAATTTGCTTTATTTTTTCTAAAAGAATTTTTTATGTAACCATAAAAATAGCACTGTAATGCTAGCTTATTTTGGGTACACACAGCATAAATCAAAGATCGTATAAGAATATTATTATTACTGTACTGCGAGCAAGCATATTTTACGTAAACACAGCTGAATGAAATGATGCAAGGTCGTCGTGTCGATGCAAGTGTTAATAAAACGCGAAATCAGATACTTTGCTTAATAAAACTGGATGTGTTTGGAAATTAAAATTCAGTGTTAATTTTTCTGTTGAATATTTTTTATGAATTAAACCATTCAAGCTTGAAAATCGTCTTGCATAAAACGTAAATACAGGCGATTTTAACAATTGCATCCAAAGCAATTCACTATGCAATTATTTTGATTGCATAGAAATAAATATTATTGCACTTTTTTGTATGCTAATTCTTCTACAGTTGTTTTGCTTACGTCAGATAATATTTTTGTATAAATAGTCAATAAAGCTATACATATATTAAGTAGTGTAGTGTAGTGATTGTATAGAATCATGAATTCTGAAATGGTAGCCGAGATTAGTAGTGCTATTTTAAAGTTAACAGTGAAATGTATGGATCTATTCAGATCAGCTGATGGAATTATGAAACACATGATAATTATAAAAACAAATATAAATTTATTAAAGCTTGCGATTAAAAATAAGGTATACGAAGACAATCGCCAGGAAAATTCTAGTAGGCTGGAATCTAATTTGGCACATCTTAAAAGTTACCTTGTACGATTGAGGCACTTGAAACGCTTTTTGGAATATCAAAGTAAAGGTATTGATGCAACGCTTTCTAGAGGTCATATTCGACATTTGATTTGGCATAATGTACAATCATGTTTAGGAAGTCGAATAATTACGGGCCTTATTACCAATTTAAGTTATAAAAATCCTCCAGTGTTCTTAGACAAGGCGTTCGCTAGTTTTAAACGCAAGTTTGTAGCTTGCTTAAAAAAGTCAATGTTGAAAGTTAGTGTAATATTGTCCGCTATCTTTGTTAAGCCTACAACTGGTGAAATAAATTTGAAGACGTTTCCTACTGCAAATCGTCACGTTGATATAAACACCAATCTCAAGCAGTGGTATAAGGAAAACGTATTGGACAAGATATCGAAGCGATTGGAAGAATTTAGTGAAAAGGATTCAGGTTGGGCAATCCAAGAAGTTTTACACTTGAAGGTAAATATAAACAATCATGATCCGCTTAAAGGAGGATGTTTAACGTTTGTTACGGTTCCGGACTTTATAGCAAAAAAAACGAGCTGTGGTAAATGTAATAAATAACGACCAACATTGAATTCTTTGGGCCTTAGTTACCGCTTTATATCCTCCTAAACAAAATAGTCAGAGAATATTTAGCTATCCACATTTTGATACAGTCTACGCTACAATTCAATTCAGTTTCCAATCGCATTAAAAGACAAAAAATATTGAGAAGCTCAACAATCTGGCAATTAACCTATATTGTATAGAAAATACTAAAATACTGCCATTTTGTTTAAATGAAAATATACGAAAAATAGAACCTATTAATCTGTTAGTTTTAAATAATGATTCCCTACAATATTCTCGTCCGACAAATGCTAATGAGAATCACTTTCATTTTACTTGGATTAAGGATATGCCAAAATTATTTGCAAAACAGTTGTCTTCACATCACCACAGAAAATTTTTTTGTTATAGATGTTTAAATAACCTTAGTACAGCAGCATTACTTAAGCATCATTCGAATCATTGCGAAAAACAGAATACTTGCTCAATAAGATTACCCGAAGAATCTGAAAAGTATCTAAAATTTAAACCTTTTCACTGCCAAGAAAAAGTATCATTTGTAGTTTATGCAAATCTCGAAAGTATATTAGAACCATGCAATGAGCCGGAGGTAATATTAAACACAGTCCGTTACCAAAGGCATATACCCTTTAATGTAGCCTACTATTTGAAATGCTCGTATGATAATAAATATTCCAAATTTCAATTGTATTGTGGAAAAGATTGTATAGAATGGTTTGTTGCTCAATTGAAACTGATTTCAGAAACGACGAATAAAACTTTCTGTAACCCAAAACCTATGAATCCTTTAACAGAAGAACAAAAGTCAGCATTTAAATTTGCTCTTCGCTGTCACATTTGCAATAAACCTTTTAGTATAGATGATATTAGAGTTCGCGATCACTGTCACTTTACAGGTGAATTTCGAGGAGCGGCTCATTAAGATTGCAACATCAATTATCATAATTCTTATATTATACCAGCAGTTATGAAAAACTTATCAGGCTACGATTCGCATTTCATTGTTAAAAAAATCGCGTTCGGGTTTTCAGGTTCGTTTAGAATTTTACCAATAAATAAGGAAAAATACATATCTTTTACAAAATATATAAAAGGTACAAAAGTTAGGTTTAGATTTATCGATTCATTCAGGTTTATGGCATCTAGCATCGAAATATTAGCTTTCTACTTAGATGATAATAAAATATCCATCGCCAGGGAAAATTGTAACACTGATAATGAGTTTCGGTTACGTACGCGTAAAGGCATATTTCCCTATGATTACATTAACTCTTGGGATAGGCTCAATGAAACCAATTTACTCTGTAAAACAGCATTCCTTAATCGTTTGCGCAATGAAGAAGTCTCAGATGAAGACTACAATCATGCTAAACACGTTTGGCAAACATTTAATATAAAAACACTAGCAGACTATTCAGATCTATATTTAAAAACAGATGTACTACTCTTGACTGACATATTTGAAAAATTAGAAAAACTTGCATGTTTTCGTATAAGTTAGATCCACTTCACTACTTTACGGCTCCTGGTTTAGCTCTAGATGCAATGTTAAAAACGACGAACGTTAAACTCGAGTTGCTTACTGATATTGAAAAAATAATGTTTTTAGAACGGGGAATTCGTGGCGGCGTTTCTCAATGTTCGAATAGATATGCCAAAGCAGATAACAAATATATAAATGCAGATTATGATCCGAATTTCGATTCTAAATATTTAATGTATTTTGATGTTAATAATTTATATGGGGCTGCAATGTCTGCATATCTTCCTTATGGAGAATTTGAATTTTTAGATGGCACCAATCCAGATATAGTACGTTTAGACATACTTAATATTCTCGATGATTCTGATGTAGGATATATTTTGAAGGCGATTTACACTATCCAGTATCTTTACATGAAATTCACAGTGACTTACCGTTTGCGCCTGAACATATGATACCACCAGTACCTTGTAATAAATCAAACCTAAAAAAATTACATACAACTTTATATCCAAAACTCAACTATATTATTCACTTCAAGAATATAAAAATGTATTTAAGCTACGGTTTATAACTGAAAAAGATTTATAAGGTTCTTCGGTTTAAACAAGCCCTTTGGTTAAAAGAATACATTGATTTGAATACGAAATTAAGACAACAGTCAAAAAAGAGTTTCGATATATGCTTTTATAAAAATATGATAAATTTGGTTTATGGAAAAATGATGGAAAACGTACCGAAATGGAAAGATGTGAAATTAGTGATCGAATGGGAAGGACCGTTTGGAGCTTGTAGTTACACAGCGAAACCTAATTTTCACAGTTGCACTGTATTAGACAAAGATCTGGTCTTAATAGAAATGAATAAATTAGAGGTTTATTTAAACAAACCCATTTATGCAGGTTTTTCTATTCTAGATATTTCAAAAACCTATTTATATGAATTTCACTATAGTTTATAAAATCGCAATTTGCTAACAAAGCAAAGCTTGTACTATGCTCCTACAGAAAGCCCAGACCTTCCAGGAGGCGTGGACACGAGTGGATGCCCTTGATGTCTGCCCGGACTAGCGGCACCCCTCGCATGCTGTATTGTCGTGATCCTTTTTAGTTTTACCTGTTACAACCTGTGAATATTTAATAATAACTCGTAGATGGATTTACGTAGTTTAATGACTTGTAACCAATATTATTACATAGAAAACAAACACAGCTAAATAGCAATTTGCAGCATATACCGTAATTACACTGCGGTTAAAGAAACAACAAAGAACAATTACTACGCTATAACTTATCTGTAAAATACAATCCAACTGCTCATCAAACATTAGCATCCTTTGCCACACTCCTACGGGTCACTTTATAATTTTCAACGCAAAGTTCACAAATTAACTATCAGTTCTAAGCAACCGACACGCACCCCTTGCGCGCTTCAACTCGACTCACTGTTACCTATCGGACCATTTTAACAATACTAATACTTCTCCCTCTTATTATAGGGGCGGCCTAGTACATCACCCCCCTATAAGTTAAACTTAATTGCTAAACATATTTTTGTAATTAAATTGAACTTATACTTAATAATTACAGTGTTAAATTTTGATACGGTACAACATACGGTTTTAAATTCCTAACATTCTGTATACCCAACAAGAGACCCCTAGTGTCGTCTCGTACTTCATAAGAATTTGGCCCGCGCCTAGCCACAATCGTAGCAGGCCCGGAATAAAGCAAAAAGAATTTCTTAATCTCCTTGTCTTCCGCAGAAGACTGGGGATGAGTACGAACCAGTACTTTATCACCAATCTTAAAATCAATACAACTTTTATGGATCCTTTGATGACGTAATTTACGTTTTTCAGCCTTAGATTTTAATTTATTATAAGCTAGAGTTATAATTTTATCCCTACCAACACCTGGTATGTCACTTGTAAGAAAAATAATGTTTTTAACATTAGGGTTATCACTATGATCACCAAAATGTAGTTCACAAGGGCTATACCCAGTCGAGTCATGGACTGCCCTATTAATCCATTTCTTTACTCTATCTAGCATCAAAGCCCACCCCCCATGAGCCGAATAACACAATAACCTCAAAATACGCACAATTTCTTTATTAACCCGTTCCGTCTGGTTTCCCTGCGGGAAGTAACCGACGTGTGGGTTACCTTTACACCTAATAAATTCAACGACTCTTTCCACTCTTTGCTCGTAAACTGGCTACCATTATCGGAGAGAATGACCCCTGGTTTACCAATCTCGACAAAATATTTCTTGACCAAACAACGAAGAATCGCAGCTGTATTAGCGCGTTTAAGAGGGTGCAAAGTAACCAACTTACTGAAAGCATCAATAATAACTAATAAGGAAGTCGCCCCCGACCTTGATACTGGGAGCGGACCAATGAGATCAACACATACGATTTCGTTGGGCGCTTTAGGTAAACACTATGATATTCGCCATAAATTCTCATTGAACTCTTCGCTTTCTGGCACAAATCGCAGCTTGAAATAATTTTTCGAATGAAATGTTTCATCCTCTGAAAATAATAATCACGACGCAGCATCTGGAAACACTTTTCCGCCCCAAAATGCCCATTATCTACATGTTCTTGCCAAACCAATATACTTATTTGGGAAGCAGGTACACATACTTTAAACTCTGGCGAACCTTCGTAGCCTCGCCTCAATAAAACTCCCTGATACACAACAAACCAATCCGCGCACCTTTTCGGAACTTCCTCCTTCAATAATCTAGACATTATTCTACAACAGAATTCGTCTTTCCCTTGCTCCTCAACAATATTTTTCATACCTAACTGGACCCCTTTACATAGTTCCGACTTCTTTACTGCCCAAATTTCTGTCGGCACACTCTCAAATTTTTCAAGTTTCTCCTTTCCCTTGATTGGATATCGCGATAGAGCATCCGCCAGAACATTCTCCTTCCCAGCACAATATTTAACATTAAAAGCGTATTCTTGAAAATACAACACCCACCTAGTCAAACGCGAATTTAATAGTCTGCAGGACATTAAAAACGATAGAGATTTATGATCGGTGATCACAGTTAATTCTCGACCTAGCACAAATACCCGCCACTGCTGCAAACAATGTAATACGGCTAATGCCTCTTTCTCTGTAACACAATAACCAATTTCAGGGCCACGCAAGGTCCGACTGGTGAATGCCACAATATCCTTTTCTGAAGTTTGCTCATTTATTTGAAATAAACAACCACCTAAACCTCCATCAGATGCATCTGTTTGGATAAAAAACGCACGGTCAAAACACAGATGCTTCAACATAGAAATCGCTAAAAACCTCGACTTAATTTTCTCAAACGCTTCTGGTTGAGCTGAACTCCAACGCCATTGAACTCCTTTTGACAACAGCAACTCGTACAATTTATTTTTTTCTTCTTGAGAAAAGTTTTCTGCGCGATCCACGACCTCTTTAATTTCAGACACCTTACACGGCACTATCTCCTTTTTTAATTGAATTTCCTCATCTTTCTCTTCCGACACTGGACAAACAGTCAACCGACCATCAGGTTTCGGTCCCATACTAAACCCTATGCTTATCGCTCTTCCTTCAAAAATACCCGATAAACGATTTTTTGAAAAATCGATTTTAATTTGATGATCAGCAAAAAAATCGCATCCGAAGATGACATCACGAATTAAATTCGAAACTACCAGACAAGGGTAAGCCAATTCGAAATCATTGAATTTAAAATTCAAATAAAATTGATCCTTAACAATAGAATTCTTGCCCGTCGCACTCACCAAAATAGTTGATGTAAACGGCAAACGTAAAATATCGCTATTAATTTGCATTATCTTTAATAAAAAATCTTTTGAAATGCAGGTAACTTGACTACCTGAATCTACTAATATTTTTACCACAACAGTCTCAACTGTCGCTTCAATGGTCGGTGCCAAAGCAACCGACTTATTATTATTTTGTGCTTCCAACAGAAGCTCATCCCCATTTTTATTAAATAAAGTGGCCACAGCCGGTGGTCGACTTCCCCCTGGACTACTAACAGTTTGAGATTCACGACGCCCTTCATCCCTATCATTATTATTGTAATTACTATTAGTATTATTTTCCCTATTTTCAGAGCGGGCACTATTACCGCTTCCAGAATTTGACGTATTTGATCTAAAATTGTAACCAGCGCTCCCATTTTGTTCATTACTCGTACCTCTACCGCGCCAATTCGTGTAGGAATTGTTATTATTATTATTATTGGGGTTCCGATTATAAGTTTCATCAATTTCCCTTAAATAAGCTTCTACTTCATCAAAAGTTCTAGGCATGCAATTTACAATCCCTCGTTGAATTTCACTCGGAAAATGATTTTTTAATAAAGAAATAAGCGCACCTTCCTCCAGAGGAGTAGTTAAGAAATTTGCTTCTTTCACCAACTTTAAAAAATAATCAGCCCTTGACCCCCTTTCGTAACACCCAAATTTAATTTTTTGAAAAAGTTTCCTCTCTTCGTCAACCCCCCAATACCGACTTAAAAATAGCTCTTTAAATTCTTGGAAATTCCTTACTTTTTCTTCCTTTAATACACCCCAATCCTGAGCTGAATTACGTAAATTACTAACGGTCAAAGGAACTTTTCTACTTTCAGGAACTCCAGCTTCTAAAAATATTGTTTCCTGTTTTTTAATGAAAGTTACCGGATGTACAGATCCCTCCGGCACAAAGCACAAATTCGTACCCCCCAGATCCTTATATAAACTCATATAATTATGATACCCAAAAGCCCCGGACGTGACGCCCCTGGTCTCTGGTTGGTGTACATGCGCAACACCTTCATCCCTAATATATCCAACATCGCTAGCTTCTACCTGCTCTTTAACCGATTCAGAAACACGATTTACATCAACACTTAATTTGCTAATATTTGCAGCAATATTTACGTTCATTTTTTCAATCGATTCCTTTAGGATGGCATTGTTACAATTCATACTATTAACGGCTGCAACTAGTTGTTTCAACGCCTCTGCGATATCAGGCTCGCCCATTTTATCAGCTTTTTTTAAATTACTTCGATCTTTACTACGCGTATTATACTTATGTGACATTGAATTTCAACAACAATTAAAAACATATTTTACCTTGCGGTGCGATCATTAATTCTTAAGCTCTAAATTACTCTATTTATTTTTGTTCGAAACTAACACAATAAACTCAATAAATTTCTCTGAATTGTCCGCTCACACTTAATACAACTTGGAATGTTATACCTCAATATCCCAAACACCAACTATTGTCCGTAAATACAATTAACATGGACCTGGTTGTTGAATAACCATTAACCCTTATTAGAAATTAAAATGTACTATTCGTTTCAATAAATGTCCTTCAATGTTATCTGAACCTTTTCAAATTCTACGCAAACAACTCGAATCATTACAGTTCCAGGTATTTGTGTAACAACAAAACGCTCCCGTTGGCGCCAAAAATGTACTATGCTCCTACAGAAAGCCCAGACCTTCCAGGAGGCGTGGACACGAGTGGATGCCCTTGATGTCTGCCCGGACTAGCGGCACCCCTCGCATGCTGTATTGTCGTGATCCTTTTTAGTTTTACCTGTTACAACCTGTGAATATTTAATAATAACTCGTAGATGGATTTACGTAGTTTAATGACTTGTAACCAATATTATTACATAAAAAACAAACACAGCTAAATAGCAATTCGCAGCATATACCGTAATTACACTGCGGTTAAAGAAACAACAAAGAACAATTACTACGCTATAACTTATCTGTAAAATACAATCCAACTGCTCATCAAACATTAGCATCCTTTGCCACACTCCTACGGGTCACTTTATAATTTTCAACGCAAAGTTCACAAATTAACTATCAGTTCTAAGCAACCGACACGCACCCCTTGCGCGCTTCAACTCGACTCACTGTTACCTATCGGACCATTTTAACATTACTAATACTTCTCCCTCTTATTATAGGGGCGGCCTAGTACAAGCTGCTGTTCACAGATACGGATAGTTTGATATACGACTTTAGCGTTGAAGATATTTACTCTTATATCAAACAAGATATTCATAGATTTAATACTTCCGATTACGACCCCCATAACAAATATCATATCCCATTATCAAATAAAAAGGTTCCTGGTATTATGAAAGATGAAAACAATGATATCATGCTAGAGTTTGTAGGGCTTAGATCTAAAATGTACACTTACACAGTTCAGGATAGGGTAATAAAAAAGTCAAAGGGATCTTCCTTAGCAAGTATTAAGCAAATTTCTTTTGATGATTATAAAAATGCTTTGTTTTATAAACAGACTGTACAGAAACAGCAATGTTTAATTAGATCAATCAAACATAATCTGTTTTCTATTAAATAAAACAAAATTGTTCTTAATCCAAGTGATGATAAAAGAAATCTTAGTACCTCAACCACTGATACTCCTTGGGGGTATAACTATACACTCAGAAATGACTTGTAAAGCTTCAACCACCGGCTCAAATAAAAGAATGCAATTTATTTTATCCCGATTAACATGTAATATTTTTTTAGTTATAAAAACTTCAGTGTTATGTTTATACCTGCACAAGTACACCGTTTTTCTTTTTTGAATGTGTCTAAAAATAGAATACCTTTCAATCTGTCCCAGTTGAACTATATTAGTATAAATGTATTGTAAAGAAAAAAATAGTAGTAGTAACCGTTCTGTAAAAAAAATCCAGTTTGTTAATAATATACTAGTTAGTTTATTTGTGAAATGTATAACAAAACTTTTATTTAAATTTGACAATGTTTATGACTGTTTACTAAATCACTTAATAATTCCAACATGTAAAAAATATTTAAGCAAAGACTATTATATCCCATTAACAATCAAACATTTGATATTGTAAAAAAAAACATGTAAATTAATAATAAATAGACTGTGATTGCTAATTGATTTATTGTTTTTTCTTTTTTTGATAATTTGTAAAGGTACAGTAATAATAAAGTAATTATAATATTCTATTTGCTGTTTGAGAGTGGATTGTATTTGACTATCTCATCATGAAGTATAAGGCAATGACAAGATGTATTTGGCAAAACGTTTCTGCTAGTTTCAAATTCTAATCTAATATCAACAGTACCAGATTTTAACGCTTCGTTTTGTCTAGAACAATCTATGACTACTAATGGTGCAATACTTCGTAAATCTTCAGGATTAAAAAGTGACTCCTTTTCCTTTTCGTAGTATGATTGCTGAAACTGGGAATACATCTAATATAACAACGCAGTCTGTTTATTCTCGAATTTCAAATTTAAGTTATCGGACGGGAAAATTTCTGTATTTAAATAGAGTTTTTTGTTGGTTAAATAGCAATGATCAAAACGATTGTAGTTGCATATATCTATTTTTTCGGTTGGTTTGGAAACCAACAATCACAAATCTTGTTTTTTCTAATTGTGATGTTGTTTTAATGTTCCATGTATGACGTTGCGTTTCTTGTAGAGGTTGATATTCATGCAACTCCCATCCTCTAAACGGAATATGCAAATCCTGATTTTGTGCAACGCATTCTATTAAATTAATTTGTTGACTATCATCAACGGCTTCATGCGGGATTTTCCATAAAACTTTGTTTAAAACAACTTTTATTTCTTCATCGGGTGTAGGATTATTTATAGCATTAGTATCAAAACTAGAACGTAGTAAAACTAACTCATGGCGAAGGTTTAAAATAATTTTTTTAAAGCTTCGCATAATCCGAGAACCATTGAAAGGTTTATTGCAACATTAAAATTCTCATTGGCATCAACTATTTGCGAATCATCCATAGGAAACCACCCAGCGTTTTGTAAATGTTTACTTTGATTGCTATTATATGAAACATATCCCTTCATTATAGACGTTAATCCAGGATTCCGAACACGATCTACAATGACACCATCAATCTCATATCTAATTTCATCAAAAAGCAGCAAAACCCCATTATTTACAAACTTTGCTGTTTGAAACGGCGTTCCATCTGTTTTAATTAATTTGCCTTCTATGTACAGCATGCTCTTCGATTCTAAGGTGTATACATCTTATTGTTGTATAGGGATTTGAATTTCATCATTATTGCTTAAAGATGTGTTAGCATAAGGTTGATGAGTATGTTTTTCAATATTAACAATTGCATTGTCGAAGCAAACTTTTCCACGCACGTTCAGTATTTCACTATTTATTCTACTTTTTAATTAAGTAAATGCAGTCCTAACGATTGTAAAAACTGCCTGTTTTGTGTTGTTAGCGGTCTTGAAACAATTAATCGAGTGTCGATTGTTTTGAAATTTCCAGCATTTATAGCAATTCTTGACATGTTGCGTGCATTATGCTTAATACCCATGGCTATTGTAGATTTTTTTTAATTGCAACTTTACAGTTAGCAGTTCTCCTCTAAAATTAACTAAATTTCCATCTTGATCTAACACTTTAACTATTATTTCATTTATTATACGTGACCTGATTGGTAGATATATAATCGTAGGTGGGCACTCGACAATTTTATAACCTTCAGGTACTTGAGGAAAAAAATTCATGTATTACATGGGCTGGTGTACTATTTAAATAGGATCCACTTGCAATATTACAATCGATTAAAACTGCATTCACTTTACAAATGTTGAACGCGTAGTCTGCTTGATGCGTGGCATATGCTAGCAATTTTCGTGGATTGAAACCGAGTAGAGAACCAATTGAATCCTTTTTGGTAAAATCCACATTTTCATTTAATACTACATTTAAGTCTATTATTGTCAGCTGTAATTTCTATATATACTTATTATTTATTCCTTTTTCTATGTTTGGAATTGTGTTATAAGCCTCTTAATACGTACTCCGAATCATTATCCAAGTTTATAGGCAGATTAAAGTTGCTTGTTAAAACTGAAGTGTTTCCCGTTAGAGTAAAAGTGTACGACATGACAACGTCATACGCAGTTCTATGTACTGCTTAGAAATTGTAAGCATAAATGTCCGCAAAACACAGTACCGTACGAATGCTCTTGGTTAAAGTTATAAAGAATTTTACATTTACCCCCGCTATTCAAATAACTTATAAACTCTGTTGGCGGTCGCAGGTTTTCGTAACTGTCATAGTAAATAGCGATACTACCGTACTTTTTATAAGAAGTCCAATGCGTGCCTAAACCTTCTATTCCATCTAAATTAATTATACCACATTCTTTTAAATTAACTTTCTTGGGAAGATTGTTTCTCATGAACACTCCACGGAAATATGGTACTTCTAATTGTTTAACAATCTCTATTAATTCTACACTGCTTAGTGCTCAATTAGGTAAAATAAGGTTACGTTTTTTTGAGGTTTTGCATGGGCTAAATAAAGACCAAAACCTTTTTTATAAGGTTTGATGTACATGCCGTTTCCGACTGCAATGTCCGCCATTGCCTTGTTATGACGTTGTTTTTTCGCTAGTTGTTCCTTATCTATTTTAGTATCTGAAACTGATTTTGCAACAGCTGCTGCACCTCCAGTAAGCGTACCATGGGCGCTTAAGCCTGCAAAAATTGGTATTAGTGGTAGAAAACCTCCTGTTTTAGGAATTGATATAATACGAGCTGATTTAATATGCTTCTTTTGTTTTGCTGTATTGGCGGCCTTAATGTCTATGTTGATTGCATCCATAATATTAGAAACTTTAGCCTTTTTTAAAGCTGTACGTGCTTGTTTGATAATACGTTTAATACCTAGCGTACTTGTTATTTTACGTTTCTTTATCAGTTTTCTTATTTTATTGATATTTTTTGTGCTCAGTGATGCACAGGCACCTATACCAAGTTTGACTCTAGCTTTCATTGCGGTAGCTACTCCAAATGCTGCTACTTTTTCACCTAAACACGAGTCACCAGAATTTAGTCTTTCTGTAGCTAACTGAGCTAACTTCGAACCTGCTTGATGGCGTTTAGATAGATCCTTTTTTTTTAAGTATGGAATATCGTGCTCCTTACAAGCCTCGTCTAACTTGTTTATTCCCTTGTCTCCCCGAGCTAACAGTTTGATTAGTTTTGTACCCGGACCGCAAAATTTGTAACCCGGAATATGCGCTTCAAATGGTAAATTGGTAATTACAGTATTTAACAGTCCGTTCCCAGTAGTTTAAGAATTATTATATGTAATCATTAGCGGACATCTGTTCTCTCAAGCTGTGCAGTAAATAAATAAAATATTGTGAATTAATGATTCTTCATATACTCGTCGTTTTTATATATATATATATATATATATATATATATATATATATATATATATAAAGTAGTTTTTACACAAGGTAAGTTGATAAATACTAACGTATTGCAATTAATAAGATGAAATAATAACTTAGACTTTTATAAGTAAAGCCCAAATGATCATTTCAAATCGAGCTAGTAATTGAACGAAGGAAAATATATGGTCTTGGACAGGATTTGAACCTGCATCTCAGTTTTGCCGGAACTGTGCGTTTACCAATTACGCTACCGAGGCCGATGGCTATAATTGGGAAATTTACAAATCTAAATCGTGTACAGTACCATATATAAACCTAACTTTCGATTACGTTTAGCATTTTTGTCAATCATATCTGAAATTGTTAATTTGTTACTTATGTCAGATATAGACAGGAAGCAGCGCTCAAAATCACGGCTATAAGCCAAGTATTAATATATAAATATTATAAGTAGTTTTTTACACTAGGTAAGTTGATAAATACTAACGTATTGCAATTAATAAGATGAAATAATAACTTAGACTTTTATAAGTAAAGCCCAAATGATCATTTCAAAACGAGCTAGTAATTGAAAGAAGGAAAATATAAGGCCTTGGACAGGATTTGAAATGATCATTTGGGCTTTACTTATAAAAGTCTAAGTTATTATTTCATCTTATTAATTGCAATACGTTAGTATTTATCAACTTACCTTGTGTAAAAACTACTTATAATATTTATATATTAATACTTGGCTTATAGCCGTGATTTTGAGCGCTGCTTCTTGTCTATATCTGACATACGTCACAAATTGACAATTTCAGATATGATTGACAAAAATGCTAAACGTAATTGAAAGTTAGGTTTATATATGGTACTGTACACGATTTAGATTTGTAAATTTCCCAATTATAGCCATCGGCCTCGGTAGCGTAATTGGTAAACGCACAGTTCCGGCAAAACTGAGATGCAGGTTCAAATCCTGTCCAAGGCTTTATATTTTCCTTTTTTCAATTACTAGCTCGATTTGAAATGATCATTTTGGCTTTACTTATAAAAGTCTAAGTTATTATTTCATCTTATTAATTGCAATACGTTAGTATTTATCAACTTACCTTGTGTAAAAATTACTTATAATATTTATACATTAATACTTGGCTTATAGCCGTGATTTTGATCGCTGCTTCCTGTCTATATCTGACATAAGTAACAAATTGACAATTTCAGATATGATTGACAAAAATGCTAAACGTAATTGAAAGTTAGGTTTATATTTGGTACTGTACACGATTTAGATTTGTAAATTTCCCAATTATAGCCATCGGCCTCGGTAGCGTAGTTGGTAAACGCACAGTTCCGGCAAAACTGAGATGCAGGTTCAAATCCTGTCCAAGGCCTTATATTTTCCTTCTTTCAATTACTAGCTCGATTTGAAATGATCATTTGGGCTTTACTTATAAAAGTCTAAGTTATTATTTCATCTTATTAATTGCAATACGTTAGTATTTATCAACTTACCTTGTGTAGAAAACTACTTATAATATTTATATATTAATACTTGGCTTATAGCCGTGATTTTGAGCGCTGCTTCCTGTCTATATCTGACATAAGTCACAAATTGACAATTTCAAATATGATTGACAAAAATGCTAAACGTAATTGAAAGTTAGGTTTATATTTGGTACTGTACACGATTTAGATTTGTAAATTTCCCAATTATAGCCATCGGCCTCGGTAGCGTAGTTGGTAAACGCACAGTTCCGGCAAAACTGAGATGCAGGTTCAAATCCTGTCCAAGGCCTTATATTTTCCTTCTTTCAATTACTAGCTCGATTTGAAATGATCATTTGTGCTTTACTTATAAAAGTCTAAGTTATACATTTTCCAGTTCTGATAATATTATATCACCATCTGATGCTCGAAATAATTCTATATTTGTTTTTAATGATGTAGCTTGCGATAAACATGGTATCACTAGGGAATACTTTAGTATGGGGCGTCATAAGCAAGTTGACAGTTTTTACCTATGTCAAAGTTATACTCGTATACCTAAGCACTTACTACGTGATAATTCTAATCTTTTAGTTTTATTTAAACAAGATGATTTAAACTTAAAACATATATATGACGATCACGTCAATACTGACATGAAGTATTATAAATTCCGTAAAATATGTGCTGCTTGTTGGCAAAACAAATACGGTTTTTTAGTTGTAGACAAAGATAGTGATCCAGGTCAAGGAAGGTACCGAATAGGTTTTGATAGCTTTATACATATTTAAACCTTGAGAGACGCAAGTATCGTTAGTATCCAAGAATTTTTTTTATTATAATGAACTTTTACGCAATGAACAAGGAGACGATAAAACTTAAAAGAATTTTAATTAAGAAAAGAAACATTGTAAAAAACAAATTGCGCCAGTTAAAAAATAGTGAAGTCGTCCAAGTGGAATCAATCTTACCCATAGCATCGTGATTAAAAACTATTGCTAATAAACTGGATGGGGAAAGTGTGGTAAAGAAAGAAAAATTTAAAGAAGAAGAAAAAGACCTGCCTCATAGCAGTGTAAAAAAAATTAAACCTAAATTGCTAGAAAAAAACGTTGACTATATTGATTCGCCGGTTATTGCTCAGCATATACCGAATATAAAAAATAATGCCATAGATGAAGATGGTGATGATGATGATGATGATGATGATGATGATGATGATGATGATGATGTTGATAATGAATACAAAGCAGAAGTTAATCGAAATGCTCAAAAAGCCCAGGAATATAAACAAAGCTTTGCCGATTCACCTGGTTTGACACATTATCTCGAACAGCTACATCCGCTACCTCGAGAATATATTTACAATATGTTTAAAGATGTTAAGAACGAATTTGATCATAAATATGGTATTAGGTTTAACCCTGATTCAAATGGTCTTATGATAGGCAATTCGAATTTCGCGTTGGATAATGAAAATGTTCTAATAAATGATTTGAAATATAAAGGTACTCCTGGATTATACGAACTACTGCTTAAAAATATCCTGTCGGGTACAGATCGCAAGATCTAAAGTCATACCTTGATATTGTAAAAAGAACAAATGCTAATAGAAGATATTATTCTGAAACAGAACAAATTCAGGGTAATTATTAATATAAATATAAAAATATAATATCTGCATTAAACATACTTCCCCAAACACCCCGTAGACCTAGAACATTACCCTATAGAAAGTGTCTTGGAAACAGCATGACAATTTAAGTATCAAATAACGCCATAGATTATTTATATTAGAATGATCTCAATGAACTTGTTGATAGATTACGGCTTTTAGTTTCATCTCAGACTGCTGGACACACAAGTCACGGCAACGAAATAAATTCGGTCATTCAAGAATTGCGCGAGGCGAAAGTGATTAGATGATGTGACAATTGAAAAATATGGAAGGTACTTAAATAACTGCAAAATATATATAAGTGAACAGGAATATGAAAACAAAAATTAAGGTTTGAAACCTTGATTGAGTACAAGTTACATATGCTACATTACACGGTAGTAGCAACGTTTTACTCTAGTACATTCCTTGACGGTGGCAAGACATCGTTTATTTTTAACATTAAACATAATTATGAATTTCCTTATAAGGAAGCAGTCATTGAGCATAATACAGGATACCCGCAAGACATTGAAATTCTTATAAAAGAAAAAGTTATGTAATTGCACAGTTACAAGGATTTTTGCTTAAACGTATGGATGTAATCAGATTTCGTGACAGCGGTGCTATCATAAACAATACCACAATGTTTTTTGATTTTATATTAAAAGTTCTTTTCAAAGCAAGTGGGGCCCTCGACATTCAAATATAGAAGTATTTATTAATTGTATTTAATAAATCCTGATTAGAAAAAAAGTATTATGATGGTTGCTCAATCAAAAGTGAAAGAGGATATAGTAAATGAAGTTCATAAACCAGCAAGAATAAATTTCAAGAGACGCAAAGTGATAGTAAAAAGTTTAAATGATCTTCTTCAGACCGATTTGATTGAAATGTTACCATATTCGCAAACAAACAAAGGATTTAAGTACATTTTAGTAGTTATTAATTGTTTCTCCAAATACGTACGGTCTGTACCACTTAAAAGTAAAACGGGTATTGATGTTACTGCTGCAATGAAAACAATTTTAAATAAATTTAAAAATCCACCAAGAAATTTGCAGTCTGATTTTGGTAATGAATACTATAACAAACACTTTCAATCCTTAATGCAGACATATGGCATAAACCATTATAGTGTTTTTTCTACAAAGAAAGCATGCATTGTGGAACGTGTAATTAGAACTTTAAAGGGAAAAATGTGGTGCTTGTTTAACCTGAACAGTTCTTACAATTAGATAAAAAATTTAAGCGATATTGTGAAACAATACAACAATACAGTTCACAGTACTATCGGAGTCAAACCTGTAAAAGTTGATAAATCAAATGAAAAACTATTCTTAAATCATCATTTACCCACATCAAACTTGCAACCAAAATACCAAAATATTCTATTAAGGACAGTGTGAGGATTAGTAAACACAGGGAAGCATTTACGAAAGGTTACACGCCAAACTGGCCAAATAAAATTTTTAAGATTAAAAGCGTAAACGTAACCAATCCGACAACATATATATTAGAAGATCAAGACGAGAAAGAAATTAAAGGTGCATTTTACAAAAGGTTGAACATCAAGGAATTTACCTGGTAGAAAATGTCCTAAGAAAGAGTGGAAATAAAGTCTTTGTAAAATGGTTAGGCTTCTCTAACGTACACAATAGCTGGATCGATAAAAATAATGTTTGCTAGAAGTTGTTATAATAATAATAGTTAATAAGGCTAACATTGTAAAATTATATTAAAATAAATAATACAGACACAATCTTTCTATTGTTTTTTATTATTATCAAACTATTCTTTTAATAACAAAGTATTTTGTTTTACACGTTGCAGATTATTATTGCTGTGTTTACAACAATGGATGTTATATATTAAACGATTGTTGATTTTTAACTCCGATAGCTTAACACAAACTAGTACAAGCATATCAGTTACAACGTTTTGCATTAGATAGGTTTCAATCAATTTCTTCTTTTCTAGACTCTTCACAAATACTTCTTCTCCGGGTCGGATAATTTGTTTCAAATAAAGCTCTATATATGATGACACCATTCCTGCCATTGAAGATTCATCCCAAGAAATACCATGAATATTCCTTGTCACCCAGTCGTTGTGTTTTATATGATCTTGGCTCAAACAACTAGACTGCATTGGGAGTTTAAAAATTTCATGTCAAACAACACCCTCCAACAAGTCCAAAACCGCAATTTCTTTGCACACAAACTCGCTTTTCTTGTATTTAAATCCCTGAATATCAATTATATACATGTTTGTATATGTAGGTATGTAAATGTGCAGTAATCTTCTACTAATTAAATTAATATTAGGAGCAATCTTATTATATAGCAGATTACCACCATCTGCGTACTTTGCTAACCGATTTTTCAACCTGTCACAAGAGTAAACACATTTTGAATTGAAACCGGCCCATGTGTATGTGCAGCCTCTAAACATAAGTAAAAAACATAAATCAGAATCCACTTTAATTAAACACAATTGACTTGAATGCGATATTTTGTATCTGACCTACTTTATAACTTCTCGCTAGAAAACCGAATTCAAAACAGCTCTAAATTTTCTCTGCACTTACTTTTTTCAACGTAACATACGTGTGTTTTGAAGTCACACACGTATGTTCCATTGAAAGTAATGTAAAGCCGGTCTGACTTCAAAACGTGCCCACACGTATTTTACATTGAAAGTATATAAAGCCGGTCTGAATTCAAAACGGTGCACGTGTATGTTACATGAAAAAAACATACGCGTACACCGCTTTGAATTCAGACCGGCCTCACATCACTACTGTTGTTTTCCCATGCGAACACTAAATTTAGCGGTGCTGATTTTCGTATTATTGAGATCTTTTGCTTTCTTTATTGCTTGCATTCTAGGAATATTTTGCAGCTGTCGCTGGAATATATTTTTACTTGCGTTCGCAGAATAATTTCACCTAATATCGGTGGGAATGGTTTTTCATTGTTTCCCCCGTCATTTTCAATCTGTATAAATACAAGCTGAACTTTTGAAAGGCTCTCTTTCTTCTTCATTTAATGCCGATTTTATACAATGTCCTTTGCGGCGAAAAGAAATGTTGTGAATTGCTATTTTAAAATGCGTTGTTGTACATAGTGTTTTAATATAGTTATGTTGATTAATCAAGCATCCAGCCCATAGACAAGTACATTCCGCACTTCCGAATTTTTAGAGATGGTACCAGAGCGGCAGACATCTTAAGGTACAGTTTTTCTGTTTGCTTTACTTGTGTTGCTGTTTTGGAAGATGGGTACTTTTATGGTTGATTTGATACAGTGATTTAGTATTGATGATTCTCCAATAAGTTACAGACTACACGTTACGAATCTCACGTTCACAATGCACGAACGATTATATAATTATTCTTAAAGTTACAACTAGTTAAGCCAAAGCTTGCGTTAAATCACTTTTTACTGTTCCCTTGTAACAAGTTTATTTTCCCGCAATATCTTGACGAATATTTATGTTATTATTTTTATAGAAGGTCAATTCATGCCTAATATCTCTACACATTTTACGTAATAATTATTACATGTTGTTTAATCTAACATAAGTTTCAAAACCGCGAGCATGGATTACAAGTTGAGCGGTGACATAAAATACCATTTACAAGCGTCATTATAAGACCTCCTTCCTTCGATAATTATAAAAATTATTGCAACTGTTTTCAAGCGGAGGGATACTTCAGAATACAGGCACTTTTGCCTGCGCTGTTTGTAAGAAAGTCGTTCTTGAGATAAGAAACATGGCTCTAAGCTATGCTTGGTGTTGGAGCCATGTGAGAAGAAAGTTGATTTAAAGTGAAATCGTCTTTGTTGGTGCACTCCATGTCGACGCTTTACCGACTGTGTTTGCACTAAACTAGACGTAAGTGTAAAATATTGGCATTTGTACAGCATGCAATTACTTGACGTGGATACACGTGGAGGTTCGTTTGATATTCTGTAACAAGATTATTTAATTTATGTGTTTTTGAGAAATTCTAACCTGATTATTAATGTAACAAGAGAGTTCCAATTATCATTAAATATTCCGAAAATGGTTCAAGTACATCGCAATTATTCTTTTGAAGGATAAACCATCTGGTATGTAATTACGTACGTACAAGTTGTAACATCATTTGGAATGATAAAACAAGTAATTTTTTTTTATATTGTTCGACTTGAAAATTTTTAAGTTCGTTATGTTGTTGACCTTTGGATATTCTCGTTATTTGTGAAGTGAACCTGATAAATTTCATTTTTATTTTTCATTAGTACAAATGAAGAGATTACAGAGGGCAGTACATATGTATATTAAGGGTTAACTATTAAGACTAACAAAATTGAAACTATCATGTTGAATATAAAATTATCTAAGTTCAGATAACTAAATTGTTCCATTTTGCTTTACGATAATTATTAATTGAAATATTTTAAAATGCAAGTTAACTGTAAAGTCTATAAGTAGTTCTACCGAAGGCTAATAAAGATTGTCAGTAATACCTCTGGAAACCTGACAAATGTATCTACTTCGACTCCTGCTGCGATGATCCTGAAAATAATTATTAAATTTACAGATAACCAAATGTTGTAAAGAGGTATAGAGGGCTTGTTGATATTTGGTAATGCAGTATATTTATATGCACAGTTGTGGAGTCTTATTATGAGCTCATGCTAAGACCGAAAGGGTAACGTAGTGTATGAGGAACGCCCTCTTACTTTAAATAAAAATGTATGTGTTTAAAAGGTTATCAATTTGCATGATTATTGTTAATAAAATTATTGACCTTTATGGATGTACCTACAGGAATTGTGTTTTAAAACGTATTAGAGATCTAATTTTAATAGAATGTGATATATTTGGTCAATTGAGTTATTTTTGAGTGTATGATTGGTGTGAATGCCTATTTAGGTTTCAGCATGAGGATATTGCAAGGAAGTTTATGGATGTAACAGGTAGGTGTTAACAATATTATTACGAGCAGCCGTGGAATTATTAGGAGCAGCCTAAAGCAAGATTCGAGCTAAAACATCAAGAATTAAGACAACCCTATTTGTGGTGCGTGATTCCACGATTATACAGGCTTAACCTCACAATATTATGGCACACAATTAGTGCAACATGTTTTAGCAGGGATAAACTCATAATAATAATAATATTTATATATATATATATATATATATATATATATATGTATAAATATTGTAAAAGAATTTGCAATAGTTTTAATTGAAAATGTGTGTACCAAAGATGTGCAACATTGTTTACCCTGGGATGATGTGCTAAAACAGCTTGTTCATAAAAATGTTCTAAAGATTTGTGAGGCAGACAAGCAACTGTATATAAAGAGTTAATAAATATTAGCGGTTACGTGGTTGAATGACAAGCACAGACAAAGAACGGCATGTAATTAGCAAGGTGGTTAGGTTAATGTAGGTCTATCTCTCCACACACATACATATAAAATCCTTTCTACTGCTTTTTTTGCAACAGAACTCTAGTTTTTCCTACTATGTATAACTATAAACTTTCATTATCAAAACGCTTGGGCTTTTGCACACCTTTAAAATAAGCGTCTTGCAATGATTGTTTTGACACTTCCATAAGAAAACATCCACGTTTCGTTCAAACAGGCTACCCGTCATCTAGCACTTGAAAACATATTGTGACGATGTGCCTTTATACAATGTGGTCTCGCGCTAGAACGACAGGTTATTCCATTAAAAAAACTTTTATTCCCATCTTTTTACAATTTAGCGACAATTTCATGTTATGCTCAAGAGAGGCTACTATTGCTTAACACAATATGTTTTTCACAAAATTCCCTGTTTTGCAATTCTACTTAAGGTGTTTCTCTACGCAAATTAAATTAATAATCGTTGATAAATTTTGTACACAATAAATTCAATTACTCACTCCGTACATACATGTCCTATAATGTATTTCTTATACTCATTTTAACGTCTGGTAGATTACTGGTTTATTTTCTTGCGAGGTCTTATCTACCAAGGTATTTTAGTTGTGGATTTTCTGTACTGCACAGCATAATATTTGCCACAGTACGAGCACTGATTTATAAGTTATTAAATATCCGATATGAAATTTTATGTCTTGTTTAGCATTTAGCAAAATTAAATAACTACCGTGTTCCTTTTCCAATTGTATATCGTCTAACAAGTTGAACACAAGTTGCTGGGTTTGGTTATATAAAATCTTTCGTCTAGGCGACCTATTAACGCAAAATGTAATTCTTAAAAGGAATATTTTATAAAAAATCAATAGTATTATAAAAACAAGAAAATAACGTCAACAAATAAAGACAGTAAACTAGGGTTAGCTTATATTGTATTAAAAATTAAATGTATTCCAAAATCACGCTATTCAAGCTAAAGGTTCTATTAACATAACTGTACAGAAGGTACGATATGCAACAGCTTACTGTTCTCTTTCTGTGTATTACGTTTTGAATACGCCAATTATATACGCTGAAGTATATGTATTTCAGAATAGAATCGTAAATTAATGTGAATAAATTCGTTTGTGATTTCTACCATACTTTATAGCGCACTTTTCAAACGTTTATTGATTTCTCTTCCCTAGTACGTGTTTCCATGCTTACGCGAGGTCATCGAACGTCTGCTGCTATGGGAACCGGGAGAAGCTTTATCGTACGTTAACTGTAGTTCCATCATAAAACATATTTGTTTCCTCTAATAAAAGTCAGTCTGTTATGTACACAGAAAATTATTTACATTCTCTGCTGCCAATATTTTTGTTAAAGTCATGTGTAAAAGTTTATTTACAAAATCCATTTCCTATTATTGACAAATTTATATTGAGCGAGAAATATTATGAGAATTTACTACCAAGAATCAAATTGACATCAATTACAACGCCCCCGTGGGTATACAAAAATTATCGTTCTTTAACGCCCACACTCTATAGTATTAACGACAAGGGAAAAGTACCTAAAGATATGAAGTATTTTTACAATGTGCTACCTGCGATCCCGATGTGCGACATTATAGCGTTAATTTGTATAAATTTTATATTATTTGAAGGTAACGGAATTTTACTGATGGCCGGCAAGATTAGACATTACTCCAGACCAGGTTATAGTGACTAATAGGTGTGAGCAGTAAGACGGGCCGGGATTATTTACATGCGGTGAATGGTCTGGAAATTAAAACCGTTAATACATATTGAAAGCTATCAATACGAGTCCCATTACGACCTTAAAGAACGTGATTATCATTTTAAAAATTTGAGGGAGGGAACAAAATCTCTCCATAATTTATCCACTCACCAAAAAAACAACGACATAATATTAATATAACGACAGACGCTATATTTTTTGTCCCAGAAAATTAATTAACCAACAATATTAAAATCAATATGAATTTTGTAGTATTTTCTTCTCCATATAGACGATTCTACATCAGATCACAATTTCTACACTTGTTTGAGCACTTGTAACCCTACACATTTGCAATTTTTTTAAGCGAAAACAATACGATTATACCGCTTATCACTCAACTAAAAAAAATTGTTTGAAGGTAAACATTGCTTATTATTGAAACATGACTTATGGACAAAGAAAAATTGTACAACGGTCTAGCAAAAAATAAAACTTCATTATTAGTAGATGATGACACCGGTTCTGGGACAGATTCTCCTGATGGAATCCTCACAGCTGGTCCTTCTTATGAGGATTCCTATAGCGGATCCTCTTTGTGGACTTCTTATATCGGATCCTCCTTATTGGGGTTTCTCTTGATAAAAGTATTCTTGGAACAACCCAATTTGTGTTATGATTTTCTAATCGGAACATACCTTATTGATTTAGAAAATAACCCTCTACCAAACCATAGTGTTCATCTTTAACCTATTTCTAAACAGCATTGCTCTGTCACAATTTGAGGTGCAACTTTCTTTTAATTACCCTCACCTTTTACCCCATCGATTTAATTAAGGGTATCGTTTTCAGTCAGTAGGCCTACCACCTTAAGCCTGAGAATAAAAACAACATAATTTATTACATTTATTTATAATTTTTGCTGGTGTTGACATTTACAAATAGGTAGAACAAACTTTATCAAAAAATATTATAATTTTATCAAAATATATATACATTTATTGATAACATTTATAAACAGTTGTGGTAACCAGAGTCTGGTGAATCTCTAAACATTTGCGTGAGCGATCGCCCCACAGTCGCATTTTCTAAGTACTGAACAAGGTGACGTTTAATAATTTCCAACACTGTCAAGTAATTTATATTGTTGCACTCATTAAACAAAGAATGGCTGCACGGGTCTCTCCTTGTAATAATGTTTGAACCTTTTCTTCGTCCGCCATATTTCCACTTACGTTTTTTATATCACCCTACAAACTTTTCGTAAAATTCTGGAAATTTTCTACACCTGAAACTCCTGCATTCTGTAACATATTAATTCTCGCAAATTTAATAGCTTAAAGCACTCGTACTCAGGCAGCACAATAACATTTCGGTTTTTCGTGATTTCCATATTATATGTATTTTCTTCTTGAAATTTATTCGCCACCCTATATTTCTATTAGATGCTTCGGTAATCAGTTTAAATTTGAACTCACGATCCAATTGTAATTTTAAGACACACCCACCAGATAAATCATTTAATCTTACGTGTGCTGTTTCTTGGGTAAATTGTATGATTCTAAATTCCAACTGAAAATTGCAAAACTCTCTCCATTCAAAGTAGTCTATTTTGATAGCATAATTTTAGCACCTTCTACTATTGCAAATAATTTGCATGACTGACCATGGACCACCGTATATATCAAAATCAACTTTCACGTTATTGTGGTGAAAATTTGATGTAGAATCACCTAGCGCATAGGTGGTCTTATCTACAAGTTTGTTGCGGTCTACTTTTGGTACCCGCATATTACCCGTAACGTCAACACCAGAAAAATCCATCTTTAACTTGTTTTGATCAACTCGACGATACTTTGACGACTAATACCCTGGAACATGGTTCCCCCGTCTTTTATGCTGGCGGTCAAGCGCGCGCAAATCCGTACTATGTTAATTGATGTTATATGCAAGTCTTGACAGGAAAAGTGACACTTAGAATTGTGTTATCGTGGGTTTTTATCTGTTTGTATTTAAATATAATTTTCTTCCTGTCTTATAGATTAACTTACGTTTTACTTTTAAATATCTTACAAATTTTATCTTGAATTATGTAGGAGTTTAAACTTGACTAGCGTCGAATTTTATAGCATTCCTATGTATGAATATCTACACACTTAATCCGTTTCGATACACTTACCCTTATTTGCATTTTTTAACAACCTTGTATACATTTTTTTCAGTTACGCGAATCTGAAAGCATTTTTCAAATCGCACCAGATCCATATAAACTACCGCCATTTTTAGAATTTTTACCACCATCTACTCTTAGCGATATTTTTAATATATCTCCGTCGTGTGAGATATCAATTAATATTATTTTTTTAGCTACCCGAATCTGAAAGAATGTTTTAAATCGGACCGATCCCTAGCCACCACCGCCATTTTAGATTTTTGCCAATACAAACTGTTTGCGGTACTTTAACGATAAATCAATTGTTCAACCTATTAAATTATGTTGGAATTTACAAAAGAATTATGGTGGTCGCAATAAAACATCTACACGCTTGACATTACTATATCTGATAAAAATATGGTGTTTCAACTTTATTCCATCAAATTTCTTAAGACCTTTTTAATTAACCCGTTTTTTAAAGTCATCCGCAACAAAAAAACTCCATACTGCTCAATATCCAAAACAACAGCAAACACCCACACATTTTTTTATTTAGATTTAGCTCAATAGTAGAGTAAAAACACAAAAAATATTTATTAATATCCTGGAATGTAGAAATTTTTATATTTAGTACAACCATGCATATAACTAAACCAAAGGTTATTTTATTTCCAATTCTGCACCGTTCTAGTTAGAAAGTGCACCTATAATAGATTTTAAACACAGGTCAGTTTCCAGCAAAAATATTAAGACATATTTTCTACATTTAAAAGAAACAGATTAATATTAGAAGCAATGTTTTCTGTTAGTTCTCTTAAAGTATAAGCGGTGTTAAGAAAGACCTGGGATATCCCTAAAAAATGCTTTAAAGTTCCTTTGGTAAATAACATATAATCCTCATCAAATATCACCATCTTCACTAAACAATTCTTATTTAAATAAAAACGCACGTTGTTAAATTTGCATATCTGATTCCGCACATTAACTTCCATATTGCGTATAATATATTGTTACGGTTTCCCTCGTTTTATATTATCGCGCAATCGTTTATTATAACAATAATACGCGGCAAATGTATCAAATACAAAACACGTTTAAAAGTGATACAATGATCAGATTTACTTTTAAAATATAAATAAAGGCAATGTACTCACTTAAATCGCACCTTACAGTTGTATTCCAAGGCGATCTAGTTGGGGGTTCATCGCGCCATTGTTAAGTCCAAATTCAATCCGCTCATCCTCTTTTGTTCGTTTGTAGGTAGGGCGAGAAGGATACAGGTAAAGGTACACGAAGGTAAAGATAGAAAGGAACCTACATCCTAAAAAAAGAGAAAAGACATACACACGACACAGGTAGCTGTTCTCGGCTTCAGGTCTAGTAGTCTAATAATGTCTCATCACACCGCGCGTACTTGCGCCATTTCCTCCGCGCTTGCGCATTCTTTTGCGCAAACGCAACTGTCCGGAATGACGGAAATTGACAAGTACATTTAAAAATAATCGCGGAAATGTATTTACATATTTAACAATGTACATTATTAAATTTAGAATGTAACAATCGCGACAAAACCATAAAAGAAAAAATCTTAAAAAAAGAAAAAGACTTTTAGCACGGTAAAAACTTAAAATCTAAAGCCTGACTAACTTACATATAACCTAACTTACATTCTAGTAAATGTTTATTTTAGGCGCCACCTGGTTTTTTCAACCGATAACGCGTCTTACGAGTAATCAGGAAACGGAACGTGTAGCCCCGTTGTTTTTGAACTACATCTATAAAAGCACACACGAGTGTTTGATGTGGCGCAGTTATAATCGACAGCACAAACTATAACTAACTACAACTAACTATAACTAAAGCAAATGCGACAAGTCGCTTAACATATATACAATAACTAAAGCTAACCTTACAGTTTTAAGTGCACACGCACATACGCATTGCATTTAAACTGTTTTTTTTGGCAAGAAAATGCCCAAATTTCAAAATGTCCAAGAAAGCAAGTTACTATAACATTTTAACCGTACCTTCTTACCAATTTTTTACGTTACTAACCTAATAAATTACATTGCTACCATCAGGTTAGCTTTTTCACTCAATACCCACAAAAATTTCTACATCTGATCATAAATACCAAACGTAAGGAAAACAAAAGAAGATAAGGCAAAGTCTCAAGTTATTATCAAAGATAATAGGTAAGATAAAAATATTAAGATAAAACTAGATAACAATAGATGGAACCGAAACGTCCCAGCACGCTAAGGCACGCTACGACTATATACATTAAAGATATTAGCGTAGAATTCCCCAGTCCACCGAGCCGTTTTGTCATCCATCGCAAAGAAACAAGAGAATGGCTCCTTGAAGCCGTTATTTAGGTTAGATATTCGTACCCCCTAGAAGAGCGACATGTGAGGTAGGCCCGTTTATAAAAACGGTATGAGGCACCGGAAAAAGGCATGTGGGTGCATTTTTGCACCCGGCGAGTTAAGGTTCGTGGCTTCGAGCGGTCTTTTTTAAAAAACTTTTTTGAACTTTAACAAATTTATTTGATTTAAACAGATTTGAACAATGGAATTTTACAATCTTGAATTAAATTATGCTAAGTCGAAATCTAATTACTTAATTGTACAATGAGTTATCTACGAACTGCAATGCAAAAGCTGAACGTTTGATGAACTGACTGCGAGTGGACCTCCCGGGCCTTATATAATCTCCCTACCCCCTCACAGTTCTGTGGAACTTGCAGACCTAATGTCTGCTTACACTTGACTCTATTTATGATACATAGTTGCTATCTTAAAAGCTATCCATAATTACAATGTTGCAGGCTTACTTCTGCGTAATCTCGGTACGTGACTTCCTACGACCGTCTGTGACCTGACATCTGCAGTGTCACTTATCCTTGTGCTACTTTGTAGCGTTTCCGTTCCCATGAACGTTTATAAACTGAAATAAATTGTAACAAATTGTCTTTTATGACATTGTTGCACATTTCCTTATATTTCCTAATATTTCGTAATAACTTTCTTAAGTATTAGTTTTTATATTGATATAACAAATGGGGGATCACATAACTGGCGTTGAGCGATATCGATAAGATATTCATTCTTAATTATATACAGGGTGAGTTTTTAGTGTGGCAACGGTCGATAACTCCGTTATTATAAGAGCTATGTAACCCAAATTTGGAGGCATATTAGGCATGCCTGAAGTGCACATTCTAAAAATATTTTGAAGCATACAGGGTGCTTCATAATTCCAGGGCATATTAAACTTGTATTTTTTTAAATGGAACACCCTATATATTATTACATTTTTGAAAAGCTCATAAAAAGGGCTTTAATTTGATATTAAATTGTATCTGTCTATTACTTTTAGTTTTTGAGATATTCAACTGTTTTTAGAAAAAATGAACCTGATTAGATACATTGCCACTGCACTAATACAAAGCTTATGTTAATTTTCAAGATGCAGAGAATTTTACTATATACCATAGTATATTTGTAAATATCACTTTTTTGAAATCTCTTCACAGTATACAGGGTGTGTCAGGTTTCGCAAAATGCAATTTTTAATTTTTTTTTTAAATGGCACCCTACCAATTTTATTGCTACAATGGATAGTCCATTAAGTGCACTTTTATTTTTGTTAAGCATTCTCTATACCTAAATTCATTACTTTCTGAGATATTTTTGATTTTCTTCAAATTTTAAGAATGTTTTTAATTTACATAACTAAAAATAACTTACTATTGGAGAATATTATAAAACAATTAATACATATTGATTAACAATTAACTACACTTATCCAATAACAATTTTCACTAAAGATATAACAACCTACAATTTTCTACACTAGCTATAATTTGGTAAAAATTGACATTATTAGAATGTGTGGAAAATTTGTTACCTAGACTTAATATATATTTTACGGAATTAGGGATATTATAGCTAGTGTAGAAAATGCAATTAAAAACAAACCTATAAATATAAAAAATGAAATTAGAGGTAAAATTAATAATATACTAACAAACCATAAAAATACAAAAAATAATAAAAAAATAAATAATGAAATTATACAACAATATAATCAAACAAAAAAATTCATTCAAGAAAATCAAAATATTATTATAACTAATGCTGATAAATGTAAAAAAACAGTAATAATGTACAAAACTGAATACCAAAATAAAATGTCGGAAATGCTAAATGATAAAAACACGTACAAATTAGAAAAATTTGATCCAACGAAAAAAATTCAAACCACGCTAAATACATTTCTAAATAAACTATTAAATAAAGACCAATTAACACTAATGGAAAAAAACAGTCTAATAATGCATAACGGAAAAGCACCATATTTATATGGATTACCTAAACTACACAAAGATAATATTCCCATGCGACCAATAATAAACAGCATAAATACGCCAACTTATAAATTATCAAAATATTTAGCAAAATTGTACAAAACTTAATTGGAAAAACTAAATATCATATAAAAGATTCATGGGATTTCCACAATTTCATATGTAAACAAACTATTCCAAAAAACCACATTTTAATATCACTTGACGTAGTTTCATTATTTACAAACGTGCCTTTAAATTTAGCTCTAGACAATATAAATTCCAATTGGGACAAAATTAAATTGCATACAACAATTAACAAAAATTATTTTATGGAAGCTGTAAAACTATGCCTTAATTCAACATATTTTAAGTTTAACAATCAAATTTTCACACAAATTCATGGAACTGCTATGGGGTCACCATTATCATCAACCATAGCAAACCTAGTTATGGAAGAACTAGAAAATCAAGTTATTCCTACATTATCATTTACTCCACATTTTTATAAGAGATATGTAGACGATTGCTTATTATGCATACCAAAAAACATGATTGATGAAACACTTACAAAATTTAATGGATACCACCCACGCCTACAATTTACAGTGAATAAACAGGAAAACAACAAAATACAATTTTAGATATTGAACTAAAACTTAAACAAAATGGAACAATAGTCACCAATTGGTACAATAAAAAAATATGGACGGGTAGATACCTAAATTTTAAATCAAATACACCAAATATATATAAAAGAAATGTAGTGAAAAACCTAGTAAATAGAGCAATGCATTTTACACACCCAAATGAAAGACCAATTATATTAAATAAAATTAAAACAACTTTAAAACAGAACGGATACCCACATAAATTTGTCACACCAATCATAAAGGAAACAATCCACGCAATATTCAATCCACCAAAAAACAAACCAAAAAAAGAACAAGAAAATTATGTTAGTATAAAATATCACCCAACAGTATCCAATAAAATTCAACAATGTTTAAAAAAATACGAAATAAAAGTTGTTCACAAACCTAACAATAATAACAATAATTTTTTTACAAAATTGAAACCGCTAACACCAATTACACACAAAACTAATTGTATCTATAAAATAAACTGTAAAAACTGTAACGGTTCATATATCGGAAATACGAAACAATATTTACACCGTAAAATTTATGAACACCAATATTCTATTAAAACACATAAAAGAAACACAGCACTGGCAAATCATGCATTGGACCACATGCATAACTTTGATTTTGAAAATCCAAGTGTAATTAACGTAGAACAAAACGAAAATAAACGTAGTACATTAGAAATTATTCACATTCAACGGAACATAAACAATATAAATAATAAAACGGACATTGAACATTTCACTAAAATTTATAACAATATTATTCATAATTAATAATTACATAGTTAATATACTGTTTTTTGGTGCTTATTTCTTGCTTAATGGTAAATCATCTTAAAAAAGTACCTATTCTAACATTCACTCTGTATATAAAAATATTAAGATTTATTATTAAGTAAAGTATAAAATAATTAATACAAATTCGTATCACTTCAGATAACACTAATGTTATTTGATAACTTGTTTAACTGCCTAGGATATATTAAATAAAATTGATTAGTATAGCTATTAGTTGTTAGATTTTACAACATGCAAATAGATTTAAAATAATGTTACCAAGTAAGTTTTAATTATAATACATTTTAATAGTTTAAGATATTTTAGAAATTTACAGGAATTTTTATTACATGTGACCAAGGTTTATGATAACCGAAACGCGTTATGTTTTAGTATTACATATTATTTAAGTGAGAAGAATAAATGTTTTAATAAATGACCTATTTCCCAAGAAAAGAAAATTTTTATGTTTTAAATAAAGGTCAAGAAATATCAAAATAATATATATATATATATATATATATATATATATAAAGAAATAGAATAACTAGGAAATTATAAAAAAGTATAATAAAAAGTAGAGTGAAGTGCAACATTGTAAATACAAGGACAATTTGTAAAGTTTATTAACGTTCATGAGAACTGATGCGCTACTTTGTATCGCAAACAATAGTGACACTGCAGATGTCAGGTGACAGACGTTCAGGTACCGTGATTACTTAGAAATTAAGATTACAACATTGTATTTATTAATAAAGTTAAGAATAAGCAGACAGGAGATTTGCAAGTTCCGTAACTAAAGCTAAAGAGGTAGGTGTACAATTGAGATTTTCATATTTTTTAACAAAAGTGACTGGTTATATTAAAAGACGACTACTTTGTGTTTGCAACGTGAATTCTTTTCGAATATAATTTAAAGCAAGATTGGAGACTCGTTGGCTATTTCTTTTTGGATTTTTTATTACTTTATTAAGGGTTATTAGTGAATATTATAGTTGGAAGCTCAAATAAGTATTGTTTGCTTTTGCTATGATGCTGAAAACTTGTAAGTAAAATTTTTAACAACACTGTTTACCGTATAATAGAATACTATCAGCAGCTAATGTAAAAATGAAAACAAATAAAGACTCGTTGGTTGGCATGAATTAATGCTTCTGTTAATGAATAAAATTTCGAAGTATGGCAATGCGATTTTACTAAGGAAATTTATTATTAGTAAAATTGGATAACAGCTGGTATACAAATCACGATCTGCATTATGGCAAGGTAGTTTAAAGTCATACTCAAATATTTTTTTAGCGTTTTTCATCATTTGTTTTGTATGTCAAGATATGAATATACCCCTTTTTATATTCTAATTAATTACTTTTTTTTTATTAAACAATGTTTTTTTGCAGATGCGACAAAGATAAATTATTTGTTTTCAGGGTATTTTATTACCATGAGAGTTTACTAAAGTCACAGGTTTCTTACGATTTAATGTACACACTTTATTCTAACAATTGATTAATTATATAATGAGGTGCGAGATTTAAGAAGGGCTGACCGTATAATATAGGTTCTTGAAGGAATGATTACATCATAGTACGATAACTTTCTGAAATAGGGCAATTCTGCATTAAATTACGACCCTAATTGAAAACGCTAATCTAAATCCTTTATGTTATTCTCAAATAATAAAAAGTTCAATATTTAAATATTAAAACCGCTCTGTATAAATGTTCCACGGTACGTGGAATAGATCTATAACCGGTTAGAAATTCGTTAAAAGTAAACAAGCATTTGCTTTTTTTAAACCCTTTTTCTTGAAATACACACTAGTTAGTTTATTATTTCAAATAGTTATTCGTCGAAAGATTAAAGATTCGTTATATTTGCTATCGTAAAACCATTTCTAAATCCCAGTAGCTCGCCTCCGCAATTCTTCGTAACCGCTGCTTGTTATTTTCAAATAGTTATTTGTCGAAAGCTTAAATGCTTAATTGTGTTTGTTATTTGCCCGTGTTCTGTGAAATTCTATTTCGTTATATCGGTACTTGTTTATTGCTTAAGTTTTATAGATAGCAACGTTGCTCCCCATTAAGTTATTCCGGAAATATTTATAGCGTGAATCGATAGCATACAAACTCCTATTCTTTTCTAAAAAGTCAATCTACTTTATATGCTCGGCAGTAGTTCTAGATGTCTAAATCGCAGACGCATTTTAAAAGGTAGTTTGCTTTTGTATGCGAGCAACGAAATTCAATGGAATTAATTATCGTATTTTGTTTTCTATATTCTAGGAAGGTTTTGCGGTTGCATATATTTTCGATTGGCTTCTTAGAATATTCTACACCAATATCCGTAGGAATAATTTTATGTTTCCCTTCCATACTTGCAAAGCTGTATGAATACAAACTAAACTTTGAAAAAGCTCTCTTATTGATTCAACTCTGCTCTTTATTACTTGACCTTGTTCTCGTACTGTTATACAATTTCCTTTGAGCGTTGTAAAGAGGTGCTTTTACAATACATTTGTGTTAGTACAGTATAGTTCAGTTTTTCCAGTCCTAGCTGCATTTCCTGAGATGGTACCAAAAAGAAGATAGCTCCAAATACAATTTGTTTTATTGTTTGCTTTATTTTGTGTTGCTGTTTTGGAAGATGGGCACCTGCTTTTGATTGATTCCGCAATAAACTGCCGACGTTAACGGACGCTCACAAACATTATGTATATATTTTTATAAATTACTATTTAAAAATTTTAATGCGTTTAGAGGGCTTTTCTACTGGTTGCTTTTTATGTATAAATTAATGTTAACGTCAACAACGGACTGTTTAAAATTTTAATGTTACGTGATTAATTTCCAACAAAAATTTTTTACTTACTATATTATTATTCCAATATTCCTTGTACATATTTAGTGTTTGAAATATTGTAAGTATTCCTATATTTAGATAATAAGATTTCTTGCTTAATATTTTTCAATGTATACTGTACACTGTATTATATGTAAATTGACGCATTATCTATATCACATTGTAGCAAACGATTACACAAATATGTATCTTTGACGTTGGTAAATATTCTTCTGGTATTGTGTGTTTTTCTACATGTGCGTAATATAAATTCCTTTGTTACTAAGGTTTCCAATTCATTTCTTTGTAGGTCACATATCCCACTCTACGGCGTTTTTGAGCTAGCACGAACTATGATTCTTTTGGCGTTCGATTTAGTCTCTGTGTTTTGTTGCGGTATTCGGTGTAGGCGATTCTTTCTATCACTTACTTTGTTGCGTTCTTCTTTGTCTGCAGGAAATACCGTAACACGTAACAAACATAAATAAATACTAAAGCAGGAAACCGTGCTTTTAGAAATAAAAGATGTATGCTTCATTTAATGTTTGTTATGTTGAAATAGGAGCCTTGTGAGGATATGTTTGACAAACTAAGTGAACAAACTGCTTAGAAGATGTAGGATGTTATAAAGTAGTTTATCTAACAAATATTCATATTTTATAGTTTTTCAAAGCCGGATGTGAATAAGAACGTCGAGTCGTTAATTTTAAAAACAAAATTCGTATTTTGATGGTTAATAGTCAGAAGTGATTTCGCTCTAAGCTGTATTAAGATACAATATACAATCTGTAAAGCTGTACCGTCTGCTGTATAAGATTCTTTATATTTTTCAGTGATTATTATTTGCCGCGTTTACATAATGTTCCAGAAATATTTCTACAAATCTTAGAAATGTTATTAATTTTATTGCACACTTCCTTTCGAAATAATGCGAAATACTCTGAACGCATTGGATCATTTTTTACACAACCAAAGACCATATAAATGATTTAATTGTTCTTGATGGAATATTCTAAATTCTAAAATTACTCTCATCATTGAATTAGAAAACAGCAATCGCTTCTGTACATTATTCTATTTTAGGTTAACTTTCATTTTAGTTCCTAAAGATTATTGTGGTTTAACATTCACAATTGGAGGTTATAAGTTCTATGTTTTTTTGGAACTCTGAGTACAACTGGGTACTTACAATGTTAGTCAGTTCTCATTTTTAAACCCAATAAAATTTCTTAAGAGAGAAGAATTCAATTAAATGATTTGTTTCAGTCAAGCAATTTGATAGTTTTATTACATAAAGTGGAAACAGAAGTATTTTGTTTTCTGTTATATGGCAGACAGATTTTAGTCAAACGAAATTAAATCTGCACAAGTTTAGAAATTCGCAGTGTGACTGCTCGGTTGCCAAGGTAGCAGACGTTCGATGACCTCGCTTTAGTATTGAAACACCGAGCAAGACCAATCGATAGATACTTAAAAGGTGTCCTTCAAGATGGTAAACTAAAAGAATAAATTTATACAGGAATAATTAAAATATTTACAAATGCAAACTTTTAGAAGGTAAATGCAAAATAAAAATAAAACGAAAAGTTTTCAGAGATTAACAAAGCACCTATTTGATCATCCCCCATAAGCAACATTTGAATCCTCTTCTAATATAATATTTTTAATATACGCTTCCTAATAAAATGCATCGTTTAATACAAACATTAAAACATAGTACTGGTTACTAAATTTGCGCCGGTTGCTAATAAGTTGAAACACACAACTTGCAGGTGAAAAATATGTCTTCTAATATTAAAAAAGAAATAACTAACTGGTATACGGTGCTGGAGAGCGTAATAAGATTTACATTTCTATATCGGAAACGAATTCCTTTTATGCCGAAAATTTTAACTCGTGATATTGAGTGCAATAAGTAATAAACCTAATGTAGTTAGAATATAACCACAAAGAAATTATACTTAACGCAGTATATTATATAAAAGTTGGTTCAGGTTACACAAAATGAAATAAATATCGGTATCTGTATAAGCTTTATAGTAAAATTCTAGTTATTGTGTAGCAATAGATACGTTTGAGTTATAAACGTATACATAACTAACAAATAACTATAGTTATTCAAACAGCATAAAATTTTTAATAGCTAAACTTACTTTAAATATATTAGAGTTCAACAAGGGATTGATGCTTGGGTAATTCAGGAGAGGCTGATGGAACTGCAACAACTGCAAAACGCCCTATTTTAAGAGACGGCGGTGGCGAAATGATTGTGTACGGAGTACACAAGGATGCACCATCTATATATCTACACAGTGTGTCCCAAATCCGTTTCTCTACATGGTGGTCTCGCTTATTATAATAGTTATAGCAAAGTTTAAATGCGGAGACTTTTACAGAAATTAGTGATGAATTTATTCCCGGCTTAAGACTAAAGTTATCTTTATCCGTTTTAAAGATAATCGAGATAAATTGAAACGATGCATTTTCGAATTTCACCTGTACTTTCTGCAGAAATAGTAAACTTTCTGATCTTCTACTTTCTCCCGTGAATCGGAAATAACCTTTTTATCTTCGATAAGTGAAATATAACAACCATAAGCGGCTCGGGTTATAAATCATTTTAAGACTTGGACAACACCTTCTGACACTGTTTTTTATTTAACACAAACAATTTCATAAACACATATACAAGTTAATTACAGTCAGTTACTGAAACTGCGGTGGTGGCGAATCCTCAAGTAGGTAATAATTATTTATCAGAACAAATAATATACGTATAAATTATACCTCTAGAATATCTGCTTGTTTCATCCTTCTAACATGGAATTCACACACAATAAGGATCGTTACAAGGAGACTGCTATCGCCCGTGCGAACCGCCTGGAGAACGTAAACGAACAACCCACAATAAAAATGCAAACAGATGGACCTGGGTTAGTAAAGTGACGCAACGGGGGTGACCGTTGTAGAAAGGGATGATAGAACGTGTGAGTGAAAGCAGAACATACTCCTCCTTTGTGGACAATCTGGGATTTCCACACGTGAAAAGAGCAGAATAGAACGACAAAAAAAGAAAATAATAAAAAAAAAGCAATAGAAATGGTTTATGTTGAATAGTCTGAAATTCTCAATGGACACACCTTAGTGATGGGTCTAGTAAGGATCCCATTTTTAGTGTAAACCTTAACTGCCCGTACCTTATTATCAAGACCTGGAATTACCGTGATAATTCTCGCTAACGGCCAATTTAACGGAGGAACATTGTCTTGCTTCAAAAGAACCAATTCATTAACTTGTAAATTTTTGGTAAGAGACAACCACTTGGGTCTACCTTGGAGGCGGTTTAAATGTTCAATTGGCCATCGCTTCCAGAACAATTGTTGCAGTTGACTGTAATTCTGTCAGAAAGAAAGTATGTTTTCAGGATTCCAACTCCAATCGTGCTCCGGATAAGCACATAAATTTTTGCCAATCAGAAAATGACCGGGAGTCAACGTCTTCAAATCAGTGGAATCGTTTGACAAAGAACATAACGGACGCGAATTTAAAATGGTTTCTATTCTTGCAAAGACAGTGCTTAATTCTTCAAAGGTAAGTTGGGCATTGCCCATCAGTCGGTATAAATGATAATTAGCACTTTTTATTGAAGACTCACAAAGTCCACACCAATGAGGGCTCAGAGGAGGAATAACATTTTAGTCAATACCGGTTTCGGCTGCAAACGATTTTAATTAATTGACCGCATTAACGGTTTTGAAAAAGTCACGCAACTCCTTAAGCTAGTTGCGGGCTCCTAGGAAATTTGTAGCGTTGTCGCTATAAATGGTTGAAGGATTTCCACTACGGAATATAAATCGATTAAGAGTTAATATGAATGCTTCGTGCTAAAATTAGAGATCGGTTTAATGTGAACGGCCTTCGTGGCCATACACACAAACATAACCATGTAGCATTTGATAATGGTTGCCTTACGGAATCTGGACAATTTAATGAAAAAGGAACCCCATAGTCTACTCCTACCCTTTCAAACAGTTTGGAAATGGAAATTTTGCTCTTTGGCAAATTTGCCATGATTTGTTGCGCTCGAAACCGAAAACAAATATTTTGTATTATGGTCTTAATGACTCTTATCAATGGCCAATATATGAGTCTGAAATTGTTGCAGTCGACCACCAACACAAAGAAATCCCTCTTCGTTAAAAAAAGGATTTAATAACAAAATATGTCTGTCAAAAACAGGTATTAACGATTTAAGTTCGGAAATTTCCTTGTGAAAGGATTGAAACTGAATTTCGCGAAGGTCCAGCGCTAACGGGGAATTTATTTCTTGAACATTCAAGGGACCAACCAATTTATTGTATGTACATTTGGAATTGGAAGAAAGTCGTAGCACGTAAGGTACCCTGTGGAGTAATCGGTAAAGTTGGAAAAATTTGTTAAACAATGAATTCCAAAATACTTGTCTTGAACTCAGCCACATTTAGTTTGATGAATTTTTGCTCTGGAATCATTTCAGGTGGATATAATGGCAAATCAAGATTAAATAACTTTAAGTCGTTATCGGATAGAAACTTTGGCCCATGCCACCATATGTTGGATTGAACAAGTTTAGGGGCCAACACTCCCTGGGATAACAAATCGGCAGGATTATTTGAAGAACTGATGTGTCTTCAATTTGCCTTAAAGGAAACACCTTGGATGATGGATACCCTATTGGCTACGAATGCTTGCTAACGAAATGGATCTGAATTTATCCAATAAAGCGCTATTTGCGAATCAATCCATAAGTTAATGGACTCAAAATCTAATTTATTTCTGCACATCTCAACCACGTTTTTAGTTAGCTTGACTAGTAACACCATTGCACTCAATTCAAGCCGAGGAAGCGAAACTGTTTTTAAAGAAGCTATTTTGGACTTGGAAATTACTAGATTTGAAGATACTGTACCATTGGAATATACAGCTCTGAAATAAATACAGCAACCAAAGACCTTTTGGCAGATGTCGGCAAATCCATAAAGTTCAATTCGAGTTACGGGCTTGCAAAAGGAAACGTGGAATCTTCAGTTGGACTAGTGCAGGGATAGAGTCAAGAAATTGCTTCCAATGCTTTCTTAAATAAATATCCAATGGTTGGTCCCAGGACAACCGGGGTTGCCACAACTTCTGCATGAAGATTTTTCACATGGATAAGATTGGTCCAAGGAAACCTAGGAGGTTAAACATTTGGGCAATAATGGACAAGGCCTTATGTTTGGTAAAGGTGTCATTTAAAGGAATCTTGGGTAATAAAATGGAAAAGTAATTGGTAGATGCATTCCAAGTGAGACCAAGGAACATGTTGAGACTGTGATCTATGTTTACTTCAAATTTAGCAAGATTCTTCAGTCGCAATGTTGCTTTCTGAACTGTAAGGAGTTATAGTACCTTTTATGTAAATGAAAACCTGCAGACTTTAGTAGACTGTTTAATTCTTTATATAAAGTTTCTAAATCGGATATGGAAGTACAGCCGTACAAAATGTCATCGACATAGGTTTGGGTTAATAACGCTTTCTTAGCAAGTGGATGTTTATCATCGGGAATGGAAGCTAATTCTTTTAAAACTCTCGTAGCAAGAAATGAGGAACAAGTAACCCCGTAAGCTACCGTGGAAAGCTGTATGCATTGAAGACCATTTTGTAGAGAATCTCGCCACAGAATATTTTTGTAAATGCCTCTGAATAGGATTAACACATATTTCGCGATACATTCTTTTAATGTCTCAAGTTAAAACATATAGCTGTAAACGGAATCTACAAAGAATATCTTAAAGATCAGGTACTTGGTAACCTGTAAGCAGAATATCGTTTAGAGCCACCCCCGTGGAACTTTTACTTGAAACATCGAAAACCACTCTGTTTCGTAGTTTCACTAAACGCCTTTATCACCGGATGATGAGGAAGAAAGAACTTGATTTTGGAACTAGGATCGTTCAAATCAAATGGAATAACAGAAGCATGATTCAGTTAAATGTACTCGTTTATAAATTTTTTATATTCAATGAACAATTTAGGATTGGAAGAAAAACGTTTTTCTAATTGAAACAATCGCTTTTTGGCTATACGGAATAAATCGCCGAAATCGCGATGCCGTTCAAGAATTTGTCACGGTAATTCCGATGAAAGTATACAAAGGTGGGTTTTTTAGGGTAGATACGGTGACTTATTGCACCTCGGCTAATAAAGACTCTTCTGCAGGGGTGTATCTTGATTTCTGCAAGTAGGTTGTTAAGAACCCGCACAGACCTACAAGTAAATACAATATAAAAGACGTCAGAGACTTGATAGAATGCCGAAAGAACAACGAAACCCCAAGTCCCCAATGGTTTTGTATAATATCACACCTAAAAAGCAAAATAACTATAACAACGGAAGATACTACAATCATATAACTATATTTCAAAATAACTGAATTACAAGCACGAGGAAATTGTCTGGAATTAAATACACACCACAGTGGCAATGCAAATATAAACGTATTTTAATGATACACATAAGGGATAATATAAACCGTTATCCCACTAAAAGCAATGAATTTAAAGTATCTTTCGCCTGTTGGCGAGTACAAATTGACATTAAACTAGCCGTAAAATGTTTTTCGCTATTAAGTAAATTTCAAAAACGCAGAGGAGAAAAGCCTTACAATAATACACACAAATGACTTTTCATCTACAGGTTAGCAATAAATATTAATTCATTAATGTAAATGATTACTCAACAGACTTGTGGATTGCTGTGCTCTAGAACCGACCTGTAAAAATGAGTAAACACACAAACAGCTGGTGGTAGGATATCAAAAGTTTGATATAGTTTACCAATAACAATACAATAATATAACCAGCATACTGCTAATTACACGAATTCAATCAAGGGTCAACAATAATTACGCCAATACTTGCGTAACGCAACACAGAACAATACAGCAATATAACTAACTTCTAAGTATATAACCTGGAGTCACAAATCAATGCTTTCCGCTTCCACCGATTCTTCGGTACCTAAACCACTGAATGAAGTAATATTTAATCTTGAATTTACGCAAGAATTCAAACGGATGATTAGTAGAGAATTGAAGTAGGCTTACAAGAGCACCCAAGAGCTTGTATAAGGATCTGTTTCTGGATCACTTTATACATGAAACTGAATCTAAAAATCAGACTGAATAGTACAAGATTAAAACCATAATAAATACCAGGCTTAATACCAAAATTAAAACCTTAAAATAAGTAACATTAGTGCTGAAATTTCTGGAAGTTATACTTTACCACAGAAGTGGGTTTCAATGAATTAATAGCTAACAAAGAACAACTTTGATATTCGTACAATATAAGATTCTGAAAGATACATAATTAATATCAGAAAACACAAAACCAAAAAAAAACGTGGCTCACCTAATATTAGTAAAAGCAAGAAATATTCGCTAGGCGGTATTGTGAGTAGAAAATAAGCATATAAACCAATGAAATACCATAATCTACTCCACAAATATATTATTTAATATATCCTAAATCGCTATAAGACGAGATTAAGATGGATGCATCATAGACTTCTTGTCAAAAGCGGCGTTCGTTGAAAGAACAGCAATGGTTTCATCAACAGGTTCTTATCAATAACCTCCAAATTGAAGTTATCAATTAACTAACATAATAGGTATTACAGACCATGAAGATCTGAGCACGGAAATAATACCAAATAACTATGAATAATGGGAAAATGTATAAACTACAAAATCAACCCTTTCAAATTTTTAATGGAAGGTCTACTTGAAAAACACCGAATTCGTCGCGCTTATAAGTTTGCAAAAATTATTTTCAGCTTACTCACCATCTGAAGAAATAAATTTTGACTCTGGAACATTTTTTATTTCCCAGAATTTCGGAGGAAGTTCTAAAGAAAATCATCTTCAACGACGCTCTCACAAAACAAGAGCACCCTTTTTGATGGACCGGGATTCTGAAAGGATGTTGGGCCCTCAACTATCCATCCAAATTGTGTCAATTGGAGGGTTGGAAGTTTGGACCAATTTTGTGTACGTTTGGAAGAAAAATGTCATAATAGCCATCGGCACCAATTAACATATCGACATCAGACGGAATATGAAATATGCTGACGTAACATCAGCCAGGAGACATATCCCGAAAGATGGCAGTCCCATAAAACACATTTTCGGAAAATTGTTCTAAATTTAATAAACTTGGTGCCTTTGAATAACCACGGCATCAGTACAAAATGTAAATCGTATTCAAAATATTTTACAGGTTATTAATAAAAATCCTAAGACGTCTGCAAGAACTGTAGAGTGTGAATTAAATGTATGGAAATCAACTATACAAAGAGTTCTAAAAATAAATGTATATCATCCGTACAAACCTACAATTGTACAGAGACTTCAAGAAACTGATTTTCCTAAAAAGGTGCGCTTCTGTAAATGGTATATTACTAAATGTATTGAAGATGCAGGATTTTCCAATTGTGTGTGGTGGTCTAATGAAAGTAGGTGTACTAATTGTAGAATTTTTAATAATCATAATAAACACCATTTGACATCAGAAGATCCACGTGAAGTAGCTGAAATGCGTTTACATGCCAGCTTCGGATTTAACGGTTGTGTAGAATCATTAGTAAAAATTCCAATTTTAAAATATTATTTTCTTTATAGTAAAACATTTCCAACACTAACCTACACCTTCGTGTCAACACGTGTTTGTTTTTAAAAGGACATTATAACGTGGTTGGTATGTTATTTGATTTGAAAGGGGTTCTGCTTGATTTAATCAACAGATGTTATTTTGTGTTAAACTTTTAATGAACGTAAACCAAATATACATGAATGTAAAACAAACAAAACTTAACATTTAGGTAAAATCACCGATATTGATTATAATAGTTCACGGCGCGTTTTTAACCGACCGGCGTATCTAGATGGACGCTATCGAATCACTACTGATAAGGCGCACTCGCCCTTGTTCCGCGTAGAACGTACACTACGCGCACGGGCGGACGTATTGTATTTGTTACAGCAGGAAGAGCCTAAACTATAAAATATTGTGGAGATTAAATTATGCTTCAAAATGTATTATTACTAATAAAAATATGGTGTAATTCTTTCTCAGGGATCCAATAAGGAACAACTATTCAATAATTTCACCTTTTTAAAATAAATTAACCACCGAAATAGAAGCAGCCCGAGGGTTAAACACAAATTCGAATACCTCAACTTCCGCCGAATGTTTCATTAACTAAAAGATTTCACGAGAGGTTCCCACAAAATTGGTACCATAATCACAATGGATTTGAATGCATTTGCCTCTCTGTGCAATAAATCGACGTAATGCACACCAGAAAGTGTCTATCAACAAGCTGCACATGTATTCCAAATGGATAGCGTAGGTACTAAAACAAATAAATAATCATATGTACGCCTTGAACAATTTAGCGGCACGACAACAATTTATCGTGACTGAGAATGGTCTACCAAAATCGACTCCTGTACGTAGAAACGTTTTACCTGGAGCAACCCTAGAAGCAGGTAAATTCTCCACAGGTAGATATAACGCTACAGGTTTACACGAAAGCAACGAATGCAGGTCTTCAAACAATGACGTATGGCCCGCTTTGCGGACAAAATCTTATAATTTTGCGTTAATAGGAATTGAATTGTATGATTTTCAGAAGGTAAATGTTTTTGTCATAAATTCGGTCAACTGATGTGTACAAGGAAGCAAAAGTGGAAATTTGGCATCATGTAACAATTCCGAAATTCGGAGAAGCGTGCCCACTCTCAACAGACCACGACTACCTAAAAAAGGCCTAACATTACGCAATTGCTTATTGACAATTAGCCGATTCCAACTTAATCAATTTTTAAATAGTGCGCAAAGCCAAAAAAAGGTGACAACGAAACTCCATAATATACGGTATTTAATCTAAAATCCATAGTAGAATTCGTGAGAGAAAACCTCTAGACAGTACGTTGATAATCACGATGAAAATCTTTAACCAAAATCTGCAGGTACATATTTTTAGTGACAGCTGTAACTACGATAGGGTACACACGAAAGTACAATAATAAAACTACGATATTTTCCTGCCGAGCAAGACCAACAGCCAACCTATCATTCAAGGAATTTCCGAATTGATCCTAACACGATGCATCGAAAACCACACTCATTTTGGTGGTAGTTCTATCAAGCTTATGCACAGGATGATAGGGAATTTCTTTATCATCTGACGAATTTTTGGAAGACGATTCCACTAGACTCATATGACCACTCTTCATATAGTCTTCCATAATTTTTGTATAATCCGAATACAATTCGAAATCCTTTAGTAAACGACGTTCTAATGACAAAAATATTTTAATAGAAATTCATATAGCAGCCACACGTGATGGTTCCAAAATTTAAAAGACAAGTACACTATAAAACTGTCGTCCTTGTTACGACTGTATAGTTTTTCATAAATTTCTTTTTACATGTTTCTTCTTCAGGAGAAACGTGTACAACGGAAGAAATATTTTCTAAGTGCAAAAACCAACAAATATCGCTGTCTAACGGTTCAACTAAGCGAACAACGACTTAACAGAATTATTTGGTGAGGGATAATTTGATAAGAATGAAATGCTGCTTCTGTTCCTATAATTACATTTTAAGTCTACTAAGCTGTTTTAAAGAAATTATGGAAAAGCTTCTATCCTAATTAATGATTATTATTGGATCACCAAAGTTAAGCAACGTTTAGCGTGGTCACAAAATTGGATGGGAGACCGTTTATTAATATTTCCTAATTTCTTAGGGGGTGTGCCCAAGGTGAACGCCATCAAAATTTAATACATTCCAAAGTTATATCCAGATAAATTTGAGTACCAAATTTGAAACTTCTAATCCACAGGAAAGTCTTAAGTTACGTTAAAAGAAAGTATTTAAAAATAGAAAACTTTCTCTAGAATTCCTTTAAAAATTACTTAATGGACTTAAAATATATCTATAGCAACAGAGGCAGCATTTTATTCTTAACAGATTATCCTTTTACCATTTCTCATTAAAATAATTAGGAGCTAATTTTACTAAAGTTTCATTCTGCATGTGATTTCCCATGTATAGAAAACAGATTACCACTGTTGACTATATCCAAATGCACCTGCTAAACACAGAACAAACTAGAGAATCGCGAGAATTTCCAACTAATTTTTTTTGTGCTACCCAAAAATCAACACGCTCACTGGTCAAACAAAATTTGGACATTCTTTTACATTCGAAAATTGATGCACACAATTACATATTTACGTTTTTGTATTACAGATATACTTGCCGATATTATCAACGTTACTAAAACAAAAAAGCATTTATATCATAATGCAGTGCTTTTTATGCAAGAGTATGTTAGGAGGTTTGAAAATACTAATCTTGCATTTTAAAAATTTCATGATTTAACTACAAATTCTGTAGCTAGATGTTGTGATTGTACACAATGTTTTCAAAACCTGAGCAGTTTTAAGAGACACTTAAACTGTCATCACATAAACAGTAACACCGAAGTACTTTTGGAACCTACCAATATTAAGGAATTTGCATTTTCAAAAACTACATACGTTCCAATCAACGTTTTCGAAGAAAGTAAATAACCCAAATTATTAATAAATCCCAATAATTGCCACAAGTGAGATAATTCTACTGTGCTTGCTGTAACATATCGCAGAACCCATTGTCTATAATTTTAAGTATGATGTGTTAGGTGGGCGCGGTGTGAGGAGGAGGCAGAAAGCCTTAAGACGGCAGTAGTGGACCTGCATCAGAATGAGCTGGACGTGTTATGCTTCGGCAGAAGTGCGTTAAGTTACGTAGATTATTCCAGGTGCAACTCATTATGACTAAAGTGGTAGCTATAGTAATTTTACAAGCGTAGATGTTAAGTTGTTCTTTTCTATTTTATCGAATGGTACTGGATGTTCCGCTATCTTTTCCAGTACCACGTGATTTATGTATGTGTAATTTAGTATATACCAGAATTTTTTATCTAGTTTATTATTATTACCATGCATTTCACAAAAAATCTACGACAATAATAGTATAGGGACATAAGTAATTAACATTTCTTAGGCTGCTAATTCTAATATTATCGAGCTAGATAGTAATTGGACTAACGCTAGCAGTATTGAATCGAACCCGATATTTAACATTCACTAAATCAATGACAAAATCATAAGTTTAGCGTTGTTGTTGGTGCTCCACCTACACCAATAAAACAATTTATCTAGAAAAGATGTTACTAACATTCAAGCTGGTATAACTCAATATATTATTGAGCCGCTCATAAACACGTTAAAAGAATTCGTCAATATATACCTTCAAGAAAATGTTTTCATCTAGAATGCATTTAATAATATTTTTCCATCCAACATAGTATATATTAATTCAGTTCTTAATATTATTATTATAAAATTTAAGTTTATTTGTTAATGGTAATATCTGCTGCTATTTAAATTTAATTAATAAACCCGGTCGCGTTATCTATCACCTTATGTTCTATCCTGTTTGTGATATATGTTGGGTGACTGCGCGGCCTAGCACAGTACATTGCCACCGCTTGAACAATAAGTTTCTGTTTTGTAAGTCAGTTCCCGTATCAGATTACCTCACCGCTTTAATTAATTTTACGAGTGCAGTAGGAAGTGTTCGGGATCCAAGAATCTTCACCGCTCTAACTGGACTTCAGGTAAGAATATTAAAGGCCGCATTTGTAATATCTGTTTGGTGATACACCCGCTTTTCTTCTTCTGAGTAGCTTTTTATGTAATTAACATTAAAATTTTGGCCCTTCGAACCGGATATTACCAGTAGCAGATATAAGCATTATAATTTAAAATATAATTATTAATCATTTACCTGAGGTCAAGTTTGTGTTTTCAAACATATTGTATTGATAATACAAATATTATATTACTTGAATTACATTCATTTCCACTATTTATTGTGTTTGATACAACATTCATTTTCTATAAAATTTTTTAGAAAAATTGTGTTTTAGTTATTATCCGAAATGGCAGAAAAGCTCAAAAAGTTGAAATTTGCAAGATATACGTAGATTAAAGGTTTACAAATGATACAAGAAATTACGCAATCGACCGTTTCTAATTCAGAATATCATAACTTATTTAAATCGCACTTTGAGCATATGGTTAAATTAGAAGAAGCTTTCTAACAAAGTTATAATAACATTACCTCCTTGATCGCCACGGATGAAAACGCGAAAGATGTGTTTGAGGATGAAAAAAAAAATCAGTAAAGCCTTTGATAGTCTCTTTTATTTAATCAAGTCAATCAAAATGAAACTTTCTGAATCTAAACCGCCAGAACCTAGCGCTGTTGTTTCTGTCGCTCTCCCAAAATCGAAAATAGATTTGCCTTCGTTGCAGGTCCCCTCCTTTGTGGGCGATTTTCCCATGTTCAGAGGTTTCATTGATTTATGCGGCTCCCTCATACATACTAACCCGGAATTGTCGCCAATAGACAAATTCACGTATTTAAAATCACTTCTTCAAGGTCCGGCTTTACCCGCCATTAAAAATTTACGTCCCAGTGTTTCAATGTTAGTCCACACTACCAATCGTGTTGCGAGGTGTTAGCATTGCAAAGTTGACCATTAGTAGGTAAGTAAGGCCGGTCTGGCTTCAAAACGGTGCACGTGTATGATTTTCCATGTAACATATACGTGCACCGGTTTGAAGCCAGACCGGCCTTATATACTTTCAATGTAAAATACGTGTGGACACGTTTTGAAGTCAGACCGGCTTTATATTACTTTCAATGGAACATACGTGTGTGACTTTAAAACACACGTATGCTACGTTATATGATATCAGTAGTTTTTCATAACTTATCAGGCTACGATTCGCATTTCATTATTAAAAAAATTTCATTAGGGTTTTCAGGTTCGTTAAGCATTCTACCAATAAATAAGGAAAAATACATATCTTTTACAAAATATGTAAAAGATACGAAAGTTAGTTTTAGATTTATCGACTCATTTAGGTTTATGGCATCTAGCACCGAAAAATTAGCTTCCTACTTAGATAATAATAAAAAATCCATCACCAGGGAAAATTGTAACGCTGATAATGAGTTTCGGTTACTTACGCGTAAAGGCATATTTCCCTATGATTACATTAACTCTTGGGGTAGGCTCAATGAAACCAATTTAACCTGTAAAACAGCATTCTTTAATTGTTTGCGCAATGAAGAAGTCTCAGATGAAGACTACAATCATGCTAAACACGTTTGGCAAACATTTAATATAAAAACACTAGGGGACTATTCAGATCTATATTTTAAAACAGATGTACTGCTCTTGACTGACATATTTAAAAACTTTAGAAAAACTTGCATGTTCACGTATAAGTTTGATTCACCTCACTACTTTACGGCTCCTGGTTTAGCTCTAGACGCAATGTTAAAAACGACGAACGTTAAACTCGAGTTGCTTACTGATATTGAAGAAATAATGTTTTTATAACGGGGAATTCGTGGTGGCGTTTCTCAATGTCCGAATAGATATGCCAAAGCAAATAACAAATATATGAATGCAGATTATGATTCGAATTTCGATTCTAAATATGTAATGTATTTTGATGTCAATAATTTATATGGGGCTGCAATGTCTGAATATCTTTCATATGGAGAATTTGAATTTTTAGATGGCACCAGTCCAGATATAGTACGTTTAAACATACTTAATATTCCCGATGATTCTGATGTAAGATATATTTTTGAATGCGATTTACACTACCCAGTATCTTTGGCGCCTGAACACATGATACCACCAGTACCTTCTAATAAATCAAACCTAAAGAAATTACTTACAACTTTATATCCAAAACTCAACTATATTATTCACTACAAGAATTTAAAAATGTATTTAAGCTACGGTTTAGAACTAAAAAAGATTCATAAGGTTCTTTGGTTTAAACAAGCTCCTTGGTTAAAAGAATACATTGATTTGAATACGAAATTAAGACAACAGTCAAAAAAACAGTTTCGATATATGCTTTTATAAAAATATGATAAATTCGGTTTATGGAAAAATGATGGAAAACGTACGGAAATGGAAAGATGCGAAATTAGTGACCAAATGGGAAGGACGGTTTAGAGCTCGTAGTTACATAGCAAAACCTAATTTTCACAGTTGCACTGTGTTAGACAAATATCTTGTCTTAATAGAAATGAATAAATTAGAGGTTTATTTAAACAACCCCATTTATGCAAGTTTCTCTATTCTAGATATTTTGAAAACCTACTTATATGAATTTCACTATAATTATATAAAATCGCAATTTGCTAACAAAGCAAAGCTTCTGTACACAAATACGGATAGTTTGATATACGAGTTTAGCGTTGAAGATATTTACTCTTATATCAAACAAGATATACATAGATTTGATACTTCCAATTACGACCCCCATAACAAATATCAAATACCATTATTAAATAAAAAAGTTCCTGGTCTTATGAAAGATGAAAACAATAGTGATACCATGCTAGAGTTTGTAGGGCTTAGATTTCTTTTGATGATTATAAGAATGCTTTGTTTTATAAACAGACTGTACAGAAACAGCAATGTTTAATTAGATCAGTCAAACATGATGTGTTTACTATAAAACAAAACAAAATTGTTCTTAATCCAAGTAATGATAAAAAACTTCTTAGTACCTCAACCACTGATACTAAACATTAGGGGTATAACAATACACTCAGAAATGACTTGTAAAGCTTCAACCACTGACTCAAATAAAGAATGCAATTTATTTTATCCCGGTTAACATATAATATTTTTTAGTTATAAAAACTTCAGTGTTATGTTTATACCTGCAACGAGTACACCGTTTTTCTTTTGATGTGTGTAAAATACGATACCTTTCAATCTGTCCGAGTTGAACTATATTAGTATAAATGTATTGTAGAGAAAAATAGTAGTAACCGTTCTGTTAAAAAAAAAATCCAGTTGTTTGTTAATAACGTGCCAGTTAGTTTATTTGAGAAATGTATAACAGATCTTTTTTTAAATTGCTTGTATATATTAGCGGTTCTACTGACCAATTTGGCAATGTTCATGACTGCTTACTAAATCATTTAATAATTCCAACATGTAAAAAATATTTAAACAAAAATTATTATAACCATTAACAATCAAACATTTGATATTGTAAAAAATATGTAAAATAGTAAATAGACTGTGATTGCTTAATGATTTATTGTTTTTTTTCTTTTTTTTCATATTTTGTAAAGGTACAGTAATAAAGTAATTATATTATTCTTATGCTGTTTAAGAGCGGATTGTATTTGACTATCTTATCATGAAGTATAAGGCAATGACAAGATGTATTTGGCAGAACGTTTCTGCTAGTTTCAATTTCTAATCTAATATGGACAGTACCAGATTTTAACGCTTCGTATTGTCTAGAACAATCTATGACCTCTAATGGCGCAATACTTCGTAAATGTTCAGGATTAAAAAGTGACTCATTTTCCTTTTTGTAGTATGATTACTGAAACTAGGCATACATCTCATATAACAACGTAGTCTGTTTATTCTCGAACTTCAAATTTAAGTTATCGTACGGGAAAATTTCTGAATATAAATAGAGTTTCATGTTGGTTAAATAGCAATGATCAAAACGACTGAAGTTACTCATGTATCTATTTTTTCGGATGGTTTGCAAACCAACAATCAGAAATCTTAGTTTTCTAATTGTGTTGTTGTTTTAGTGTTCCATGTACGGCGTTGAGTTTTTTGTAGAAGTTAATATTCATGCAACTCCCATCCTCTAAACGGAATATGCAAATCCTGATTTTGTGCAACGCAAGTTAAGGTTTGTGGCTGCGAGCGGTCCTTTTTAAAAAGACTTTTTGAACTCCTTAACACATTTATTTATTGTTTTACAGAAATTAATTGGAATTTTGACAATCTTGAATGAATTAATCTAAGTTCGAAATTAATTTACTAATTGTACAAAGTGAGTTATCTACGAACTGCAATGTTAAAGCTAAACGATGGATTAACTGACTGTGATTAGAGCTCCCGGGCCTTTTATAATATTCCTACCCCCTCACATGTTTGTGGAAACTTGCAGACCTAATGTCTGCTTACACTTGACTCTATTTATTATACAATGTTGTGATCTTAAATGTATTTATAACTACTTTGTTGCGAGTTTACTTCTCAGTAATCTCGGTACGTGACTGTCTGCGACCGCCTGTGACCTGACATTTGCAGTGTCACTTATCTCTGTGCTACAAAGTAGCGTTTCCGTTCCCATGAACGTTAATAAACTGAAATGAATTGTTCTTCAATTACATTGTTGCGCATTTTCTAATATTTCTAATAATTCCTAATTATTAGTTTCTTTATTTATATATAACAAATGGGAGATTACATAACTCCTCCCGACGTACATTAAAAATTAAGGGTTTTTACCTTTCTTGATTTTTAATTAAATAAATTCATTTAATCTCATTTCTTAAAACTCATATTTTCTAAGGGTACATTTGTTTCTTTGGTGGCTTTAAATCTAAAATTGTTTCCTTTATTATTTTTATATCTAGTATACATTTTGTAAGTTACATAAATGATCAATAAAATCGTCAATATAATCAATATAATTGTCCATACACTAATATTATCGTAGTGCACTTTGAGCGTTTTAAGTTCATTTAGGTGTTCTTTGTTGTATTCCATGAGTTTCATGGCGTTGTTGAGGTTGTCTAATTCCAGGTGTTCCAATTGCAGGGGTTTTTGAAGTATTTCTTCGTCTTCGTCTTGAGTAATCTTGATTTGTAAATCGGGTAGATTTGCTAACTTCTTGGTTTGTACGGGATCTTGGTAAACTCTAATTATTTCATTTTTCAATTTCAAATAACAGTTTTCCTTAAGGGTGATTAATTTACTTCCGGTTAATGCTAAATTACTTTCGTCTTGATTGCAGTACATTGTTGCGATTACTTTGGGGAGGAAAATGGCTATCCATCTATTTTCCGTTACTTTCTGGATTTTCATATTGGTGATTTGTACAGTTTGGCTTCACAATTTTCGTAAGGATTGGTAAATTTTAGTAGTTGTACTTCGCAAGCGCTGTCTTCTTGAATTGTTGTTGTTGTCAATGATTGGCATAAGTATTGATTGGGTGTGACTTCATCACATTTTTCGTTTGTATAACCATATTTTAGTTTATTTAAGGATAGGAATTTGGTTTTTGGAATAATAACTTGGTATGTGCTAGTCATTTTTATTGGAAAAGCAAATAAGTGATAATAATTGTAATTGTTAATCTCTACTATTGGTATTTCTATTAAAAATGTTATATCGTTATTTTTTTACATAGCCTTTAACTATAGCTTTTTTGCTCAAATATTAAAATGTTTGATTCTATTACATCGAAAGGTAATCTACTGTTAGTTATAAAGGATTTTATTCTTAATAATTCTTTTAATAAAACAATTGGTTCTATGATACTGGAATGTAGGGTATTTAATTTGGCAAAGGTTACTACGTTATCTAATGTTGCTAGAATTTGTTGAATTAAGGTAAGGGTTGATATTATCTGGTTGTATATCGTGCTGAATCTGATTAAATCTCGCATGTCTAACATGGTAGTTTGCATTTTATTTTCTAGGGTTTGTATTCGATTGGCTATACTAATCTTGATTTCTAACTAATTTTCTTAGAGTTTCATTAAATTTGATGATCGTTGACTAAGTTAAAGATATTTGGTTACTAATTATAGTTTTGATGCCGTTCTGGTTTTCTATTAATTGTTGTATTGCATTGTCATAACTTTCTGCGTCTTGATTGTCTAAATTGCCTGTTATTGGTTTTATTATATTTCCTAATCCGTTGATTAGTCTTCTTTTTCGTCTTGCCGTTTGTTCTGTGGGTATTAGTTGATTAAATTTGTCTTCTATGTTTCTCAAAATACTTTCTGTTATACTGTTGTAGTTCATCATTTCTATTGCGTATTCTTTTCCGAATTTTGTTGTGTCCATCGATTGTTTTAGTCGGTAATAATTATTTTTGATTATTTGAAATTTTTGTTTCAGTTCGGTTAAATCGAATTTTTGTGCAAAGGTCCAATAGTCTATGGTGTTCTGCATACTGCCTAATTTTATTGGTAGTATACTGGGGTTATTCTTTATACCTTCAATTATGATTTCTGTGTCCGTTCTACCTGGGTGGAGGTTGACGGTAAGGGTGATGATTGTCCATCTGAAAGTACAGGGTATCTTAAATTTTTGAGGTGAATATATTTTGTTATCTTGCTGTTGTCTACTACGGCTACGTTTTTTGTCGGATATTCGTTTGATTTTAAAGGGGCCTAAATTTCTCGGTGCTGTTTTGTGCTTTTTGCTTTGAAATTTCTTCTCGTATACGTTTTGTCCTATGGAAAATTTGCTTATATCTGCGTATTTATTACGGGTCGCGGTAATGCGTTCTTTGTCGTTATTTAACTTATCCTTTACTTTGTCATAAATTATTTTTAGTTTTTCTTTGTGATTCTTAGCGTATTGCTGATAGATTTCTTTGTTATAATGTATATCATAAGGGTTGCGTGAATCTGAATGGCCTAGGGTTAATTTTAATGGTGTAAAATTTGTCGATGAATGAACTGTGTTATTGTAGGCGATTAATGCATATGACATTAAGTTAGTTATGTGTTCCTTCTTGTAATTGATTCTTAGTAATCGGATTTGTTCTAATAGGGTTGAATAAAGTCTCTCAATTAGTGCGTTGGATTCAGGGTGGTTTTCAGTTATAAAATGAATTTTTATTTTGTGTAATTCCAAAGTGTTTTGTATTGTTTCGGTTTTGAATTCGCTTCCGTTATCTAACGTTATGGTCTAGTGCGTTCCATAAAATGTAAAATAATGTAAAAATCCTTGAGTTACGTCTATACTATTTTTAGAAGTGATTGGTATTGCTTGACCTATTCTTGTAAATGCGTCCACGATTGTTAAGTAACTTTGTGCTTCTACTACTAGAGTATCTGCATGTAATTTCTGAAAAGGTTTGTCTGGTGTTTTAGTTAACATTAAGGGTATCTTTGGGGGTTTTCTGTCATATTTTGCTCTGTCACATAGTTCACATTGATTGATATAGTCTGTAGTTAATTCTTTCATGTCCTTGAAATAGTAACGTCTCAGGATTTGTTTTAGAGTTTCATTTATTTCTCGATGGTTGGTCTTTCCTTTGTGTTGGTTCCTGATCACGTCATTTATTTCGTCAGGGTCGTCTAATGTTATTAATTTTCTTGTGCATCTTATAAGTTCAGGGCCAGAATTATTGAATAATTTAATATATATTTCTTAAAATCGTTTATACAAGTTTTCCGTGTTAAAGTAAAAATAAAATCGTTTTTTCTCGGGGGTGTATTTCTTTAGAATTTTAATTATTTGTGATTCATTGTCGTCTTTGGTTATTTGAATTTGGTGTATATTTTTATTATCTACTTTCGTATATTTTACAGGGTTGGGGTTGTTTAAAACTTCTGTGATTATAAACTGATTGGGTTTCATGTCTATGGCTTCAATTAAAATTTTAATTGCGGTTTTTGGCTCGTCATTTTGTGCCGAATGTATGGTTTCCATTTCGTCTGGGTCTTCTCTCATTTCTGTCTCGTCTACGTTTCCTATCACTGATTCTGTCTCTAGTGCGTTAAGTTGGATTCTACTTAAAGCGTCTGCGTTATTGTTGTAAATTCCATTTTTGTATATGATCTCGTAGTCATATTCCTCTAGTCGGATTTTCCATCTTTGTAATTTTGAGTTGGGGTTTTTGAGTTTGCATTGCCATACTAATGGTCTATGATCGGTGTATATATAAAATTTTAGTCCGTATAGGTATGGTCTAAAATACTTTGTTGCCCAAATTATGGCTAACAATTCTTTCTCTATTGTACTGTATCTTTACTCTGTTTCGTTGAGGGTTCTGGATGCGTAGCTGATGGGTTTATCATTGCCTACTGTTCCTTGGCTTAATACTGCGCCTAATGCTACATTTGATGCGTCTGTTGTTAATATGAATGGTTTCAAAAAATCGGGGTATTCTAGTACAGGGTAAATTGTTAATATACTTTTAATTTTATCTACGGCTTTAATGAATTCTGGGGTATGTACAATTTTGTTTCCTTTCTTTAAACAATTTGTCAGGGGCTTGGTTATCTGAGCATAACCTTTAATAAATTTGCGGTAGTAACAAACTAAATCCTAAAAATCCTTTTATTTCTTTATTCGTTTTTGGTATGGGGTAATTTAATACAGCGTTTGTTTTATCGTGGTTCGGCATCACTTTTTGGGGTGTTATTATGTGTCCTAAAAATGCTACTTCCTTTTGTAGAAATTCGCTCTTATCTAACTGTACTTTAAATTGTGCTGTTCTTAATCTTTCGAACACTTCTCGTAATCTTTCTATGTGCTCCACTAATGATGTTGAATACACTATTATATCATCTAGGTACACAAGGCATTTTTCGTTGTGTATCCCTCGTAGTATGTTATCCATTACTCGTTGAAAAGTTGCGGGTGCGTTCTTTAGTCCAAATGGCATCCGTTTATATTCGTAATGTTCTCTAGGTGTGCTAAAGGCTGTTTTTTGTGTATCTCCTTCTTCCATTTCCACTTGATGGTATCCTGATGCTAAATCTAGCGTCGAAAAATATTGGCACTTGCCTAACTTATACAAAATTTCAGTTATATTCGGTAAGGGGAATTTATCGTCTACCGTTTTTTCGTTTAGTTTTCTATTAATACGGGGCTGCTCCATGGTGAATTGAAGTGTTGTATGATGTTTTGATCTAATAGATCGGCTACTTGTCTGTCAGCTTCTTCCTGACTTGCCTGAGGTAATCAATATGCTTTTGTGAATATCGGTTTGTTGTCTGTTAATTCAATGTTGTGCTTAACTGTATTTGTAAAGGTTAGGGGTATTCCTTCGCAATGGAATATGTCGCGGCATTCGAAACATAATTTTTGTTTTGCTCTTTGTTCCTCTAGATTTATGTCGTGGTTAAATCGGATATTATTCAAATTTTGCCTTAACATTTCGTCGTTTTCTACGGGGTTATAATTTTCGTTTAAGTTTTCGTCTATTTCCATCTCGTTAAAATTTAATTCTTCTACGTTAATCGGGTTTGTTAAAGATAGTTCTACGGGGTAGTGGTTTGAATTTAATATTGTTGTTGTGGCATAATTGTCTTTAATTTGTACCAATGCGGTTAGGGTCTCTACTCCTTGTTGAAAAGTTATGTGATTTATTATTCCTAATTTATTATTTGAATTTACGGGGATTTTTATCCTTTTTTCTGTTCGGGGTTCTATTGTGTATTTTTCGTCAATTTGGGTGTTTTGAAATTTAATGGGGATTCGTCCATATTTGGTTCTTAATAAACGGTTTTTTATATCTATGTTGGCCCTTAATTTTCTTAGAAGGTCCATTCCTAATAGTCCGTCATATTTGTCATTGAATTCAAATATGCAGAATTTATGTTTCATCGTATAGTTAAATGTTTTGGGTAAAGGTATGTTTGCTACGAATTGGTGTAGGGTTGTTTGATGGGCTGCTTTAATTTTGAAGGGTTCTCTTTCTACATAGCTTAAATAATGTTTCTATACGGTTCTCGGGCTTATTAATGTTTTTAAAGATTTGGTATCGATTAGTAATTTAAATTCAGCTAGGGGTATCTCGATATAGGGTAGTACAAGGTGATTCATATTATTTAGGTTTATTACGTTTGATCGTTTATAAATTGGTCCATTTGAAAATTTGAGCACGTGTTTTCTTCGTCGTTCTCTTCATAAGTTTCGTATGATTCTTCGCGTTCATAATGGTTTGATTGGTTTTGTTCGCTATTTGTACACGGTCGATTGCAATTATTCTGATCATCTTCATAATCTTCTACTTCTTGATGAAATAACTCTTCTGAGGTGAAAGTGCGTTTTTGATTGGGGTTTGGTCTAATGTGTGTTATTTTGGTGTTGGGTCCGGTGTTACCAGATGAGGTATCCATTGGTGTGGGTTTATAATAGTTATTGGGATTATTATTGTTTATCATTGGTGAGTTTCTAATAGGATTCGCGTTGAATGCTGGTCTTTGCTGATTTACATTTTGGTTGAATCTCGGTTGAAATGCGGGTTTTGAAAAGTTCGAGTTAAATGTTGGTTGGAATGCGCGTTTTAAAAAGTTTGGGTAAAACGTTGGTTTTGGAAATTGTTTATATTGATTGTTAAAGTTTGAGTTATTAAAATGTGGATTATTGGTTCGCATTTGTTTGGTTTGTGCATTGAATGGGGTAAATTTTTGCTGTGGATTTATTTGTCTCGCGCGTTGTATAGTTTTTATTGGCGTATAGCTTTTATTCACGTTGGGGTTATATAGTCGGTTTCTGTAATACATTACGTTTTCTTCTTCGGTTATCATGTTCATTGCTTCTTCTAAGTTTTGGGGATGTTGAAATCTAATCTTATCTGAAAGTCGTTCGGGTAGTGCATTTAGATAGGTATCTAATGCCATCTCGTCGTACAATTTTGTTTTTAAAAGTCTGACATTTGGGTCGGTTTTTTCAATTTTGAGTTTTATCAAGATTAAACTTTTTACATCTTAGCATTTCATTTCAAATTGATATGGGGATTAGTTGTGTTCCATTCTAGGGTTTATCAAATATCTCACTAGACATTTTAGGTTCCTCTGGTCTCCAAAATATGATATTAATACGCGTTTAAATTCATCCCATTAGTCAAGGTCATCTCGACTGGCGATTAAAGTTAGTGCCCTTCCGGTTAGTTTACTTATTATAAGGCGGATAAGCAAAATGTTCCTTTCGTTATCACCAAGCCTATAGAATGTTTTTAGAAATATTTCAGAAGCTGAAATGAAGTTACTTAATAAACATTGATCACCGTTAAATTGGGGTATCATTTCCATATACAGTTTCATTTCATTGCGCATCTTGGCTGGGGGAATGTTCTGGTAATTTAAAACTTTTTTTTGACTTATGTTATTTTCCGATTTTTGAAAAATTTGGATTTATTTCGTAGTTTGTGGTGTTATTTCTTGCCTGAATTTATTACTTTTTCGTTTAGATTGCGTCGGATTACTTGCTATTTTTAGCTTAGGTCGTTTCAAATTGTTTAAAAATTGATTTGCTTAATTTGTGTTTGTTTACTTGTATGGTTTTGTAGTTATTTTATAAGTTTTACGCTTGGTATTGGTTTGGCTACGTTTATTTTTAATCTGCCGATGTTAGTTTTAATTTCTGAAGCTTCAATAAGACTGAGTAATTTTTTGTGGTAATTTATCTTACTTGAATGCTTTGCGTCAGTTGCGCCAGTTAAAACTTCTCTATTTTTAATTATGTCGATTTTAGTTATGTGTGTAATAGTTATCTCTTCTCGTGGGTTTATGCGATTGTAAGGTGTCTGAGATGCTTTCCGTTTTACTATTACAATGTTGTCAGTTAATTAGTTGCGTCAGTCTCTGTTGCAAGGTTATTTTTAATATACTGTGGGTGTTGTTCAGTAATCGTGGTGATTTAATACAATTTGTACTTTTCTTGCAAATTTTTATTTGAATAGGTTGCGTCTTTTATATAATCAACTACTTTTTAATGAAGTACTCAATTATATGATGTGTTTGGGGATAATACAATTTGTGCGTCGTTAATTTACTGAAATATTTAATTAAAATTGTCAAGTCTGAATGATGTTGCAATATGCGTTTTTTAGTAGTAATTATTTATATCTTTCCTGAGTAATTTAAATTGATACTTTATAAAAAGTTTCCGGTCGTAATTTATGATGCTTAATTTTACAATGCTGAAAGGTTTTTCTGAAAGGATTTTGCGATGTTTTAAATAGTTTGTACAGTTTAGAATGGTGTTTTGCAATTATAATTAGATATTTTTATGCGTTCAAGGTAATGATTTTATTCACCTTTCAAGATGAGACGATGAGGTTTCGCGTTTAAAATTGCGCTTTGTTATTTCTCGTATTAAAGATGTGGTTTTTAATAATATATTGTACGTTGTCTATTTATGGACTACGATGAGTTTTGGCTGGATAATTTATTTGCTGCGTTATTTTGTTGCATAATTATAAGATTTTGGTTTTAATTTTTCGTGATTTTAATTTCCGAAGTATTGTGCCAGTTAAATGCCGGGTTGTTAAATTAGAAGTTTGATTTTGTTTATAAAAAATCTCTTGCGCCAGTTAAAGCGTAATATAGAGCCGAGTGCGCTTACATTTTGCGACTTTTCAATTGTCTCTGGTTTTTGTGTCTCAGAAATAAATTTTTTCTTCGTTCTTATAAATCTCTTTCATATAAGGTAAATTAATGATAAAATTTCAATAACAGTTTGAAGATAATCTCTAGCAATTGCTAAGTAGTTTATTTTTAAAATATTGCATAAAACAATGGTAACAATAGTCAATATACATATATAAATCATAAACTAGCAAATATCAAATATGTTTGTTACAAATAAAAATAAAATTCAGTTGGTTTAAAGAAAATAAACTTACACTAGTTGCTTTGTTGATTTCATGAAATTCTTTCTTTGTTTCGGTTTTCTTTTGGTTTTTTGGATTTGATCTATACTTGTATCGCCTCCAATTTTTCATTTGTTGAATTTGAACGATTTTTGTTTTTCCTTCAACTTCTTTTGTTTGCTGGGATTGAACGATTCTTGTTTTGCCTCCAACTTCTGTTTTGGTTCTGCCAAATTCGAAATTGAAATTCCAGACCACCAGTTCCTCGATTTTGGATTCACTAGTGCCGTTTTGACATCCGTTACGACTGCGCCAGTTAAGGTTCGTGACTGCGAGCGGTCCTTTTTAAAAAGACTTATTAACACACTTATTTACTGTTTTACAGAAATTAATTGGAATTTTGACAATCTTGAATGAATTAATCTAAGTCCGAAATTAATTTACTAATTGTACAAAGTGAGTTATTTACGAACTGCAATGTTAAAGCTGAACGATGGATTAAATGACTGCGAGTGGAGCTCCCGGGCTTTTTATAATATCCCTACCCCCTCACATGTCTGTGGGAACTTGCAGACCTAATGTCTGCTTACACATGACTCTATTCATAATACAATGTTGTGATCTTAAATCTATTCATGACTACTTTGTTGCGAGTTTACTTTTCAGTAATCTCGGTACGTGACTGTCTGCGACCGCCTGTGACCTGACATCTGCAGTGTCACTTATCTCTGTGCTACAAAGTAGCGTTTCCGTCCCCATGAACGTTAATAAACTGAAATGAATTGTTCTTCAATTACATTGTTGCGCATTTTCTAATAATTCTCATAATTCCTAATTATTAGTTTCTTTATTTATATATAACAAATGGGGGATTACATAACTCGCATTCTATTAAATTAATTGGTTGAGTATCATCAACGGTTACATGCGGCATTTTCCATAAAACTTTGTTTAAAACAACTTTTATTTCTTCATCAGGTGTAGGATTAATTATAGCATTAGTATCAAAACTAGAACGTAGTAAAACTAACTCATGGCGGAGGTTTAAAATAATTTTTTTAAAATTTTTGCATAATCCGAGAACCATTGAAAGGTTTATTGCAACGTTAAAATTACCATTGGCATTAACTATTTGCGAATCATCCATAGGAAACCACCCAGCGTTTTGTAAATGTTTACGTTGATTGCTATTATATGAAACATATCCCTTCATTATAAACGTTAATCCAGGATTCCAAACACGATCTACAATGACACCACCAATCTCATATCTAATTTCATCAAAAAGCAGCAAAACCCCATTATTTACAAACTTTGCTGTCTGAAACGTCGTTCCATCTGTTTTAATTAATTTGCCTTTTATGTACAGCATACTCTTTGATGGTAAGGTGTAAACATCTTGTTGTTGTATGGGGATTCGAATTTCATCATTATTGTTTAAAGGTGTGTTAGCATAAGGCCGATGAGTATGTTTTTCAATATTAACAATTGCTTTGTCGAAGTAAACTTTTTCACGCACGTTCATTATTTCACTATTCATTCTACTTTTTAATTAAATAAATGCAGTCCTAACGATTGTAGAAACTGGCAGTTTTGTGCTGTTAACTGTCTTGAAACAATCAATCGAGTGTCGATTGCTTTGAAATTTCCAGCATTTATAACAATTCTTAACATTATACTTAATACCCATGGCTATTGCAGATTTTTTTTAAATGCAACCTTACAGTTAGCAGTTCTCTGAAATTAACTAAATTTTCATTGTTAAAACAGAAGTGTTTCCCGTTTAGTAAAAGTGTACAACATGACAACTTCATACGAAGTTCTATCTGTAGCTTAGAAATTGTAAGCATTAATGTCTTCAAAACACAGTACTGTACGATTGTTCTTGGTTAAAGTTATAAAGAATTTTACATATACCCCCGCTATTCAAATAACTTATCAACTATGTTGGCGGTCGCAGGTTTCCGTAGCTGTCATAGTAAATAGTGCTACTACCGTACTTTTTATAAGAGGTCCAAAGCGTGCCTAAACCTTCTATTCCATCTAAATTAATTATACCACATTCCTTTGCGGTTTTGCAGGGGTTTAATGTACATGCCGTTTCCGACTGCAATGTCCTCCATTGCCTTGTTATGACGTTGTTTTTCCGCTAGTTGTTCCTTAACTATTTTTGTATCTGAAACTGCTTTTGCAACAGCAGATGCACCTCCATTAAGAGTACTAAAGGAGCTTAGGCCTGCAAAAATTGGTATTAGTGGTAGAAAACTCCCTGTTTTAAGAATTGATATAATACGAGCTGATTTAATATGCTTCTTTTGTTTTGCTGTATTGGCGGACTTAATTGCTATGTTGGTTGCATCCATAATATTCGATCCTTTAGCCCATTTTAAAGCTGTACGCGGTTGTTTGATAATACTTTTAATACCTAGCGTACTTCTTATTTTACATTTCTTTATCAGTTTTCTTATTTTATTGATATTTTTTGTTCTCAGCGATGCACAGGCACCCATAATAAGTTTTACTTTAACTTTCATTGCGGTAGCTACTCCAAATGCTGCTGCTTTTTCACCTAAAGACGAGTCACCAGAATTTAGTCTTTCTGTGGCTAACTGAGCTAACTTCGAATCTGCTTGATGACGTTTAGATAGATCATTTTCTTTGGATTATGCAATATCGTGCTCCTTACAAGCCTTGTCTAACTTGTTTATTCCCTTGTCTCCCCGAGCTAACCGTTTGATTAGTTTTGTACCCGGACCGCAAAATTTGCAACCCGGAATATGCGCTTCAAATGGTAAATTATTAATTACAGTATTTAACAGTCCGTTCCCAGTAGTTTTAGAATTATTATTATAGGTAATCATTAGCAAACAACTGTCCTCTCAAGCTGTGCAGTAAATAAATTATTGTAAATTAATGATTCTTTATATACTCGCCGTTCTTATATATAATTCCACTTCTTTACAACCGAATTTAGTAACTGCAAACATGCGTGTTATGAAACAATCTACATCTTTAACCATAAACAATAATGACATTGACGTGCTACCTTTAGCTAAAAAAAAACATAGCGTTCTTCTGCCTTTATCTATTCGAGGTCTAGTTGTTGGTCCATCAAAATGTGGTAAAACCAACGTTATGATTGGGTTGACAGAACATCCTAATGGCTTAAAGTTTGAAAACGTATATGTTTATTCTAAATCACTTTATCAACCAAAGTATCAATACCTTGAAGGTCTACTGCGCCCAATAAATGGGATAAAATATTATACATTTTCCAGTTCTGATTATATTATATCACCATCTGATGCGCGAAATAAATCTATATTTGTTTTTGATGATGTAGCTTGCGATAAACAAGGTATAATTAGGGAATACTTTAGTATGGGGCGTCATAAACAAGTAGTCAGTTTTTACCTTTGTCAAAGTTATACTCGTATATCTAAGCACTTACTACGTGATAATGATAATCTTTTAGTTTTATTTAAACAAGATGATTTAAACTTAAAATACAAATATGACGATCACGTCAATACTGACATGAAGTATGATAAATTTCGTGAAATATGTGCTGCTTGTTGGCAAGACAGATACGGTTTCTTAGTTGTAGACAAAGATAGTGATCCAGGTCAAGGAAGGTACCGAATAGGTTTTGATCACTTCATACATACTTAAACCTTGAGAGACGCAAGTATCATTAGTATCCAAGAATTTTTTTATTACAATAAACTTCTTACGCAATGAACAAGGAGGCGATAAAACTTAAAAGAATTTTAATTAAGAAAAGAAACATTGTAAAAAACAAATTATGCCAGTTAAAATAAAGTGAAGTCGTCCAAGCGGAATCAATCCCACCTATAACATCGCGATTAGAAACTATTGCTAATGAACTGGAAGGGGAAAGTGTGGTAAAGAAAGAAAAATTTAAGGAAGAAAAAGAACTGCTTCATAGCAATGTAAAAAAAATTAAAGTTAAATTGCTACAAAGGAACGTTGACTATATTGATTCGCCGGTTATTGCTCAGCATTATACCGAATATAAATGATGCCATAGATGAATATGATGATGATGATGATGACAATGAATACGAAACAGAAGTTAATCGAAATGCTCAAGAAGCCCAGGAATATATACAAAGCTTTGTCGACTCACCTGGTATGACACATTATCTCGAACAGCTACATCCGCTACCTCGAGAATATATTTACAATATGTTTAAAGATGTTCAGAACGAATTTTATCATAAAGGTTTGATCCTGATTCGAATGGTTTTATGATAGGCAAATCGAATTTCGCGTTGGATGATGAAAATGTACTAATAAATGATTTAAAATATAAAGGTACTCCTGGATTATACGAACTACTGTTTAAAAAATATTCTATCGGGTACAGACCGCAAGATCTAAAGTCATACCTAGATATTGTAAAAAGAACAAATGCTATTAGAAGATATTATTCTAAAACAGAACAAATTTAGGGTAATTATTCATATAAATACAAAAATATAATATCTACATTGAATATTCTTCCCCAAACACCTCGTAGACCTAGAACATTACCCTATAGAAAGCGTCTTGAAGACGGTATGACAATGGAATAACGCTATAGATTATTTATATTAGAATGATTTCAATGAACTTGTTGATAGATTACGGTTTTTAGTTTAGTCTCAGAAAGCTGGACACACAGGTCACGGCAACGAAATTAATTCGATCATTGAAAAATTGCGCGAGGCGAAGCTGATTAGATGATATGACAATTGACAAATTTGGAAGGCACTTATATAACCGTAAAATAGATATAAGTGAACAGGAATATGAAAACAAAAATGAAGGTTTTTGTAACCTTGATTGAGTACACGTTACATATGCTACATTACAAGGTAGTAGTAACGTTTTACTCTAGTACATTCCTCGACAGTTGCAAGACATTCCTTATTTTCAACATTGCGCATAATTATGAATTTCCTTATGAAGAAGCAGTCATTGAGAATATTAAAGGATACTCGCAAGACATTGAAATTCTTATAAACGAAAAAATTATGTAATTGCACAGTTACAAGGATTTTTGCTTAAACGTATGGATGTAATCAGCTTTCGTGACAGCGGCGCTAGCATAAACAATAGCACACTAGTAGAGGGGTAAGGCCGGTCCTAATTCAAAACGTGTTCAGACGTATTTTCCATATGTAAAATACACGTGCACCGTTTTGAATTAGGATCGGCCTTATATAATTTCAATGTAAAATAGTTGTGAAAACATTTCAATGTAAAATAGTTGTGAAAACATGAAATCTTATATACTTTCAATGTAAAATACTTGTGGGCACGTTTTGAATTAGGATCGGCTTTATATTACTTTCAATGGAACATACATACTTCAAAACACACGTATGTTGAAAAATGTAAGTGCAGAGAAAATGTGTAGATGTTTTGAATTTGGTTTTCTAGCGAGAAGTTATAAAGTATGACAGACGCAAAATATCGCATTCAAGTCAATTGTGTTTAATTAAAGTGGATTCTGATTTATGTTTTTTATTTATGTTTAGAGGCTGCAAATACACATGGGCCGGTTTCAATTCAAAATGTGTTCACTCTTGTGATAGGTTGAAAAGTGGGTTGGCAAAGTACGCAGATGGTGGTAATCTGCTATATAAGGAGATTGCTCCTAATATTAATTTAATTAGTCGAAGAAAAGCAATATGGATTTTAATACTCTTAATAAAACCACATATCGCAAACCTTATGTAAATTCAAAAGATCTTGAAGTGAATAAGAGGTTTGAAGTTTTAAAAGTGGAAACAATCAAGACAAAATATGGAGAAAGAGTATTAGTGGAAACAGAAGAGTTCAAGAGTATATTGCCATTGAGATATTTTGAATACCTTCAAGCACATGGAGTGAAACAACTAATGAAAGTATTGGCTCGAACAAACACGTATACATAACTAGTAAGGATCGATCGGTCTAACTGTCAACATAGAATTTTCAGAATAATATGTCACTAATCTAAGAAATTAGTTTATTATTATAATAATATACATCTTGTTTTTTACTGTTTAAATTATTATAACACATCTAAGTCGATTGTATAAAGAATGATGTATTTAATTAAAGCGAGTTCTTATTTATGTGCGTTTTACTTTGAGTTTACTACCTTGTTAATGAAAGTCATGTTTCAAAAGAGAAACTTTTATAAAATACTTTTTTATTTTACAAGTTGTTGAATATTTTGATCTAACTATTTATAAATGAAAAAGTATTTATTAACTCCCGTTCTTGAAGTATCTGCTGCTCCCTCGCAGCTAGTTCCTCTCTTTTTTGCTTTATTATTTTTAGCTCCAAATCTATACGACGCAGTAGCTTCTCTCCACGCTTTTTAAATGCGTTAAGCAACTCTACTGTGTCATCTTCAGAGCAAACAGCCATATTAGATTCTGTACATAACTTTTTCATAGCCGACATGTTTTTGCCTGATCTGTGAGCATAACATAAAAGATTATTGTAGGTTCACCTTTTCTTTTGTATACTACCTGATGTTTCTGAGAGGATCAGAGTGTGTCAACGATCCGACGATAGCCTCAGAATTTCCAGAATGGTTCTTTGATCTAATGTAACTTATAAATTAGTAGTGTTTTAAAACACATGTATAAATGTGAAAAAGCACTTACCGTGATATTTCTATTACGTCACTATCAAAAATAGCAGCAGTGTCGAGTTGAGGCGAAGAAGAACCAAAAACTTCTTTAATCAAGTCTTCGTCAGAATGTAATATAAATTGCTCTAGAACTTTTACGTTGGTACTATTACAATTTTTGATTAATGATAAGTTACTTATTTTTAAAAGTTGTTAGTAATAGTAACTAATAATTATACAGGAGATCTGATTGAATACTGTTGGTATAATCTACGTGAAGTATTTATATTAAATAATAAACTGACCTGTTAAAAAAAATTAAAAATTTGCATCGTTTTCTGATAAAATTCAGCTCTGTAATATATTTTAATAAATAAAACAGTATGTAAGCGAATATAATTATACCTCAGCAGAAATAATGAATTAGATTCATTGTCTGAAAAAAAATTGCAATGAAGACACATAATAAAAAACCTAAATTAGATTAATCTCGTTTTAGATTACTGCTAGCATAATTTATTTTCCATAAAAATTAACAAAAATTGACTTTATATGCATATATAGGTATATAGTAATTTGTGTGTGTGTGTGTGTTTACGCGAATCATGCTGAATAAGAAATTCTTTAATTCTATCAACGTACTGCAAAATGTTTTTTTAATACTGGGTTTTAAAAAAACCATGAGTGCGTGTAAATTATTATATTTTTCTTTAGATTAATTTCGTTTAAAATAATGCAATGCAAATGGTCCTTAACTAGTAATATATATAGAATAAGTTTTAGATTACCGCTGACATAATTTATATGCATATATAGGTAATTGCGTGTTTACACGATTTATGCTGCATAAGAAATTCTTTAAAGGTACTGCTCAGCAGAAATAATGAATTAGATTCATTGTCTGAAAAAGAAATTGCAATGAAGGCGCATAATAAAAAACCTAAATTAGATTAATTTCGTTTTATATTACTGCTAGTATAATTTATTTTCCATAAAAATTAACAAAGATTGACTTTATATGCATATATAGGCATATAGTAATTTGTGTGTGTGTGTGTGTGTATGTTTACGCGAATCATGCTGAATAGAAATTCTTTAATTCTATCAACGTACTGCAAAATGTTTTTTTTAATATTGGGTTTTTAAAAAAACCATGAGTGCGTGTAAATTATTATATTTTTCTTTAGATTAATTTCGTTTAAAATAATGCAATGCAAATGGCCCTTAACTAGTAATATATATATATATATATATATATATATATATATATAGAATAAGTTTTAGATTACTGCTGACACAATTTATATGCATATATAGGTAATTGTGTGTTTACACGATTTATGTCGCATAAGAAATTCTTTAAAGGTACTGCTATATAATAAAACTGCATAATGTTTTTTTAATACTGGGTTTTTAAAAAAAAAACATGAGTGCGTGTAAATTATTAAACAACATTGACGGTTTAATCTGAGACATTTTTTCAAATTTGCTTTGTTTTTATTAAAAGATTTCATATGTAACCATAAAAAATAGCGCTGTAACAGTAGTGTATTTTCTGTACACACATCATAAATTAAAGGTCGTATAAAACATTTTTATTACTATACTGCAAACAAGAAATTTTTTGTCGTAAACGCAGCTGAACGAAAAATGATGTTGTATGCTAATTCTTTTTACAGTTGTTTTGCTTACGCCAGATGATATTTTTGTATAAATAGTAAATAGAGCTATACATATATTAAGTAGTGTATTGATTTGTATAGAATCATGAATTCTGAAACCGTGGCCGAAATTAGTAGCGCTATTTTGAGATTAACTGTAAAATGCGTGAATCTAATCAAATCAGTCGATGGAAAAACGAAACACATTATAATTATCAAAGCAAATATTAGTATATTGATGCTTGCTATTAGAAATAAGGTATACGAAGACAATCGACAAGAAAATCCTAGTAGGCTAGAATCTAATTTGGCACATCCTAAAAGCTACCTTGTACGATTGAGGCACTTGAAACGCTCTTTGGAATATAAAGGTAAAGGTATTGATGCAACGCTTTCTAAAGGTCATATTCGAAGAAATCTGATTTGGCATGATGTACAATCATGTTTTGGGAGTCGAATAATTACGGGACTTATTACCAATTTAAGTTATAGAGATCCTCTAGTGTTCTTAGACAAGGCGTTCGCTAGTTTTAAACGCAAGATTGTTGCTTGCTTAAAAAGGTCAATGTTGAAAGTTAATGTAATACTTGCCGCTAACTTTGTTAAGCCTACAACTGGCGAAATAGATTTGAAAACGTTTCCTACTGCAAATCGTCACATCGATATAAATACCAATCTCAAGCGATGGTATAAGGAGAACGTATTGGACAAGATTTCGAAGCGATTAGAAGAATTTAGCGAAAAGGATTCTGGTTGGGCAATCCAAGAAGTTTTACACTTAAAGATAAATATAAACAATCATGATCCACTTAAAGGAGGGTGTTCAACGTTTGTACCGGTTCCGGACTTTATAAAAAAAAAAGTTGTGGTAAATGTAATAAATAACGACCAACATTGCATCCTTTGGAGCTTGGTTTCCGCTTTATATCCTGCTAAACAAAATAGTCAGAGAATATTTAGCTATCCACATTTTGATACAGTATTACGCTACAATTCAATTCAATTTCCAATCGCATAAAAAAAATTGAGAAGCTTAACAATCTCGCAATTAACCTATATTGTATAGAAAATACTAAAATACTGCCATTTTGTTTAAGTGAAAATTTTAAAAAATTGAACCTATTAATCTGTTAGTTTTAAATAATGATTCCTTACAATATTCTCGTCCGACAAATGCTAATGAGAATCACTTTCATTTTACTTGGATTAAGGATATGTCAAAATTATTTGCAAAACAGTTGTCTTCATATCACCATAGAAAATTTTTTGTTATAGATGTTTAAATAATTTTAGTACAGCAGCATTACTTAAGCGTCATTCGAATTATTGCGAAAAACAGAATACTTGCTCAATAAGATTACCCGAAGAATCCAAAAAGTATCTAACATTTAAACATTTCCACTATCAAGAAAAAGTATCATTTGTAGTTTATGCAGATTTCGAATGTATACTAGAACCATGCAATGAGTCGGAGGTAATATTAAACACAGTCTGTTACTAAAGGCATATACCCTTTAGTGTAGCGTACTATTTGAAATGCTCGTATGATAATAAATATTCCAAATTTCAATTGTATCGCGGAAAGGATTGTATAGAATGGTTTGTTGCTCAATTGAAACTGATTTCTAGCGCCAAATGCTTGGTTTCCCTTCTGCTGTCTATATAAATGGTTTACTCCTTGATTATTGTTTGCTATGCGCTGATTCCGAGGTACTGTTTGGGTTGCTGCCATACTGTTTAATTACACACCACCTTGGCTGTTCCACCTCTGGCACGGATTAATTTTATTTAGATTAGTATAAGGCGTTATGGGTACTTACGTAATTTAAATAGATGTGTACTAAATTCCTATCCTATTTATTCTAATATATACACACATATTTACAATAGCCTAAAGCGCAGCATTTGATGTATCTGTTTAATTCTGACACACGTTAGCAAACTCTTCCTCCCACGCAAACACGATGGGGATAACATTTTACTAAGTGAAATATTTTTAACTGTTTAATATAGTCGAAACCATGAAGGAATTCGTCTGCGTCATCACTTGTATTCGTACGAATTAAGTTGAAAATTTTAAGTCAATGTAGGATGTAGTTCATAAATACCCAATAAATATTCCGATTCGGGAGTTTTCGTCAAAGCTTTTAAAACTTTAAAAAGTATATTCCATTTACAAAAAACTAAGAAAGATATCCTATTTTAAAGAAGAGGAATAATTTTACCAAAGGTTAGCCTGTTAAGTATAAAATTCAAAACCTACGGCACATACTCTTCTCTGTCGTTTTCCCAGATGAACGTGTACACGTATGTCTTTATTTAAAACACGTATAAATCGTATTCCTATCTTTATCATATACATTAGTTAAGTTTTTAAATAATCTTAAACTTATGTTTTGAATTGAGTTAGACATCTATGACCTAGAGGACTTTTTGCGTGGTTTCTACTATAGCAAGCAATTTTATTCTAAGAACAATATTTTATTTATTACTTTAGTGTTGCAGTATACTTTGTAAAGCAATGCTCCTTGAAAACGTTTTCATTCGTGCATTAGGCTACAGGCATATTCATTAAACGCATGTATCAATATTACTTGTTGGTTTTGAGTCACTTGATTACCTGAAAGTTACGAAGAGTGTTTAGCGTTTTGATAAACTATGATTATATGTACTTATTATTGAGTTCTTTTATTACTTGGGTGGAGGTATTGAAATGTTTACTAGACAGACTAACGTTCCGTCCTAATCAGTTCTTTACTAATTATTACATGGTTGTCTTTATTTCAGCACAGCGATTTGTTATGTTCGGTTTATCGTATACTACCCACCCCAATCTCCGATTGGTCTAGCATTGCAAATTCTTTCGGTAGTGATACGGAAAACTACCGTAACATACATGGTAATACGTGCTGTTACTGCTTGTTCAGCGACCTTTAGAGATTCTGCTTGCATCTTATCTATACCCGGCACCTTACCATTTTTCAGACCCTATAATGCTAATTCGAACTCATCTTACAGTACAGGATATCTCAAGTTATCATTTTCAATGTCTGATTCCTGTTCTAATGCTGTTAGTTCCTCTCCTGTATATAAATTCCCTATACATTCATGCCATCTAACCACTTTCTCTACGTTTTCTATAATGACGTTTCCTCTCGCGTCCCTTATATTTTTGCTATACGGTTTTATATCCCTAAAACTCATTCTAGTTAGTTTGTATGCTTTGTCTGTCTTTTTTATTTCCATCTTAGTTTGTACCTCTTTGCACTTTTCATCAATCCATTATTCTTTAGCTTTCTTGCATTTGTGGATAATTTCCCATTTTATGACTTTGTATCTCTGTTTTCACGTTTTGTTTTAGCAATTTTTGTATTTTCGTCTTTTTTCTATCAGATTCAGGATATTTTTTGTTATCCGTGGTTTATTACTTTCTTTTTATGTATACCACAGAATATTTCTAGCCTCCATGTCTAAGCTGGATTTAATGTTATTCCACTTTGTTTCTACCACCTTAGCATAAGAAATTTGCCTGATATCTTTCAGTAATTCATTTGACTTATTCAAATCTTTCGTGGATATCTTTATCTTTTAGTTTCTCAATGTTAAAGTTCATTTTTCCATTCCTTTCTTTCAAATTTTAAAATTTAAAAGCGGCTTTCATAATTACGATGTTGTGGTCAGTGTCTATATCTGCTTCTGGATAGCTTCTACAGTCTTTTACTTGACTCCTAAACCGTTGTTTAATAAGAATGCAATCTATTTGATATCTTCCTATAACCCCTGGCATCTTCCACATGTATCGCTTTCTAGCATGGTGTTGTAATAATGTGTTTGCGATGGTTAAATTGTTTTTGTCGCAAAATTTTACCAACCTACTTCCCCTCTCGTTTCTCATGCCTAGACCAAATAAACATACTACCGCTCCTTTCCTACCCTACCTACCACTGCATTAAAATCCCCCGTAATTATTAAATTCTCATGTTCTCTTACGTATCTTAGTATGTCTTCGATATCTTTGTAGATCGCTTTTAGCTCTTCCTCACTGTGGTTGGAGGTGGGCATGTATACTTGTATTATTTCTGTATTTACCGGTTTAGATTCTAATCTAACCATGAGTACTCTATCGTTCGTTTATAAGTAGTTTTCTACACAGAGCCCTATCTTTTTTTGCATAACTATTCTCACACCAAAATCTCCTTCCTCTGATCCTGTAAGAATTACCCTAAAGCCTCTACTCCAAAAATCCCTCGCCTCTGGCCACTGAACTTCACTTATCCCTAGTATGTCTAGTGCTAACCTATCCATTTCAATTTTTAAGTTCTCTAGCTTACCTACCTGCTTCATAGTTCTGACATTCCCGATTCTGTTTCTAAGTTTTCCGATTACATCCTCCAAAGTAGTCCTCTCTCGGAGATCCGAATGGGGGACTATTTTACTTTCGGAATCTTTTACCTTAAAGGATGCCACCATTTAAAATATAATTTAAGTACGCTTTGTACTTGGGAGGTAATGCGTGTGGTTTTTCGTTGCGTTCCACATTGCGGTAGTGTGTCTTAGAATGCCATACCGACAAATACAACGTGCACCAATGGTTTGTAATGGAAATTTTTCCTTGGAAAATAAACTACGTTAGCGCTACTACCATCTTAAACAAAGAAGAGTTACGGAAATAAGTTGAACTACATTTGTTGATTCGTTAGAAAACTTACGCAGATATTCAAAGTATCAAAGGTACCCCTACATTTGACTTTTCTACACCCGAAGGTACTACATTGACCCGAATGCGATTTTGTTAACTGGAAGTTTTAAATTTTACCTAGTCCTTGCTACACCAAGCAAGGCAGGAATCTTTAATCTGCGTGACAAAACACACACCCGACTTGCATTTTACTTCTCATCCGAACGAGGGAGCATTTTTTGTGAAAAATGCCTGCTTATGAACTCAGAACTTCGAGATCAGCAGCCATACGCGAAGCAGCATGACCCACGGAGCCGCATGCTTTGAACATACTCCAACATTTGACTTTCGAGTACTCCACCCGAAGGTATTTTAGGTAATATTAGGGAATATTTAAAGTGCGTGACAACACTCACAAGCGAGACTACATTTTACCACATTTTAGGGAATTATAGATCGTGCATGAACAATTAGAAGCTAAGTAACGGTCTCTGGTAAATGTCGACCGTTCCGTTTGCATGAGCTAAACCACGCGTATCACATTTGACCGGGAGAAAGCTATCTGTGTTAGAATACGAAAATTCTATTATCGACAATGTTACGCCCACTTGCACCTATCGATTACCATTTTTTTCAAAACTTTGAGAACATTTGCAGAATCGTCGGTTTATTAGTCGAAACTCAGTAATTGAGGTATTTGAAGGATATTTAGAATATAAGAATGCAAATTTCTCCTACAAAAAAATTAATGCACTACTTGGTCGTTGAATACGTACTATCGCCGCTAATAGTGACTATTATAATGAATAAATGCTTTTGAATGAGCATCTACAGAGTTCTTTCTTTATCTAAAGAAATCGGACATTTTATCTCCTAACCCTGACTATTCACGCTAAGTTTTGTGTTTGCATAAACACTTTAAATGATGTTCATTCCTAAGATGATTGCCATTTCACAATCACAACTGGATTATAAGCACAATCAGTTTTCCGAAATTATTTTGTACAGTTATGTGCTTATAATGTTAGATGGTTTGCATTTTAAAACTCGGTAAGTTTCTTAACTTGTTGGAAACTCATTTGTACAAATAAATTATTTTTTAACAAAGTTTAACTTCAGTAACGCGCCAGGATATATTATTTATTAGGTTGCTGAATTTTAATAACATTTCTTCCAGAGGATAATAAATTTTACAGTTTCATTGAATTTTGTAAAAGACAAGCATTTCCGTTGAGCAGTTTGATTTATTGCTTTAGTACATAAATTGCAAAAATGCATTGTTTTTGATTTAGCATCGCAAACAGAGCGTTGTTAGGGGCAATTAAAGCTACCCAAGTTAAATGATACGCAAACCGTGGGTGCTTTTGGTTGCCAAGGCAATAGACGTTCAATAACCTCACGTTGGTATGGTGTGGACAAATCAATACAGGTTTGAAAGGTGCCATGAGTTGTAGTAAACTACAAGTTTAAATTTATATAGGAATAATTTGAATATTTTCAGAAGTTAACCGTTAAGTGCGTTTGTGATATATCCGTCGAAATAAAAGTAAGACGTTTGAAGAAAAAAACACAAAAATATTTCTATTTACCTAAGCACTTTTGATCATCTCCATAGACAAATTTTAAAATCTTTTCTGATCATAATAATTTAAACTCATAGGTTGAGAAAATATACTGAATAATACAAACATAGAAACTTAAGTTTCAATATACATTTGTGTTGGTTCCTAGTAAATGGCAGTATATGTTCCAAATTATATAATATAACTTCTAAAATTTAGAAACAAAGTTACAACTCCATGCTGCATAAAATGCGTGAAACTCGAAAAGTAATGATAGATTTATGTTTCTGTATGGGAAAACTTTAACTCGTGTGTTTACGTAATCAATAGTGCTAAATATAATAAATTGAATATAGTTCTGAAAACAAACAAATGTCTACCGTTTTACAATTTTTCCTTTTTGGAAAATTAGTGTGCCCCACAGCTAAACTCTACACTTTACTCTAAGCGGTAGATAGTAATGGAAAGGGCGTGTGGGTTGTTTTCAAAGATGATTAAAAGAGCGCCACTACATTTAGAACGAATGGGAAATATAAACCTTAAAGAAATTGATACCAATACTAAAAATTAAGTACAACGATGAGATACATGAAAGAAATTATAAGTTTAAAAAAAAGACACACGAGGCAGCAATTTGCGCCTCCAAGGTAGTTCAAAATCAAAGCAATACAATATGATAATTATCACTATATATCTCATAACATAACCAAATATCATTAGAATATTTTATATTTTTAATTACTGTAAAACCTTTATTTTAATAAAAAGAGATGGAAACTTTCTTAGATCATATAATGAAACGCAAAAACATTACTGTTACGAATTAACAATGTAATAGACGGATACTTCATAATAAATTCAGAATTAATAAAAATTAAAAAATGTTTAATTATTCTTGTTATTTTAAATCTCAAAAGATAAAAAACTGAACCTTAGTGCTTGGTTCTTAAGATTACAATAAAAACCCCAGCATAAATTAAGCTTGATAATCAAGTTGATATATATTCTCACTTTTTTATATGTGTCCTCTTTCTAAACAATCAGAGAGCGACATTTATTTATCAGGTTGCTTGTTAAATATTATATAAAGCAGATCTTTGTAGTACTAATACTAGGACACTATTTAATTGTATTGATCTATGTTATCTTATCACATAAAGAATCAATGCATACGTCAACCCTAAATCTTACTTTTGAGTTCAAATTAAATTCCAAACACAAAATTTTTACCATGTAGATTTCTTAATAAGCCTTAGTTGAAGTGTAAACGAAACAGAGCTAATAATACTGCTGTCAAATTTGATGTAAAAAAGTACAATTCTTGGAAGTACTGTTTAAAGTAATACCACCCACGTCATCAACTGGAATTATATGTCCGTTATGTACCTAGACCTTATCATGTTGACGTATCTTAACATTTTATTTAAACCTAACACATAATTGTCCAATTTTCTTAATCCAAATAAGATGCTAAGCTGGACCAACTATACAGCACTAAAAATGAGCGCCATTTCTTAAAGATGTAAGTACTTTAACAATTATTTAAAGGCAAATTAGTAAAACACGAGTCTGCATTCTAGGCGTTTTAAATACCGGATACCAAACTAAATTGGATGCTACTTTAATATTATTTTAATGTGCATTGTCGATTAATTAAAAATGGTCAATGAGATGCCTCAAGACCCTGCCAACACTTCTGCAATAGCTATTCTGAAGTTGCAAGTAGCTAGATGATCTATTTTGTCTCCTTAAAAGACAACCTTTGACTGTCTCTATTTAATAAGAGAACCCGTTGCACGAGTCGACGCTAATAGTTAGTCCTAGTGACATTTTGTTAAACGATCTACACTAGTCCGTGAATGTCTATGGTAGATGGTTTCACTACACGATCAAATGATTTATAACATATGAATGTAGATGTGTGTTTACATTGTAACCAAATCAACTATTCAAATAGACATAATACAAATATTAAGGGTATTTTAAATGACAACTAAATTGTTACTTGAGGAGTGTAATATATACGAAATTTGGTTTTAATAAACGTAGATGTGGGTACTCAACGCGAGTTACGTTTTGGGTCTTGGGAGCGGTCTTTTTAAAAACGTTTCCAAAACTTCGTAACAAATTTATTTGGTTAGACAGAGGTTAATATGGAATTTTGAGAGCTGTGCTCCCGGGCTTTTTATGTTGTCCCTGTCCCTCACAATTCTGTGAGAACTTGCAGAGCTTACGTGTGCTTATTCTTAATTATATTAATTAATACGTTGTTACAATCTTACTTTCTAGGTAATTGCGGTATCTTAACCGTCCTTGGTACATATCATTGCATCTAGATACATAGCAAGTAAGTATAATACATCTAAGTATGACGTGAACAAGTTTTTCTTGACACATATAGTAAGATTAAGGTATTCGGACGAACAACTAGCAGCCGTATAAGTATTATGGGGAAAAATCCTTCTTGATATAAAATCCAATGATAATAGGGTTTTTTAAAAGTATATAAGGGCACAAAGGAAGTATACTTCATGTAAACAACATTAAGATAAAAAACTAAACATTTAAACTATAAGAAGCACACAATTTGATCATTATGCAAAAAGCAAAAAGCAAAAGCAGACACCTTGTATAAAATCAACAACTAACTACAGTCAATGAAAGAAAGCTCATTCCTTAATAATTTAACCACATTTAGTAAAACAGATAACTCTGGACGCGACCCAATTCATTTTAGAAACATTAATACATTCAAAAACTTTAAGCAAATGCAAATTAGGCGTATTCAAAGCAAAACAAACGCGAAAGAAATCTTTTTCAAACTCGACGCAAGTTACGTTTCGGGCCTCGGAAAGAGGTGTTTTTAAAAACTGTTCCAAGTTTTCGTAACAATTTATTGATCTATCTTAAACAGAAATTATCATGAAATTTTGACAAACAGATTAAAATAACTTTAAATCGAAATTAGTTAATTAGTTGAACTAATATTAGGGCAAGTAGCCTAGGTATACAACAATGCAAAAGCTGTAATACTTAGACTGACTACTGTCACCTGGGGCTCCCGGGCTTTTTATAATATCCCTACCTCCTCACATGGCTGTGGGAACTTGCAGATCTCATGTCTGCTGATTCTTAATTCTACACTTTGTTACATTGATTCAATCTTAATTTCTAGGTAATTGCATATTTTAACCGTCTGTGACCTGCCACCTGCAGTATCACTATCGTCTGGAATACATTGTATTGCATCCGTTGTCATGAACTGTTAATAACCTTTTTATATGTATCCTTGGGTTACATTGTTGTACTCGACTTATAATTTATTTAACAAGTTCTAATAAGTTCCTATTAGATCCTATTATTTAATATATATATATATATATATATATATAAATATATTGCTGCGATACTCGCTCTATTTTCGAATTGCCCACGTTCTGTGCCAAGAATTGCTGTGGTTCTCTTGTTTGTTGAATCTCTTCTGATAATCGCCTCTTTACTCTTTCCGCCTCGGCTGCTCACCTAGATAACTTTCATCCTCATTTATAAAAAAAAACAAACACATTGCTACCACAAATATCAACGTTAACTCTATTTACATCAATATTCATAATACATTAAAATTTCAAAATTAAATTTCAGCATAAATTTCAGCATCATAAAATTTCAAGTTCAAATTTTTCATCATTTTAATTTGCATCCGGAATTAGAGTCCTTGTAGGATGCATACTAATTAAGTTAACAATATGTGCAGACCTGAGTCTGAATAAAAGGGAGCATCTCCCACCTCTTTACGTTAATTAAACAGGTTAGTCTAATTGAGCTCAAAGACCGACCCAAATTTTCATCATAATCAAAAACATAAACTTGATAAATACTCCTTTCTACTTATACAAGAAAATTTTACCTTAAAAATTCAAAATTTATTGTTGATACAAATTTACTACTGTCCATCTTTATCAAACAAATTATAAAGGTATTCAACACACACCAAAACATCTAAGATCGAACAACAGTGCATAAGTTACCTAAAGGTTAATGCACTCGTGGCTCCAATGTACATCATCCTTGCTAATCGCACCATTCCAGCTGGGTTATGTTTACGTCCTCGGATTTCTGGCCGCTTTTAAAATTTTCTACACCACCATTCGTCTAAAAGGTTTCAGGGCTTCTCAGGAACTCATCTATGTATATCTAAATCTTGTTTTGTGGATTCAATCACGTTTACGAATAACACTTGATTACTAATACTCCCGAAAATAGCAATGAAATTCATAATACTTTTACGCTATACCAAAACTGCATACTTCTATTTATTTATTTATCGTTACTAATTTGGATAATTTGTACAGTAATACCAATTATATATAACTAGACTTTATTACCTTTATCTATCTTCTCCAAGTGCACTAATGCATAATAACTTGTATCGTAGCACGTAATCACCATGTATTCTGCTTGAAGTATCGAATAAAATCAAAAATAAAGAGAGCTAAACTTCTATCAGCACGCGTTTATATAATGACTCGCTTGCAAGTCGAATTTGTCCCGCGACGGACGATTTTCAGAAATTCGCATTTTGTTTTCCCTTCCGATGGCTCGGCACAATGATTCTACTGAAATTTGCACTTGTCCGATTTGAAATCTAAGAAATTTCCACACGCCTCGCAACACGTCCGCGAACAACTAATTAATTTTATATAGAAATTGTTATGCTTCCACCTCTCATGTTTGCATCTTATTTCAACCTCACTCGCTAATCTAGTCTGTTCGTTCTATCTACAACCTGTGCTTTTGTTTTATATATTTCCCCTCATTTAACTACCAATGCATTCTCTCTCGCTTGTCTTTATACCACAAACTTGCTTTCTTCCTTGCACTCATATAGCTTTACAGCTTATCGACTATCATATACATCGTTATTTTTGCAGGTGTTCTGAATTCTAATACGCTGAAGGCTTTTACATGACTTCCCCAAGTCGTTATAATTTCTCGATAGCTTTAGTACTTGGAAAGATTAAATTAAATACAAGTTGAACATTTTAACTCGGCTTCTTTTTATAGAAAGCGTCCTGTGAACAATTTAACCCCTTATTTTTAACGAAACGAATAAATGTTCATGCTCCATGGTTTTAATAATGCTTATTATCTAATGAAATTCTACATTACTTCTTCTACACGTTGATTATGATTATATACAAACCCTACATTCTAATTGAATGATTTAAATCTACACAGTAGGCCTTTAATTAAGCGTTCTATTTTCCACTGCTCTGGTATACACGGTGTTTAACATTATCTAAACAATATCAACCCTATGTTTAGAAGTAAATGACGAATTTATCCAACATGCCCTTAAATGAAGCGTATTATTACCCAAAGTTTCCTTATACACGGTGATTAAAATTATTTGATGTCGCTAATTAATTTTCTACCTTTGTTTAAATTTGAGTATATATATATATATATATATATATATATATATATAAATTGGGGAATACATAACTCGCATTAGCGCAAGAAAATAATCAATCCATGCTTATAATAAACAGGCTTCTTAAAACAAGCACATTTCATAACGCGAGAAGTCAATAACTGCATCTAATTTATGTGGTCTGTAAAAGAATCCCATATAATCCCATTATCAGATTTAGCCTATCTCATGTTTTATATGTAGAAATTGCCACAACTCGAATAAAACCCAGCATATTAGGTAAACAAAATGTTATAGGTTTTGATGTACGTGCAAGATTAAATATAATAGTTCATAAATCCCGGTGCAAAATTACAATTACGTAATGTTAAAAGGTACAAAGTACCATTGACAAACGAAATCCATAATACAAAGCTTTGGGTCTACGTGATTTTTGGAGCGCTTGAATAATACATATAGTAACTCCAAGTAGAACCCAACCGACAGCATGATAGCGCAGGGCAACCTCTCGGCCATGGTCAAAATATAAGATAGCAAGCGGTAAATCAATGACAGCACGTGGAAGGGCTAGTTTATATATAGTTCATTTAAACTAATAACATTCATTGATTCCTTAACCAAAGTACGAACTGTACTAATCAAAATAAAAGTATTACGCAAAGTTTAATTGTGAAGTTATACAAAAATTTATAAGTGAAAGTCACAGTAATTAAAATTTCAGGTAAGGAATACAGTCAGGTGCGCGATCAAACATACGAGTGTATAAGAAATCCGCCGTTCGCATAAAACGTAAGTCTAAAATTAATTTAGTTATAAACAAATCTTTACAATCTATTAATTCGGGTACTAAGCAATTCAATAAGAAATCTAACTAAGTACGGACGTAAAACTACAATACTCTAAGTACTGAATACAATAAATGGGGAAAATCTAAATTTTAGTTTATTATACAAATTTTGGTGAATTTCGTTTATCTTATTCAGGTATGAAACTCAAAGAGGAAAAGTGTAAACATTCTTTTTTATCATATCGTGCTTTACTCTGTGCAGAGCATAACTGAGCTAGCCGAGGCATAAATTTAATTGTGTGAATTTTAAAATTATTCTAATTAATTAGAGGCACAGAGAGGTGGCGGTCAGCAAGGCAGCTGAGCGTTACATACACCAGACGAGCGGCGATATCACACCACAGGTAACCTGCCGACCCAACGTGGGACCCAAAATAAAATTGACGACTAAACGAAGGGACTCGATCGGGTTAAGGAAAAAAAATCGGCGACTAAACGCAAGGCTCGAAAGAAATCTAGCGACACATAAAGGGGACACTAAATTCTACGACGTATTCAAATTGGGGGTAGTTAAAGCAAGATAATCGGTGATTAAATGAGGAACTCGCAAAACTTGTGAATTGGAATATTAATTGTAATTAGGGGTTATAGACGTAATTAAGAATTATAGGCACCCAGAAAATAAAGTAGAATTCTAGGGTGTATTGTAAATGTAATTAAATTAAAATGGACAGGAAAATGCAGGAAGTTAGGAACGTGTTGAAGAACGCAGGGGCGGAAATATGATCTCAGGAAAGTGTGTTCGTAGAAAAAACACAAACTAAAACTGCAGGAAGAGTATTAGAAAGGAGTTACAGCGAGAAACAGCAAACTACACAGGAGTCTAGAATGTCGTCTATTTTATTAACGTGTTATGATAAAATGGACAAAAATGAAGCCAATATGAAAAATATGAAAACAAAAATTAATAAAATGTGCACGAATTAAGGACAGCGTTTGGGCAAAATTTGGTTAAGTTAGGGGAAAATTTTAGTTCAGAAATAAAAATCTTAAGCGATGGTTTGAAAGAAACGAGTCAAACAACTGCTGAAATAAAACTACATGTGCAGAGTAAAATTGTACGAATTACGAAAGATATTGATGACGTAAGGGATGAGGTTTTAAAAGTTAAATCGAGTCAAGAAACACGCGAAAGAGAAAACAACAAGAAAATTAGGGATTTAGGCATAAAAGTACAAGAAGTTAAGGGAAATTGTGAAATAGAATTTATGACTGTAAATAGGGAACTAGAAAGTTTGAAAACGGACTTAGAAAATTTTAGTAAAAATAAGGTACAATATTCTCAGGAACCCATAAGAATAAACCAATCAAGCACACCATTAGATCGATACTCAAAAGTTTATGGTGACAATAAGTTAAATTCGAAGATATTTTTGAATAATGTTGAAACACTGATACAGGGATCAACGGATAAACAATATAAATTAAATTTGGTAAGATCAATGCTAAAAGGGGGCGCAGAAATATGGTTTGGTCTAATAGAAAACGAATTGGGAACATTTTAAAATTTTTAAAGCACTTTTGGAGGACAACTAACAATTTACAGTAATGGATGTCAGTAGTGAGGTAGGGCCGGTCCTACTTCAAAACGCGACAGACGTATTTTCCATGTGTAGAATACGGCTGAATCGTTTTGAATTAGGATCGGCCCTATATGATTTCAATGTAAAATAGTCGTGAAAACATTTCAATGTAAAATAGTTGTGAAAACATGAATTCTTCTATACTTTCAATGTAAAATGCTTGTGGGCACGTTTTGAATTAGGATCGGCTTTATATTACTTTCAATGAAACACACACGTATGTTGAAAAGTGCAGAGAAGAATGTGTGTAGCTGTTTTGAATTCGGTTTTCTATCGAGAAGTTAGACGTGCACCGTTTTGAATTAGGATCGGCGTTATATACTTTTAATGTAAAATGTGAAAACCTGAATTCTTTTCAAATGTAAAATACTTGTAGGCACGTTTTGAATTAGGATCGGCTTTATATTACTTTCAATGGAACACACGTATATTGAAAAATGTAAGTGCAGAGAAAATGTGTGTAGATGTTTTGAATTTGGTTTTCTAGCTAGAAGTTATAAAGTATGACAGATGCAAAATATTGCATTCAAGTCAATTGTGTTTAATTAAAGTGGATTCTGATTTATGTTTAGAGGCTGCAAATACACATGGGCCGGTTTCAATTCAAAATGTGTTCACTCTTGTGATAGGTTGAAAAGTGGGTTGGCAAAGTACGCAGATGGTGGTAATCTGCTATATAAGGAGATTTCTCCTAATATTAATTTAATTAGTCGAAGTTTACTGCATATATTTACATACAAACATGTATATAATCGATATTCAGGGATTTAAATACAAGAAAAACGAGTTTGTGTGCAAAGAAATTGAGGTTTTGGACTTGTTGTTAGGTGATGTTTGGCATCAAATTTTTAAACTGCCAATGCAGTCTAGTTGTTTGAGTCAAGATCATATAAAACATAATGACTGGGTGACAAGGAATATTCATGGTCTTTCTTGGGATGAATCTTCAACGGCTGGAATGGTGTCAACATATATAGCGCTTTATTTGAAGCAAATTATCCGACCCGGTGAAGAAGTATTTGTGAAGGGTCTAGAAAAGAAGAAATTGATTGAAACATATATAATGCAAAACTTTGTAACTGATATGCTTGCACTAGGTTGTCCTAAGCTATCGGAGTTAAAAATCAACAATCGTTTAAAATATAACATACATTGTTGTAAACACAGCAATAACAATCTGCAATGTGCAAAACAAAATACCTTTTTATTAAAAGAATGGCTTGATAATAATAAAAAACAATAGAAAGATTTTGTTTGTATTATTTATTTTTAATATAATTTTACAATGTTAGCCTTACAAAATTCCTTTATAATAATAAAAACAATAGAAAGATTTGTTTGTATTATTTATTTTAATATAATTTTACAATGTTAGCCTTATTATTATAACAACTTCTAGCAAACATTATTTTTATCGATCCAGCTATTGTGTACGTTAGAGAAGCCTAACCATTTTACAAATACTTTATTTCCACTCTTTCTTAGAACTTTTTCTACCAGGTAAATTCCTGGATGTTTAACCTTTTGCAACTCCGTTTCATAAAATGCACCTTTGATTTCTTTCTCGTCTTGATCTTCTAATATATATGTTGTCGGATTGGTTACGTTTACCTTTTTAATCTTAAAAATTTCATTTGACCAGTTTGGTGTGTAACCTTTCGTAAATGCTTCCCTGTGTTTACTAATCCTCACACTGTCTTTAATTAAATATTTTGGTATTTTGGTTGCAAGTTTGATGTGGGTAAATGATGATTTAAGAATAGTTTTTTCAATTGATTTATCAACTTTTACAGGTTTGACTCCGATAGTACTGTGAACTGTATTGTTGTATTGTTTCACAATATCGCTTAAATTTTTTTATCCAATTGTAAGAACCGTTCAGGTTAAACAAGCGCCACATTTTTCCCTTTAAAGTTCTAATTACACGTTTCACAATGCATGCTTTCTTTGTAGAAAAAACACTATAATGGTTTATGCCATATGTCCGCATTAAGGATTGAAAGTGTTTGTTATAATATTCTTTACCAAAATCAGACTGCAAATTTCTTGGAGGATTTTTAAATTTATTTAAAATTGTTTTCATTGCAGCAGTAACATCAATACCCGTTTTACTTTTAAGTGGTACAGCCCATACGTATTTGGAGAAACAATCAATAACTACTAAAATGTATTTAAATCCTTTGTTTGTTTGCGAATATGGTAGCATTTCAATCAAATCGGTCTGAAGAAGGTCATTTAAACCTTTTACTATCACTTTGCGTCTCTTGAAATTTATTCGTGCTGGTTTATGAAGTTCATTTACTATATCCTCTTTCACTTTTGATTGAGCAACTAACATAATACTTTTTTCTAATCAGGATTTATTAAATACAATTATTTAAGATACTTCTATGTTTGAATGTCGCGGGCTCCACTTGCTTTGAAAGGAACTTTTAATATAAAATCAAGAAACATTGTGGTATTGTTTATGATAGCACCGCTGTCACGAAAGCTGATTACATCCATACGTTTAAGCAAAAATCCTTGTAACTGTGCAATTACATAACTTTTCTCGTTTATAAGAATTACAATGTCTTGCGGGTATCCTTTAATATTCTCAATGACTGCTTCCTCATAAGGAAATTCATAATTATGTTTAATGTTGAAAATAAGAAATGTCTTATCACCGTCGAGGAATGTATTAGAGTAAAACGTTGCTACTACCGTGTAATGTAGCATATGTAACTTATACTCAATCAAGGTTTCAAAACCTTCACTTTTGTTTTCATATTCCTGTTCACTTATATCTATTTTACGGTTATGTAAGTGCCTTCCAAATTTGTCAATTGTCATATCATTTAATCACTTTCGCCTCACGCAATTCTTCAATGATCGAATTTATTTCGTTGCCGTGACCTGTGTGTCCAGCAGTCTGTGATGAAACTAAAAGTCGTAATCTATCAACAAGTTCATTGGGATCATTCCAATATAAATAATCTATTGCGTTATTTGATACTTCCATTGTCATACCGTCTCCAAGACGCTTTCTATAGGGTAATGTTCTAGGTCTACGGGGTGTTTGGGGAAGTATGTTTAATGTAGATATTATATTTTTGTACTTATATGAAGTATTACCCTGAATTTGTTCTGTTTCAGAATAATATCTTCTATTAGCATTTGTTCTTTTCACAATATCAAGGTACGACTTTAGATCTTGCTGACTGTACCCGACAGGATATTTTTTAAACAGTAGTTCGTATAATCCAGGAGTACCTGTATATTTCAAATCATTTATTAGAACATTTTCATCATCCAACGCGAAATTCGAATTGCCTATCATAAGACCATTCGAATCAGGGTTAAACCTAATACCATATTTATGATCAAATTCGTTCTTAACATCTTTAAACATATTGTAAATATATTCTCGAGGTAGCGGATGTAGCTGTTCGAGATAATGTGTCATACCAGGTGAATCGACAAAGCTTTGAATATATTCCTGAGATTATTGTGCATTTCGATTAATTTCTGCTTCGTATTCATTCTCAACATCATCATCATTTACCTCTAGGGCATCATTTTTTATATTTGGTATATGCTGTGCAATAACCGGCGAATCAATATAGTCAACGTTCCTTTCTAGCAATGTAGGTTTAATTTTTTTTACACTGCTATGAGGCAGTTCTTCTTCTTCTTTAAATTTTTCTTTCTTTACCACACTTTCTCCATCCAGTTTATTAGCAATAGTTTCTAATCGTGATGTTATGGGTAATATTGATTCCACTTGGACGACTTCATTATCTTTTAACTGACGCAATTTGTTTTTTACAATGTTTCTTTTCTTAATTAAAATTCTTTTAAGTTTTATCGACTCCTTATTCATTGCGTAAAAGTTTATTGTAATAAAAAAAATTCTTCGATGCTAACGATATTTGCGTCTCTCAAGGTTTAAATATGTATGAAGTGATCAAAACCTATTCGGTACCTTCCTTGATCTGGTTCACTATCTTTGTCTACAACTAAGAAACCGTATTTGTCTCGCCAACAAGCAGCACATATTTCACGGAATTTATCATACTTCATGTCAGTATTGACGTGATCGTCATATATATGTTTTAAGTTTTAATCATCTTGTTTAAATAAAACTAAAAGATTAGCATTATCACGTAGTAAGTGCTTAGGTATACGAGTATAACTTTGACAAAGGTAAAAACTGTCTACTTGTTTATGACGCCCCATACTAAAGTATTCCCTAATGATACCTTGTTTATCGCAAGCTACATCATCAAAAACAAATATAGAATTATTTCGAGCATCAGATGGTGATATAATATTATCAGAACTGGAAAATGTATAATATTTGATCCCTTTTATTGGTTGCAGTAGACTTTCAAGGTATTGATACTTTGGTTGATAAAGTGATTTAGAATAAACATATACGTTTTCAAACTTTAAACCATTAGGATGTTCTATCAACCCAATCATAACGTTGGTTTTACCGCAATTTGAAGGACCAACAACTAGACATCGAATAGATGCAGGTAGAAGAACGCTATGTTTTTTCTTTTTAGCTAAAGATTGCGCACCAATGTCATTATTGTTTATGGTTAAAGGTGTTGATTGTTTCACAACATGCATGTTTGCAAGTACTAAATTCGATTTGTAAAAAAAGTAGAATTATATATATATATAAGAAACGGCTAGTATATATAGAATCATTAATTCATAATATTTTATTTATTTGCTGCACAGCTTGAGAGGATAGTTGTCCTCTAATGATTACATATAATAATTCTAAAACTACTGGGAACGGACTATTAAATACTGTAATTAACAATTTACCATTCGAAGCGCATATTCCGGGTTACAAATTTTGCGGTCCGGGTACAAAACTAATCGAACGGTTAGCTCGAGGAGACAAGGAATAAACAAGTTAGACGAGGCTTGTAAGGAGCACGATATTGCATACTCCAAAGAAAAGGATCTATCTAAACGCCATCAAGCAGATTCGAAGTTAGCTCAGTTAGCTACAGAAAGACTAAATTCTGGTGACTCGTCTTTAGGTGAAAAAGTAGCAGCATTTGGAGTAGCTACCGCAATGAAAGCTAAAGTAAAACTTGGTATGGGTGCCTGTGCATCACTGAGAACAAAAAATATCAATAAAATAAGAAAACTGATAAAGAAACGTAAAATAAGAAGTACGCTAGGTATTAAAAGTATTATCAAACAAGCACGTACAGCTTTAAAAAAGTCTAAAGGATCTAATGTTATGGATGCAATCAACATAGCAATTAAGGCAGCCAATACAGCAAAACAAAAGAAGCATATTAAATCAGCTCGTATTATATCAATTCCTAAAACAGGAGGTTTTCTACCACTAATACCAATTTTTGCAGGCCTAAGCGCTCTTGGTACTCTTACTGGAGGTGCAGCTGCTGTTGCAAAAGCAGTTTCAGATACTAAAATAGCTAAGGAACAACTAGCGGAAAAACAGCGTCATAACAAGGCAATGGAGGACATTGCAGTCGGAAACGGCATGTACATCAAACCTTATAAAAAAGGTTTTGGTCTTTTTTTAGCCCCTGCAAAACCTCAAAGGAACGCAACTTGATTTTACCTAATCGTGCACTAAGCAATGTAGAATTAATAGAGTTTGTTAAGCAATTAGAAGTACCATATTTCCGTGGTGTGTTCATGAGAAACAATCTTCCCAAGAAAGTTAATTTTAAAGAATGTGGTATAATTAATTTAGATGGAATAGAAGGTTTAGGCACGCATTGGACCTCTTACAAAAGTACGGTAGTAGCGCTATTTACTATGACAGCTACGGAAACCTGCGACCGCCAACAGAGTTGATAAGTTATTTGAATAGCGGGGTAAATGTAGAATTCTTTATAACATTAACCAAGAACAATCGTACGGTACTGTGTTTTGCGGTCATTTATGCTTACAATTTCTAAGTAGCGCATAGAACTGCGTACGAAGTCGTTATGTCGTACACTTTTACTCTAACGGGAAACACTTCAGTTTTAACAAGCAATTTTAATCCACCTATAAACTTGGATAATGATTCGGAGTACGTATTAGGATTAACAAATTTTGAGTCTTATAACACAATTCCAAACATAGAAAAGGAATAAATAATAAATTTTATTATGGATCTAACGGAGAATTCATAGAAATACCTGAAGGTGCTTATGAGATTAGAGAAATTAATAAATATCTTCAAAAAGCTTTAGGTGATAAAAGATGGCGTGGTCGTATGGAACAATCACGAAGCGCTAGAAAGACTCCAGTGTATATAGAAATTACAGCTGACAATAATACACTTAAATGTAGTATTAAATGTAGTCTAGATGTGGATTTTACCAAAAAGGATTCAATTGGTTCTCTACTTGGTTTCAATCCACAAAAATTGCTAGCATTTGTCACGCATCAAGCAGACTACGCAATCAACATTTGTAAAGTGAATGCAGTTTTAATCGATTGTAATATTGCAAGCGGATCCTATTTAAATAGTAAACCAGCCCATGTAATACACGAATTTTTTCCGCAAGTACCTGCAGGTTTTAAAATTGTTGAGTGCCCACCTACGATTATATATCTACCAATCAAGTCACGTATAATAAATGAAATAATAGTTAAAGTGTTAGATCAAGATGGAAATTTAGTTAATTTCAGAGGAGAACTGCTAACTGTAAGGTTGCATTTAAAAAAAATCTGCAATAGCCATGGGTATTAAGTATAATGCACGCAACATGTCAAGAATTGCTATAAATGCTGGAAATTTCAAAGCAATCGACACTCGATTGATTGTTTCAAAACCGCTAACAACACAAAACCGGCAGTTTCTACAATCGTTAGGACTGCATTTATTTAATTAAAAAAAAAGTAGAATGAATAGTGAAATACTGAACGTGCGTGAAAAAGTTTACTTCGATAATGCAATTGTTAATATTGAAAAACATACCCATCAACCTTATGCTAACACATCTTTAAACAATAATGATGAAATTCGAATCCCTATACAGCAACAAGATGTATACACCTTACCATCGAAGAGCATGCTGTACATAGAAGGCAAATTAATTAGAACAGATGGAACGCCGTCTCAGACAGCAAAGTTTGTAAATAATGGAATTTTGCTGCTTTTTGATGAAATTAGATATGAGATTGGAGGTATCATTGTAGATCGTGTTCGGAATCCTGGATTAACGTCTATAATGAAGGGATATGTTTCATATAATAGCAATCAAAGTAAACATTTACAAAACGCTGGGTGGTCTCCTATGGATGATTCGCAAATAGTTAATGCCAATGGGAATTTTAATGTTGCAATAAACCTTTCAATGGTTCTCGGATTATGCGAAGATTTTAAAAAAATTATTTTAAACATACGTCATGAGTTAGTTTTACTACGTTCCAGTTTTGATACTAATGCTATAATTAATCCTACACCCGATGAAGAAATAAAAGTTGTTTTAAACAAAGTTTTATGGAAAATGCCGCATGTAGTCGTTGATGATACTCAACGAATTAATTTAATAGAATGCGTTGCACAAAATCAGGATTTGCATATTCCGTTTAGAGGATGGGAGTTGCATGAATATCAACTTCTACAAGAAACGCAACGTCATACATGGAACATTAAAACAACAACACAATTAGAAAAACCAAGATTTGTGATTGTCGGTTTCCAAACCAACCGAAAAAATAGATACATGAGCAACTACAGTCGTTTTGATCATTGCTATTTAACCAACATGAAACTATATTTAAATTCAGAAATTTTCCCGTACGATAACTTAAATTTGAAGTTCGAGAATAAACAGACTGCGTTGTTATATGAGATGTATGCTCAGTTTCAGCAATCATACTACGAAAAGGAAAATGAACCACTTTTTAATCCTGAAGATTTACGAAGTATTGCACCATTAGTAGTCATAGATTGTTCTAGACAAAATGAAACGTTAAAATCTGGTACTGTCGATATTAGATTAGAATTTGAAACTAGCAGAAACGTTTTGCCAAATACATCTTGTCATTGCCTTATACTTCATGATAAGATAGTCAAATACAATCCACTCTCAAACAGCATAAGAATATTATAATTACTTTATTATTATTATTACTGTACCTTTACAAATTATGAAAAAACAATAAATCATTTAGCAATCACAGTCTATTTATTAATATTTTTTACATGCTTTTTACAATATCTTTCACATATTATACATTTCTCAAAATAAACTAACTGGTATGTTATTAAGAAACTGGATTTTTTTTTTAAAACAGAACGGTTATTACTACTATTTTTCTCTACAATACATTTATACTAATATAGTTCAAACTCAGGCAGATTGAAAGGTATCCTATTTTTACATCCAAAAAAAAAAACGGTGTACTTGTGCAGGTATAAACATAACACTGAAGTTTTATAACTAAAAAAATTATATATTAATCGAGATAAAATAAATTGCATTCTTTATTTGAGCCAGCGGTTGAAGCTTCACAAGTCATTTCTGAGTGTATAGTTATACCCCCAAGGTTTAGTATCAGTGGTTGAGGTACTAAGAATTCTTTTATCATCACTTGGATTAAGAACAATTTTGTTTTGTTTAATAGTAAAGACATCATGTTTGACTGATCTAATTAAACATTGTTGTTTCTGTACAGACTGGTTATAAAACAAAGCATTCTTATAATCATCAAAAGAAATTTGCTTAATACTTGCTAAGGAAGATCCTTTGACTTTTTATTATCCTATCCTGAACTCTGTAAGTGTACATTTTAGATCTAAGCCCTACAAACTCTAGCATGATATCACCATTGTTTTCATCTTTCATAATACCAGGAACTTTTTTATTTGATAATGGAATATGATATTTGTTATGAGGATCGTAATCGGAAGTATCAAATCTATGAATATCTTGTTTGATATAAGAGTAAATATCTTCAACGCTAAACTCGTATATCAAACTATCCGTATCTGTATACAGTAACTTTGCTTTGTTAGCAAATTGCGATTTTATATAACTATAGTGAAATTCATATAAATAGGTTTTTGAAATATCTAGAATAGAGAAACCTACATAAATGGGTTTGTTTAAATAAACCTCTAATTTATTCATTTCTATTAAGACTAGATCTTTGTCTAACACAGTGCAACTATGAAAATTAGGCTTCGCTATGTAACTACGAGCTCCAAACCGCCCTTCCCATTTGCTCACTAATTTCACATCTTTCCTTTTCCGTACGTTTTCCATCATTTTCCATAAACCGAATTTATCATATTTTTATAAAAGCATATATCGAAACTGTTTTTGACTGTTGTCTTAATTTCGTATTCAAATCAATGTATTCTTTTAACCAAGGGCTTGTTTAAATCGAAGTACCTTATGAATTTTTCAGTTCTAAACCGTAGCTTAAATACATTTTAAATTCCTATAGTGAATAATATAGTTGAGTTTTGGATATAAAGTTGTAAGTAATTTCTTTAAGTTTGATTTATTTGAAGGTACTGGTGGTATCATATGTTCAGGCTCCAAAGGTAAGTCACTGTGTATTTCATGTAAAGATACTGGATAGTGTAAATCGCATTCAAAAATATATCCTACATCAGAATCATCGGGAATATTAAGTATGTCTAAACGTACTATATCTGGACTGGTACCATCTAAAAATTCAAAATCTGCATATGGAAGATATTCAGACATTGCAGCCCCATATAAATTATTAACATCAAAATACATTAAATATTTAGAATCGAAATTTGGATCATAATCTGCATTCATATATTTGTTATTTGCTTTAGCATATCTATTCGAACATTGAGAAACACCGCCACGAATTCCCCGTTCTAAAAACATTATTTTTCAATATCAGTAAGCAACTCGAGTTTAACGTTCGTCGTTTTTAACATCGCATCTAGAGCTAAACCAGGAGCCGTAAAGTAGTGAAGCGGATCTAACTTATACGTGAACATACAAGTTTTTCTAAAGTTTTCAAATATATCAGACAAGAGCAGTACATCTGTTTTTAAATATAGGTCTGAATAGTCCCCTAGTGTTTTATATTAAATGTTTGCCAAACGTGTTTAGCATGATTGTAGTCTTCATCTGAGATTTCTTCATTGGGCAAACGATTAAAGAATGCTGTTTTACAGGGTAAATCGGTTTCATTGAGTCTATCCCAAGAGTTAATGTAATCATAGGGAAATATGCCTTTGCGCGTAAGTAACTGAAACTCATTATCAGTGTTACAATTTTCCTGGTGATGGATTTTTATTATCATCTAAGTAGGAAGCTAATTTTTCGATACTAGATGCCATAAACCTGAATGAATCGATAAATCTAAAACTAACTTTCATACCTTTTACATATTTTGTAAAAGATATGTATTTTCCTTATTTATTGGCAGAATGTTTAACGAACCTGACAACTCTAACGAGATTTTTTAATAATAAAATGCGAATCGTAGCCTGATAAGTTATGAAAAACTACCGGTATCATATAAAATTATGATAATTGATGTTGCAATCTTGATGAGCCACTCCTCGAAATTCACCTGTAAAGTGGCAGTGATCGCGAACTCTAATATCATCTATACTAAAGGTTTATTGCAAATGTGACAGTGAAGGGCAAATTTAAATGTTGACTTTTGTTCTTCCGTTAAAGGATTCATAGGTTTTGGGTTACAGAAAATTTTATTAGTCGTTTCTGAAATCAGTTTCAATTGAGCAACAAACCATTCTATACAATCCTTCCCGCGATACAATTGAAATTTGGAATATTTATTATCATACGAGCATTTCAAATAATACGCTACACTAAAGGGTATATGCCTTTGGTAACGAACTGTGTTTAATATTACCTCAGACTCATTGCATGGTTCTAGTATACATTCGATATCTGCATAAACTACAAATGATACTTTTTCTTGATAGTGGAAATGTTTAAATGTTAGATACTTTTCAGATTCTTCAGGTAATCTTATTGAGCAAGTATTCTGTTTTTCGCAATAATTCGAATGACGCTTAAGTAATGCTGCTGTACTAAAATTATTTAAACATCTATAACAAAAAAATTTTTTATGGTGATGTGAAGACAACTGTTTTGCAAATAATTTTGACATATCCTTAATCCAAGTAAAATTAAAGTGATTCTCATTAGCATTTGTAGGACGAGCATATTGTAAGGAATCATTATTTAAAACTAACAGATTAATAGGTTCAATTTTTTTAAAATTTTCACTTAAACAAAATGGTAGTATTTTAGCATTTTCTATACAATATAGGTTAATTGCGAGATTGTTAAGCTTTTCAATTTTTTTTATGTCTTTTAATGCAATTGGAAACTGAATTGAATTGTAGCGTAATACTGTATCAAAATGTGGATAGCTAGATATTCTATGACTATTTTGTTTAGCAGGAAATAAAGCGGAAACCAAGCTCCAAAGAATGCAATGTTGATCGTTATTTATTACATTTACCACAGCTTTTTTCTTTTTTATAAAGTCCGGGACCGGTACAAACGTTGAACACCCTCCTTTAAGTGGATCATGATTGTTTATATTTACCTTCAAGTGTAAAACTTCTCGGATTGCCCAACCATAATCTTTCTCGCAAAATTCTTCTAATCGCTTCGAAATCTTGTTCATTACGTTCTCCTTATACCATAACTTGAGATTGGTATTTATATCGATGTGACGATTTGCAGTAGGAAACGTTTTCAAATCCATTTCGCCAGTTGTAGGCTTAACAAAGTTAGCTGCAAATATTACATTAACTTTCAACATTGACTTTTTTAAGCAAGCAACAATCTTGCGTTTAAAACTAGCGAACGCCTTGTCTAAGAACACTAGAGGATCTCTATAATTTAAATTTGTAATAAGTCCCGTAATTATTCGACTTCCAAAACATGATTGTTCATCATGCCAAATCAAATTTTTTCGAATATGACCTCTAGAAAGCGTTGAATCAACACCTTTTCCACGATATTCCAAAGAGCGTTTCAAGTGCCTCAATCGTACAAGGTAGCTTTTAAGATATGCTAAATTAGATTCCAGTTTACTAGGATTTTCTTGTCGATTGTCTTCGTATATCTTATTTTTAATAGCAAGCTTCAATATACTAATATTTGCTTTGATAACTAAAATGTGTTTCGTTATTTCATTCACTGTTTTCAATAAATTCTCGCATTTTACAGTTAATCTCAAAATTGCTGCACTAATCTCGGATACGGTTTCAGCATTCATGATTCTATAGAAAATCAAAATACACTACTCAATATACGTATTTCTCTATTTAATATTTATACCAAATATCATCTGACGTAAGCAAAACAATTTCAAAAAGGTTCATTCATCTGACTTTACGGAAAACACGTAAGCAAAACAACTGTAAAAAAGAAATAGCATCAAATCAAAATAATTGCATAGCGAATTGCTTTGAATGCAATTGTTAAAAAAAATCTCTTTTATTTACGTTTTTATTCAAGATGATTTTCAAGCAGAGTTGCATTCAGTACGTAACTATTCGCTAAGCAAGCATTTCCAGTATTTACAAAGTGAAGGCGACTTTGAGCAAAACAACTGTAATAGGAATTCGCATACAACATCATTTTTCATTCAGTTACGTTTACTATGAAAAAATGTTTTATATGACCTTTGATTTTATGATGTGTATACAGAAAAATACACACAATCATTACAGCGCTATTTTTTATGGATACATATGAAAAATGTGAAAACCTGAATTAGGATCGGCTTTATATTACTTTCAATGGAACATACATAATCATCTAGCGTTTACTACAAAAATTCAGCATGATTCGCACAAATTACTATATCCCTATATATGCAGCGCCTTTTTGCAATTTATTTTTCAGTCAATGAATGTAATTCATTATTTCTGCTGAGCAGTACCTTTTAAAAAATTCTTATACAGCGGTAATATAAACGAAATAAATATAATTTAGGGTTTTATTATGTGCATTCATTGCAATTTCTTTTCATACAATGCAACTAATTCATTATTTCTGCTGAGGTATAATTATATTCGCTTACATACTGTTTTGTTTATTAGAATAGATTATAGAGCTGAATTTTTCAGAAAACGAGGCAAATTTTTAATTTTTCTAACAGATCAGTTTATTATTTGAATGTAATTCATTATTTCTGCTTAGCAGTACCTTTAAAAAATTCTTATACAGCGGTAATCTAAACGAAATAAATCTAATTTAGGGTTTTATTATGTGCATTCATTGCAATTTCTTTTCATACAATGAAACTAATTCATTATTTTCTGCTGAGGTATAATTATATTCGCTTACATACTGTTTTGTTCATTAGAATAGATTACAGAGCTGAATTTTTTCAGAAAAACGATGCAAATTTTAATTTTTCTAACAGATCAGTTTATTATTTAATATAAATACTTCACGTAGATTTACCAACAGTATTCAATCAGATCTCTTGTATAATTATTAGTTACTATTACTAGCAACTTTTAAAAAAATGAGTAACTTGTCATCAGTCAAAAATTGTAATAGTACCAACGTAAAAGTTCTAGAGCAATTTATATTACATTCTGACGAAGACGTGATTAAAGAAGTTTTTGGTTGTTCTTCGGCTCAACTCGATACTGCTGCTATTTTTGATAGTGACGTAATAGATATATCACGGTAAGTGCTTTTCACATTTATACATGTGTTTTTAAAACACTACTAATTTATAAGTTACATTAGATCAAAAAACCATTCTGGAAATTCTGAGGCTATCGTAGAATCGTTGATACACTCTGAACCTCTCAGAAACATCAGGTAGTATACAAAAGAAAAGGTGAACCTACAATAATCTTTTATGTTATGCTCACAGATCAGGCAAAAACATGTCGGCTATGAAAAGTTATGTACAGAATCAAATATGACTGTTTGCTGTGAAGATGACAAATCCTACGAAGATGATGCAGTAGAGTTGCTTAACGCATTTAAAAGCGTGGAGAGAAGCTACTGCGTCGTATATATTTGGAGCTAGAAATAATAAAGCAAAAAAAAGATGAACTAGCGGTGAGGGAGCAGCAGTTACTTCAAGAACGTGAGTTAATAAATACTTTTTCATTTATAAATAGTTAGATCAAAATATTCAACAATTTTGTAAAAATAAAAAAGTATTTTATAATAGTTTCTCTTTTGAAACAAGACTTTCTTTAAACAAGGTAGTAAACTCGAAGTAAAACGCACATAAATCAGAATCCACTTTAATTTAATACATAATTTTTATACAATCGACTTAGATGTGTTATAATAATAAACTAATTTCTTAAATTAGTGACATATTATTCTGAAAATTCTATGTTGACAGTTAGACCGATCGATCCCTTACTAGTTATGTATACGTGTTTGTTCGAGCCAATACTTTCATTTAATTGTTTCACTCCATGTGCTTGAAGGTATTCAAAATATCTCAATGGCAATATACTCTTGAACTCTTCTGTTTCCACTAATACTCTATCTCCATATTTTGTCTTGAGTGTTTCCACTTTTAAAACTTTAAACCTCTTATTCACTATAATATCTTTTGAATTTACATAAGGTTTGCGATATGTGGTTTTATTAAGAGTATTAAAATCCATATTGCTTTTCTTTGACTAATTAAATTAATATTAGGAGCAATCTCCTTATATAGCAGATTACCACCATCTGCGTACTGTGCCAACCCACTTTTCAACCTATCACAAGAGTGAACACATTTTGAATTGAAACCGGCCCATGTGTGTATTTGCAGCCTCTAAACATAAATCAGAATCCACTTTAATTAAACACAATTGACTTGAATGCAATATTTTGCATCTGTCATACTTTATAACTTCTAGCTAGAAAACCAAATTCAAAACATCTACACACATTTTCTCTGCACTTACATTTTTCAATATACGTGTGTTCCATTGAAAGTAATATAAAGCCGATCCTAATTCAAAACGTGCCTACAAGTATTTTACATTCGAAAAGAATTCAGGTTTTCACATTTTACATTAAAAGTATATAACGCCGATCCTAATTCAAAACGGTGCACGTCTAACTTCTCGATAGAAAACCGAATTCAAAACAGCTACACACATTCTTCTCTGCACTTTTCAACATACGTGTGTGTTTCATTGAAAGTAATATAAAGCCGATCCTAATTCAAAACGTGCCCACAAGCATTTTACATTGAAAGTATAGAAGAATTCATGTTTTCACAACTATTTTACATTGAAATGTTTTCACGACTATTTTACATTGAAATCATATAGGGCCGATCCTAATTCAAAACGATTCAGCCGTATTCTACACATGGAAAATACGTCTGTCGCGTTTTGAAGTAGGACCGGCCCTACCTCACTACTGATGTCCTAATTATGGGTAAATATAACCACGATCTAGTAATAACCCGGGAGCTATATGCCATAAAAAAATTCAGCATCGCAAAACAACTAGATCCTCCACTAGAGAAAAAACAAATCATAAAATATTTAGCAAGGCATTTTGAGGTAGAAAGTGAGACAATACATAGCAATTCAAAACATCGTGGACCGGGATGTATTTTTCGAATAACTGCAGAGATATGATAAAATGTAACCGAACCGTTGGATGGACAATAGGGTGAGAAATCAACCTATAAATTTTGTCAGGACACAGAAAAATATTGGAACGAACCGATTTAATTATCGAGGCAATAATAACAACTATGGGGGAAATTTCAATAAGGGTAATAACAATAATTATAATAACGGCAACGGTTTTAGACATAGTTGGAGTTTGAACAACATACCAAGGCGAGAGACGGAGGGAACCAATAACGATAGCACCACAGACCAGAATCATCCGCGTCCAAGGTATAATCAGAATCAAAATATACATAGCCAAGAACCGGTGGAACAAGCGCAAGACCCTAGAAGAACCAACCGCTCTTACTCCGAAATTACGAGTCAAGCAGGTCCATCCACGTCGAATCAAAATTTTTAAAAAGAGACAAACCATGCAAGCCCTTAAGAACAAACCAATACGAACATCAGCGCGAATTTATTAAATTTGAAATGGAAAATAATTTAAATGTAAACAAAAATTTATTACCTATAATTAATTTGAATGAGAAAAATAATGTGACTAATGTACTCACTGATACAGGAACGGAGGCGTCGCTCGTTTCAGAAAATTTTGTTTAACGGGAAAAATTAATGAATAAAATGATACCTGTAAAAAGGTGTAACCTGGTAGCGCCATATAGTAAAAAATTTGCGAGCGTAAAAAATATGGTGATTCTGAAGTGTGAATTAGGAGATGTGAAATTTAAAAATGAGTTTATGATTGAACCTGAATTGATGATGGACGCGATTTTTTTGATGGATATTATTGATAAGTTGGGGTTAAAAATAAATGCTGAAAGCAAGGAGATAATATGTAAGGGGGAATATATTAAGTGGGATGAAGAGGTTAGTGCAAAAGTCAAAAATGACTGTCTGAATATAAATCAGTTTGAGGGTGAGTTAGGCAATGAGAAGAAGAAAGAAAAGGAAATTATACAAATTTTGATGAATTTCGTTTATCTTATTCAGGTATAAAGCTCAAAAAAGGAAGGGTGTAAACATTCTTTGTTATCATATCGTCGTTCACTTTATGCAGAGTATAACTGAGCTAGCCCAGGTATAAACTTAATTGTGTAAATTTTAAAATTATTCTAAATTATTTAAAGGCACAGAAAGTTGGCCGTCAGTTTTAAAAACAAATAGAAACGCATAATTAATTTAATTTATTTTAATTCAACATGTAAAAGCATTGGAAAACACACTAGGGTAAAGAATATCAATAATCCCAAGCAAAAGGTTTCTTGGTTACAAACAGACGTCAGTTTTATCGGATACGGTGAAATATAAGCTCCAAGAATTGTTGTTTTAAACGGTCTATAATTAAGAACACCTCCATTTTTAAAAGGTTACCTTCTTCGAAATTATCAGCATAATATAGCAGGATTTCATAGAAAATAGTTTTCAACCTTCAGTTGCTTCAAATAACAAGCTAACAAAGTTCTTAAAGAGCAGGGGAGATGCACGATTGGTAATATGCTACAGATAAAGACAGAGATAAAAGCGTTGATATTGGAAAACGTACGTACAAATACACGTGGAGTAGACATGGGCTGTCAGCAATATCGATTTTCTACAACTCAAGTGGGGTTTTGAACGCAACAGCAGATATGCAACAGACAGAAATAAAAAATATTACAGGCGGGGTTTCATGACGACACAAAATAGTATTATTGGTTAGGAACGGACATTTTCAAAACGTACGAACACGTGACAAGTGGGAGCGATTTCGTATACATACGGCACGTTCACGAAAGAAATTTCAGGAATTTTTAAATTGGTTATATCAAAATTTGCAGTATTGTTATTTGATAATAAATTTTTCGCGTGAAGTGTGTTCTGGGGGAAGCATTTTAAAAAATATAAATACTCTAGAAGAAGTAGTAAGGCTCGTTTTGTATGCTCATCGTTTTATACTACGTTACAACAATAGACCAACGTTATAGTAGAATTCTTGTGAATATTAAAAATATTTATGATACAGTAAATATAGTACTAGCACTAGTACTTGGTAGTTGAGGCCTTATAGTTATTAACGTGAGTAGTGTCGAGTGAATTAAATTAACCGAGGTCCAACTAATACCATACCAAGCTTGTAAATCAATAAATAGAAGTATAATATACGTGCGTTTGTACGCTGTTATAGAATGGTATTTTGAAGCAAGGCGCTTGGCGAACATTGGGGTTTATCATTTATGAATATGTGGAGTATCAGAGCGCATAGTCACGAAGCCAAGGGGTTCTGGTGATCATCGTCGAAGGGATGGAGGCCTGAAGCATTCTCCAAATAATTTATTTGAAATTTCTGTTGTCTGATAAACTTTTATATTATTTAGCGATGTGCGAGTGAATATTGGGGTTATTGGTGGTTATATGACGTATCGGAAAAGATATTTGTGCTGGACAATTATTGGGGTTATTTAAAATATTGAAAAAGGGTGAATGTAAAAATTACTAAATTTTATTATGAATATAAATTGGATTGTTAAGGGTACACGGGTCTATTAGTTTTGTATTAATTTTATGCAAGGTAAAAGGCATACATTAATAAACTGGGTCATTATGAGCTCACCATACTCCAGTGTGCAATAAATTTAGGGTATTATTTGGGGCCCATCTACTCATATTGTATTAAATGTGTTTACAAATAATAATTTAAAACAAGGACTTTAAAACATATCACTTATTGAGTTGTAATTAGTGTACCAAACTGTTAATACCTGTGAATAATTTGTCTGTAAATAGCGGTAAATAAAAGATTGTATGATTGTTGTATTATTTGGTGATTTTATTGAATGGTGTGCGAGTGGGAAAGAAGAATGATTGTAAATTTAGGTATACGAGAAGAGGCACAGCTGGGGAAGCTGCTGAAGATTCGTGAAGCAGAGAATTAACCGAGTAAGAAAGTTTTTTTTTTAATTTTTATTTTTGAAAATTATTTTTAATGACACTCGATTCTAAAACTTTAAACCACGGATAAACAGCAATGTATATATATATATATATATATATATATATATATATATATATATATATATATATATAGTAATCTTAAGTTGCACAAGCAAATAAATAGGACCCATATAAGTATTCTGTTAAGAAACACCCACCAGCGCGTCTAAGTTGATGAGTTTGTCACACCTCTCCCAAGGACAGAGAAAAACAGATGTACCCAGGACAATACAAGCTGTTCATCCTTCTTACCCGAACATCCGTAGTCCCCGTACAGTAGTATATTAGACCAACCAAAAGAAGCGGTAGCTATTCAATTAGTCATAAGTCAACGTGATGGACAGGTCATGCCCACCAGAGGAAGCTGTAGCAGGTACGATTAAAATTAGATTATTGACAAAGAAAAGTACATTTTTAAAACTGAAAGCTCTTACCACACGAACGGGGCGCAAAAAATTTCTGTAGTCAATTAAGTAATGTAACGACAAATATTCTTTGTCCAGTAGGTGCAGGAAGGATGAAATGAGAAACTCGCCTTATAGCAAGAATTAAATTCAATCCCAGCGTTATCAAACACACAATACCAAGACGACGGATACTTCAAACAAGGTACCGATTATTTAAATTATAGAGGAACTTTCCATTTCGCAGCAAATAGGTTTAAATGGAATTGTAGTAAAGCGTACTTATTGTCGTTATGTCTAATAACCAGGGTGGTGTATAAACGCAGAATATATGCGAATGAATAATTAAATAAAATGGCGTAAGGCTTAATATACCGTTGAAAGGTGGACGTAACAAAGTTCATCCTAGCAAAATTAAAAGGTTGGGGCTGGGAAGGAGAAGCGGAGGGCCAACTAACCCAACAACCAACAAACCACAAGAAAAACACTAAAAACCAAAAGAAAATTGTCTATCCGGTTCCAAGTACCAAAGTACCGGACAAAACCAAAAGTGAAAAAAACACAGGGAAAGATAGGTAGGTTAGTAGCAATAGACAAGGGCAAAGGTAAAACGGCATCAGCACTGCCAAAACCGTCAAAGGACGGATGCTTCTTCCGAAAGAAAACAGTGCAATCTTCTACCTCAAGAAAAGATTGGCGTCCTGCAGAGAAACCAAAAGTAAAGAAAAGAAGCGAGGAAGAAAACCAACAGTAATAGTCAAAATAAGACAAAAGTGTCAAGGCTCAATTATGCTCGGGAACGACAAAAGAAGGAGGATTAGTAAAAATAATAATGTGCTTCAAACTGTGGCCATGAAAAGTCGTTTAAAACGAACAATCAGGAAAAGAAATGACTAACAGACTCAAAAGTCGATCAAATCGTAATTTTCAAAGGAAAGGAGTAGGCCTAAAAAGCACATGCCACAGGATGCGGATAGAAAGTCTAACTAAGTTAGTACAATAACTACCAGCAAAGAAAATCAGTCAAAAGAAAATGGGATGGAATGTGGAATGAAAGAAAACCTAGAAAGAGTAAAAAAATATAACAATTTATAGTACAAAACGAAGAAAAGTTCAAATTCCAAAAGAAAATCAAAGCGTCTCAAAATCATTATATGAAGTAGGGAAACGAGAGGATTACGGACGAAGCTTGCGGCGTTTGCGTCGCCAGAAAAAAAACAGAGTGAGATCGGGGACATTAGGATTGTCAGGATGGGCAGGTTTTAAGTCTTTAACATGTCAAATGGATTTGTGACCGGAAGTATCGGTAAGTTCGTAAGTCCAAGAAAAAACAACTTTAGAGATAGGAAAAGGAACAACAAATTTAGAAGCGAGTTTGGCGTTAAAGTGACGTGAAGCACCGGATAGGGCAAGATTACGACGCCAAACGGAATCACCTAATTGATAAGAGACAGGACGGCGGCGGAGATTATAGTGGCTGTGAATTTTTCGAAAACCAGCAGAAAGTTTTTTGAGAATGTGGCAACAGATATTTTTAAAGTGTTCAAGATCTGGTGAAGGATGCTCGGAATCAGGAATGCACATATTTCGGACAGTTGCCCGAAGTGATCGCCGGAAAGGATATGCTTTCGACCAAATAAAGCAAAGAACAGAGTACAGTCTATGATTTCAAGTTTGGAGGTGCGGATTGCACAAGAAATTTTTGGGAGATTAACATCCCGATGTCGTTGGTTGTCGACTACATAGGAAGCAATCATGGTTTTAAGGAGACGGTTAACTCGTTCAGCAGAATTCGCTTGAGGATGGTAGCGAGCGTTATAAAGGATTTTGGTGTGATAACGGGCACATAAGCTGATGGCTACGGAATTGGACACCGTTATTAGTGTTCGGGTATTGAGGGACGCCGAAAAGGAGGAAGACTTGATCTTCTAGGATTTTGGTGACGGACTGTGCAGTGGCTTTAGGCAAAAGAAAGAAAAGAGGGAATTTAGAGCTACTACACAAACATAGAAGTGACCTTTGGTAGAACGAGGAAAGAGACCTACAATATCTCAGGAGATAATACGCCAAGGATAGGAGGATTTTGCCCCAGGAGGAGGTAACTGTTCAACTCTGTGAGCAGCACAAACCGGACAACGTCAGATATAGCGAGCGACGTCAGCTCCGGACTGGGGCAGAAGTTGGTTTTGCAAGATTCGGGGAAGGTTTTTCTGGCACCAAAGTGATCGGAAGTAGGAGGATTGTGGTGAAAGACAATCAGGTGTTTTCCCTGCTCTGAAAAAACGACGATTTTCCAATCGCCCTAAGAATCAGCAGCGATAGAAGTTTTATATTTCCGGAAAAGAATATCGTTTATAACGGACCAGGAAGGGAATCGTCTAGGATGTTCGGAAACTTTTTGGATTATGGAGTTGTTTCGTGGATCAGGAGTAGGGAGGGTTACTTTGAGAGAGGAAATGGTCGAAACTAAAACAGGTTTAAAGACTGGGACAGAAAGGAAAAAAGTATCTGGAACAACATGATCTTGACATTTACGATGGAGAATAGTGAAATCATATTGTTGGAGACTGAGGAACCAGCGGGCTAAGCGGCCGGAAAGACTTTGTAGTTTGTTGAGCCAGAGGAGGGAGTGGTGAAGGGTGATAACAGTAAAGTGGAAAACCTCGACGTAAGTGCGGAACTTCTCAATTGCCCACAGCACTGCCAGGCACTCCTCTTCAGTAACTGAAAAGCTGCGTTCAGTCTTGGACAGTGAACGGGTGATATAACTGAAGACCTTTTCGGTTTGGCTTAGATCGCACCAAAACCGAAGTGGGAGGCACCGGCTTGAATGGCGATGGGTAAGGAAAAGTCAAGGCAAAAAATATAGGGGCGTTAACTAAATGTTGTTTGAGGAAGAGGAAAGCAGACTAACAATCAGGATTCTAGGAAATTTTTACGGATTAGATTAGAAAGAGCGGAAGTAAGGGTAGCAAATTTGGGGATGAAGCGTCGGTACCAACTGGCCATGCCAATCAAGCGACGGACTTCAGAAACAGAGGTAGAAGAAAAGATGTCAGGGATAGCAGAAACTTTGTCGGGATCAACTAGGAGACCACCTCAGTTAACGACGTACCCGAGATAGCAAAGTTCACAGAGGCAGAAATGGCTCTTATCCTGACGGAAGGTAAGGCCAGCAGTAAGAAGACGGGAAAAGACTTAGTCATGGACTCGGATGTGTTCATCGAAGGAAGGGGTAGCTATGATGATATCGTCGCGGTATGCAAAACAGAATTGATCCAGGTTTTAACCGATGACCTAATCTTTAAGGCGTTGGAAAGTTGCAGGAGCATTATGAAGGCCTTAGGACATCTGGCAAAATTAAAACAAACCTCGACGAGGGACGGTGAAGGCAATGATGGGTTTGGAATTGTGGGACACAGGAATTTGCCAATAGGGGGAACGGATGTCTAAAGAAAAAAGGTAACGAACATCGCAAAGCCGGACAAGGATGGTAGAAATATAAGGAAGAGGATAAGCATCTTTTTGGGTAACTTGGTTGAACTTCCGGAAATCAATGCAAACCGACGGGAATAGTTTTTCTTCTTAATGAGGCTAGACCATGGACTAGTAGAATGTTCGACGACCCCTAAGCGGAGCATCTCATCGAGTTCCGAATGAGAAATCTTAAGGAGTGGAAGAGAAAGAAAGTAATAGCGTTGTTTGATGGGCTCAGCTGACGTGCGGATGTGGTGTTGTACTAAGGAAGCGCATCTTAGACCAGAAAGTTATCGGGAAAAGGAAGATAAAATTAGAGAATTTAAACGAAGTTGTTCGGTAAAAAGGTCGGAAATAACGTGGGTAGGAGCTAAAGTAGTTATGACAAATGGGGGAGGAGGAGCAAAAGTCCATAGACCATTCTGAAAACTGAGTACACACTGCACAGATTTCCAGAAATCTATGCCGGGTATAAGTTGGTGGGAGCGCCAGGAAAAACAAGAGCATCAAAGGTAATGACGGACTCTTGGAGAGTGATGGGAAGGGAAATAGAACCTAGGATGTGACATTTTGAATCGTCGGCAAGACTACAAAGGGATGATGAATAATTCTAAAGGGAAAGGTTGAAGGAATTTAAACAGCGCCAACCAGGACCACCAAGGATCGTATGGGTCTTCCGAGTCTAACCGACCAGTAAAGGAAATACCAAAAATATAAACACTAGCATGCAGGAAGTTTAACATAAAACGAGATTGGTTCTGTTCACTACTAAAGAGATCCAAGGACAGAGAAAGAATAGGGTCTTCGCTTCGACTTAAGAACCCTATCGACGGTTTAACGACGTTCTACATGTTGGGCAGTTAGGTCGAGTAACCCCCTTCCGACCTCAACCACAAGAATATCGGACTTGCGGACTAGGACAGAGGGAAGAAATATGTTCAGTTTTGTCATAGTTGAAGCAGGTGACCTGACGAGTAAAAGTAGACGTAGTGACAGAAACAGACGATACGGTAACACAACCGTTATGTTGAATAGGAGCTGTAGGACGGGCCATGATAGGTCGGTTATGATGACTGAACGATTTTGTAGAAAGTGAAACGGGCTCAAAAGCAAAATCCTCGTTAACTGCTACAATGTACCTATCTTCTCTAGTCAAAAATTATGTTACGAAAATTGTAGCCACACTTTGAGTATGCAAGAAATTTGGTTACGATCTAAAAATAGACTAAAAAAAAATTAGAATGACCAGGCTCAATCGGCGAGTAGACGGGGTTTTACAAGACCAAAAGTAATTATATCGCCTGAAATCAATAATTAAAAGTCAGGTTTTACGTATGAGTTTTTGTCTTGACTAGGAGGTACATAGTTCTCAACGCGAAATTTCTTGCGTTTTAATCGCAAACAATCGGTTTCTAATTCTTGTAGAGATTGAACAGCAACTGGGTGAGATAGAAGGGAGATAAATTTCGGGAAACAATATCCAATTGTACATCGTCCGGTACACTCCCATGACGACGGAACATGGCAGTCATACAAGCTAGGTACACGATAATGTCTTCCGTGGAGTCCTGTGCTCATTTTAAAATATCCTGAAATAATCGACGTTTATAATCCGAGGGTTCAAAATGTTGAACCAGTAAATTGGACAACGACTCCCAGTCAGAAGACCTATGTCGGTTACCACGATACCAAAGTATCGATTTAGACTCCAATAGATCCGCTGCATACTCAAATTTCTGCAATTCTAACACCTGTCGAGCTCGTCTAAGTTCTTTGATCCGTTCTAAAAAATTATGCATGGTAAGAGTATTTGGGTTACCAGAAAATTTTAAATTCCACTTCCGAAAAAGAAGTAGCGACTAACTTAGGCACTGTAGCAGAGGCAGATTCCGATTCAGGTTCAGATTCCGATTCGGAAGTAAGTAAAGGAAATTCATCGGAATCAACACTAGCAGCGTGTGTCGGGCTAGAGGTATCTATCGGGATTTTCGATAAAGTAATAGCGTGACGAAATATTTTATTTTAGTTTCAAAAGAGCCGCAGAGATTAGATAAAGTAAAAAGTAATTGACGTTTTTCCTGCGTTGGAATCATCCTAGAACAGCGTCGTTAAGTATGCAGTCATAAGGAGCTAATGCGTTTAAACGCATGTGAAGACATCCCCACTAATTGTAACAACAGATGGTTTTAGCTCTTGAATCGCAGCTGTAACCGCTACCAGTTTGGAAGCGAAATCAGATTCAAAGGGAATAGAAAAAAGTCCTTTTTCGCATTCCATGCGATACGTACTCTGTACGGATCTGCGTAATTCATCTACATTATCTTCGGGATTAAAGCCGCGAGATTCTAATTCATATTGAAGCTAGGTTTTCTGCAACTGGTTTACGTGAATGCGCCAATATACCACGACACACACAAAAAAAGAAGGAACCAATTACTAAATGTCAATCAGACTTCCACGTCCCAACAACAACAAAAAAAAATTTGTGACCCGTAACACTGTGCAGAAATCCACAACGTATAAAGGATGGACTGTAGGATAAAAAAAAACAATTCTAGAAATGACGGGGCAAAAAAGAGGGGTGTAGAAAAAAAATTTTGAGGTCAGCGTTTTTGACAGACTACAGTTATCGGCAAAAACACAATTCCGGTAATCTAAAATAAGCCATCCCATGATATTAAGCGACCAAGAAAGAAAACAAAACCAAAATTTAAGAAGATTGAACCCACACAAAAAAATTAAGAAAATCGATCGCAAGTGAAAACCACCAAACCGCCGAAAGAAAAAAATAAATAATAATAAAAGACTAAGAGAAAAAAATTATATAGCAAGGTCTAAGACAACATGTCTAAATACCAGGCCGGACGTAAAGAGAACAAGAAAAATAAATAAGCAACATCAGTCCGAGAAAAGCGGATAATGTAAATAATTAGGCAGCAAAAAAAATTAGCCCCCACGTATGGAGCGACCAAAATTTACATTTACTACGCGACCCTTACGACTCAATACACCCCTAAATACCCCCCTTATCATAGCATGGTTCCGGCAAAACCAGGTTACAGGTTCAAGTCCTGTCCAAGACCTTATATTTTCCATCTTTCAATTACTAGCTCGATTTGAAATGATCATTTGGGCTTTGTATAAAAAGTCTAAGTTATTATTTCATTTTATTCACTATAATACGATAGTGTTTATCAACTTACCTTGTGTAATTAACTTCTAAAATATTTATATATTTAATACTTGGCTTATAGCCATAATTTTGAACGTAGCTTCCTGTCTATAACTGACATGTCAAAAATTGACAATATCAGATATGATTGACTAAAATGCCGAACGTAATTGAAAGTTAGGTTGATGTATCGTCGTGTACACTATTTAAATTTGTAAATTTCCCAATTGTGTTATCGGTCTCGGTGGCGTAATTGGTAAACGCATGGTTCCGGCAAAACCAGGATACAGGTTCAAGTCCTTTCCAAGATCTTATATTATCCATCTTTCAATTACTAGCTCGATTTAAAATGATCATTTGGGCTTTGCATAAAAAGTCTAAGTTATTATTTCATCTTATTCACTATAATACGATAGTATTTATCAACCTACCTTGTGTAATTAACTACTAAAATATTTATATATTTAATACTTGGCTTATAGCAATAATTTTGAGCGTTACCTCCTATCTATAACTGATATAAGTGCAAGTAAACAAGAAAGCAAATATATTACATAATCACTTACCAGTTGTGCATGTTGTGACGAATTTTCGTGGCAATGTTCATGGTTTGGGGGGAACATACGGCACTGAACTCGCCCGTTCTTTGCAAAAGCCAACGACGAAGTCCAAGTTTTTCAAATACTAAACGACTAAAACTACCGTTATACGCGTGATATTATGAGAACGCAGGCGCGTTCAAAGAGCAGTCTTGTTCCACAATTGTTTATGCTATTTAATTGATGCAAAACAGTCGTTCTTTCTTGGATTCCCTACCCACCGCAGCAATGAAAGATATTCGTCGCCAATTGAGTTTCTTATATACAGGAAAAACTCTTAACATCGTATTCCTTGTACTGAGTATCATGCCGATGTATCGCGTGGTTTGTTATTTTCCGACTTGTGTTATTGTTCTTTATGGTGGGTGGCATCGCCTATCTTGCATTGCTTCATCGACACTTGCAAACCATTCATTCAGCATTTTAATTCTTCGGAAATTTTCATCAAGGAACGTTCTATTGTTTTGATCGCTGTCGCAACTTTTTCTTGGATTGAAACGATTTTGGACAGGCAATCATCTTTTCAATTTATTATTCGCATTGTCTCTTGGACTCTCCACTTTGTCCATAACATACAAAATACGTTGACAAAATACACTGGACTTTTGTTATGTTTTGAGCTCCATAGCGCTTTCAAATCCCTGATTAAATATACACTACAGACTCGCTTTTTTATTGAGTTAGACCTTATCCAGTCTGGATTAGTACTGCAAAAGACTCATGCAAATTGTCCCACTTTATTAGAGAGGGAATCTTACAAGTTGGTCGTCGTCTATCTCATGCATCCTTATCCCCAACAGAAAATTTTCCGCTCCTTCACCTAGTAAAATTCGCTTTACGGATTTGTATATCAACTTTGTTCAACTAAGATACTTCCACGCTGGTGTACAAATGGTTGATTTTATCGTTCGTCGAGATTTTTGGATTGTTTTGAGTAAAGAGTCCATTCGTCGAATTTTAAATCTGTATGTGACTTGGGAAAACTAATTCTATTGCATTGCAGTCTCCTATAAAACCCCGTGCTTCAGGCCAAGTCTCTCAAGTCAAGTCCTTTATGAGTTCAGTGTTAATTTTGCAGACCCCTTCCTACTACCATGTCGCAACTACGGAAGGGGCTAAAATGCAGAAAGCATACTTGTGTCTCTTTATATGCATGGCTATCAAACCATTTTATCTTGAATTAGTTTTTGATCTGTCGGAGCACGCCTTTCTAGCTGCTCTACACCAATTTACTGCCGGGTGTAGCCGCTGTGATAATCACTACAGTAATTGTGGTCTAAATTTTGGGGGTCCCTATCGGAAGTTAATTTCTCTTGCAAAATCAGCTACCCCGAAATATTTCTTGACACTTTATACCGCACTTCGTGCCTCATTTTGGGAGTTTGTGGGAGCCGGGTGTCAAGTTGCTTAAAACCTTTCTTCTTCGTACAATTGGTGAGCAAGTTCTGATCTACGAGGAACTGGCCACTGTCTTTATTCAGATCGAAGCCATCTTAAACTCGCGTCTTGTCACCCCCGTGAGCAGTGACCTCTAACGACTTGAGTTGCCCAACACTAGGTCACTTTTTGACTTTGACCCCTTTAGTCGCTATTTCAGAACCTATCTTCCGCTGTCTCGGTGGCAATTGTTTCAGCGAATTCATCGACATTTTTGTCTTGGTGGTCTAAGGAGTATGTGCATACGGTCCCACAACGGTCCAAATGGTAGAAAACGTATCCGCAGGTTTAGATGGATATATTAAGGTTAAATAAATCCGATAATGTTCCATCTATTTGATGGTCCCTTGGACGTGTTATTGAGGTCCATCCAGAGCTGATGGGGTCGTTAGGGGTTGCCACTCTTAAAACCGCACAAGACGAGCTGAATCTCCCTGTCACTTACCCTTTACCTTAGTGGTAGAGTTTTTTTAATCTTTTTTCGTATAATTCCTTTGTTTTATTTTTGTGCGCGTAAATGTTTTCTGGATTTTCTTTTATTAATTAATTTATTTCCATTCCTTTTGTAGTTATGCTATTTTCAAAAACGCTTTGTATCCTGGTGGGCGGTATGTTCCGTTTATAAAAGTCAAGGAATAGATAGTTAAAATTAACTTTAATCATACCATAAGATGTAGCTTATAGATCAATTCTTTTTCGTCGTGTTTAGTATAATCTATGGTTTTTACCGCGATTAACCTTGAAGTGCTTTGTGTTGTGATGTGCCGCGACAGTTGTTGTTAACGGGCTGGTGTGATCGTAGCTACATTGGTATAAACATATTAACGCTTGATCTCCACCAAAGATCGACAGTTCCACGTCCAGTCGCCGCTGCTTAAATTTGAAATTATTACTGGTAAGTACTTAAAGATTTTGCTCATATATTACACGACCACTTTCTCCACCATCTGTGGTTATCAAAGTTAACGAAATACATAGGTACTAAGAGCTTGTTTACTACTTTTAAAAGCAGAAAAACATCTCTTGTTAATAAAAGCGTAATTGAGCGCGTCCACACTTGTCTCACAAATGACGTCAAACGGCCAAAGTGATGTTGGCTTCACGGGATAGATCGTGCGCCAGGTCTATGTGTGTGTGTGTGTGTGTGTGTGTGTTTTTAGTGGTTTAAGATGTAAACAACCCTAACTACCGAAATTATTACGGCCAGAATTTCTAACTCTACTACTCTTGGCTAACACCATTAGACCTATAACTCCGATTTAAAAACCCTTGTAACGCTCTTTAGTGACAAATAACATGGTCGCCAACGTCACTACTTTTATCAAAACTTTTTAAAAAGCTGACCTAACCTAATTATTACACTTTTGTGTAACTATTTTCTTGTATAACTGTTTACAATTTAAATTGTCACAAACACAAATGCAAATTTCATGGAATGTTTAGGAAACACTTTTCGCATTAAAACAAGGCATATTTTCTTGTTGTTTTAATTGTAAAAACTGACCAGGAAACAATAACTGTGGAAATTGTTACATTTTTGTAGTGTACTTTTAAAATTTGGCGTGGCAGTCCAGTAAGTGTAAACTTCAGTCAGAAGTTAGTAATCCGATTTTATCGAGACTGAATTTAATACTTTTATTGTCTAAACGTTAACAATAGTTATTACCCCCGTAGTAATAGCAACGGTAGTTACGACTGCATATACTTAGTCATTGTTAATATAATACAATAAATTAAATTTTTGTTACTCTATATAAATAATCCAAGGTTCTTAAGTATATGAGTGTTATCTCCTGAAGCATGTATTTTTACTTAATTTATAATAATAAAATTTGAAATTAAATCTGAGCAGTTATTTGATTTCCATTTACTTTAATGTGCAAATCCTGCTAATTATTTTGTACAAACGAAAATACTGTTATTGCTTTCACCTCCCACGTCGGAGAAGATTATTTACAGCCAATAATTGCAGCTGCATAATTTTCCAAGGCGAGATCTGACCTATTTACGCTTCAAGTAAAAACATATTGCATGCTATGGCCGAAACTTTTACACAAAACATCCATTTTACACAATTCTAAAATAGAATTTAGACTAATAGATGTATATTTTATTTTGGATGGGATATAGTAGCATGAATTTCTAATATTTCATATTATAATTTTATAAAAAAAAATAGATTTATTCTACATTTTTGTGAACAGCTTTTGTCTATATCGATTGATATGCTCCTTCACCTAGAAATTGCATTGCGCACCTGAAAACTGAAAGAGGTGTATTTAGACATGGCGTTGCTAGGATACGTGCAGACCCCGCAGACTCGCATAGCTGCAAATTTTGCCAATACTGTTCTGCTAACGAATATATTAGGTATAGTCGATTTGAGCTCGTATTTAAGTGCGGACGCTTGTTTTATGCTATTGATAGTTATAGATTGTCGGGATGCTTTGCTAATTTGTGTTGAGCTGAAATAACTGTCGAAGCTAGTGCATCTCTGAGCTGTTATCATTTTCAATGTGAGTTTTAAAATTTGATTATAGACTAATTATTTAACAAAAACCTTATAATTTATCTTCTCAATATGCTGTTAGGAAAAACAATTTTTAATAGGGCGCTGTACAAATTTTTTTTTTATTAATATTTACCAATGGAGATAGGTTTTCTTTATCCACACAGTGGATAGTGTACTTGACAACTTAGCCTATGTTTCGAAAGAAATATGTTTTTAATTTTTTATATTTAAAAATTGTCGAATTTGAGTATTGTGTTAGAATATTAAATTTAGATGTATTATTAAGATGACTTTTGAGTGAAATGGAGTGGATACTGCTTACAATTATGTCATTGAACTTACACGAGAGGAGTTTATTTTAAACTGCTTCATGCATAACTTCATTATTATACATATTTATGCTTTAACGAAATGCTTGATCACCACATGCACGTTAGATAATTAAAATATGTAGTATGCTTGCCAATTTTAATTATAACAATAATTCTTTAACAGAATGTCTTCACATAGCGCCTTTGGTCGGGATCGGTCATCATCTGTGGGACTAAAAAGTTTAAAAAACATTAACAATAAAACGACAAGAACATATTTTGTAAAAACTTACTATACCTAAAAAGATTTGCAAGATTAATACAAACCCGATTATAACATAAATGGGTGTAAGAGCAAAACACTTAACAAGAAGGACTGCTCCATAGCTTACCACTAAAATACTACTAAGTAAATGAACCAAAGTGAACCATATGAATAAAGAACAAACAAAGATAAAACAAATAATACAAAGTCATAATCTTTTATAATATGAGAAAAAGTAATTGTTTAGGTTAGTTTAGAACGTTTAAGTTAGAAAGATTTTTGATATTTCGTATCGGATTTCAAGATCTTCCAATAATTGTAATCTAGCTAGACTATTCGAAGTAATGTGGCGAATCAGATTACTATTTTCAGGATCAAATGAATGATTATTGAATTTAAAAAGAACGATTAATATGCTCTTTCATCCTTGTCTCTAATAATAATCAAGTGCGACCAACATAAATTGCGTCACAAGCCTTATACAAAAAAGTTGGTAAATATCAATTTCCAAGGATGGCAAAGTAGGACCTTTACTATTGACAAGAGAAGAATGGAGATAATTAGAAGATGTATATGCAACTTTTATTTATTTAAAGTGTTTGTTTGCTGTTTGGGTCATAGTTGATGAAAGAGATAGATACGGATTTTTGGTTGGACTTGGTGGGAGTAGTTTAATAAGCTAAGTTTTATTCTTTTGTATTTAAATTTTTTAATTAATTTTTTAATTATATTTGGGTTATTTACACATTATTGAAGGGAATATATTTTTGAGTATATTAACTTCTTTATGAAATTCAAACAACTACATAGGTATGTTAAGTGGCCTATGGACATAGGCATAAAACAAAGATAGTTTTTGTTGCCACGGGTGAATGGAAGAAGCTGGAATGACATGATCATTACGGGTGTATTTTCTGAAAATAGAGTAAGTAAAACTATCAGAATGAGATTTGTTTATCGTCAAATCTAAGTAATTGATACTATTATTTTTTCCAATTCCATAGTAAATGTAAGGCGTGAGTTGAAAAGTTGATTTTTAGTAGAAAATACACAGCAGTGTCATTGTCACCATCTGAGATAACAAGACAGTACGTCCACATAACGGACCCAGCCAAGTATTTTAGAATACTTAGGAACAAAAGAGTTTTCTAGTTGTTTTATATAGAGATCAGCTAGCAAAGTGATAATGACCTCCCCTTGCTAGGCCGATATAGGTTGGTTATAGTGTATTTTAAAAAAAATCTCACAAATGGCAAATTTCCAACAGACAGAAGTACCAAAGATATATTGGTAGGGCTTATATTGGATTTTTTAAGAAGTTCACCAACTAGGCACAAAGTGTCCGCACGAGGTAAAGAGCTGAACAAATTTTGGACATCTAAATGAAGCAATAAAATTTTTTTAATAATTTCCTAGTTTGTAACTTGTTTATTAAATCGATATTGCTTTTGATGGTATATTTGGGGCCATAATTTGTCCAAGAGATGATGAGTTTGTGAATAAAGGATGAGAAAATGATAACTGGAATATTGGTAAAAGACACAACCGATCTAATGGGAATATCAGGTTTTTGAATTTTTGGAAGTCCATACAATCTAAGCACATATGGATTACTGAATAGAAAAGTTTTGGGAACTTGTTGTCAAGAAAGAAAATCTTTGGAATAATTTATATACAATTTCAAGTTTTGGATAAATTTTTATACGGGGTTTTACTTTAAAATTAGAAAACTATTTTCTGACAGAAAAAGATCTTCTTTTTGAACGTATATAGATCTATAATGACAACATAATTATCTTCATCTTTTTTTTGTAATTACTAAGTTGTTGGAAGAATTTTGTTTTTGGATATTTTAAATTGTTGGATATAATAGATTTTGAAATTTAGATAAGTTGTAATTTACCAGAATACATCCTATATTATTATGCATGGTGTTTTTCTGTTTTTTATTGGCATAGGAATAGGTATTTTTGATCGTGACATCGATTTCCATAGCGAACTTTTTTTAAAGTTTTTGAATTTATATAGTTAGGTAATGAGTTTTTAAACCTGAATTAAGTACATTGGGTTCAATTTTGGTGAAACATATTGACGACGAATTTTTAATTCTAGAATAAAAAATATGAGGAGTAAAATTTATTGTGGAGGTATTATTACATTTATGTTTTAGTGTATTTAACTTATTAAGTAATCTGTTAGATCTAGCAAATTTAATAGATTACTATTGTTAATATGTTTCACAAAAGACAAACTCAGTATGCTTAATTCAGGTTTAAACACTTCATTACCTCAATGTATACATTCAAAACTTAAAAAGTTTGCTATAGAAATCGATATTGCGATCGAAAATACCTGTCAATAAAAAAGAAAAAAACGCCGCACGTAATAATATAGGGAGTATTCCAGTGAATTACAACTTATGTAAATTTCAAAAAACCTTCTAATCCAACAATTTAAAATCTCTAAAAAATAAAATCACTACCAACAAGTTAATAATTACAAGAAAAGACAAAGGTAATAGTGTTATCATTATAGATCCAACCATCTATATTCTGAAAGTGCATTTCGTGTCAGAGAATAGTTTTCTAACTTTAAAGGAAAACTTACGAAAATTTATCGAAAACGTGCTATTGTGTGTAATTAATTTCAAATATTTTTTTTCTTGACAACAAGCTCCCAAAACTTTTTCATCCGGGAACCCATATGAACCTAGCTCGCATGGGCTCCCAAAAATTCAAAAACCCGACATTCCCATTAGACCGGTTGTATCTTTTACCAATATTCTAGTTATTATTTTATCATCCTTTATCCACAAGCTCATCATCTCTTAAATGAATTATAGGTCCAAATATACCGTCAAAAATTATGTTTTTAATAAAGGTTTTACAAACTATGAAATTACCAAATAAATTCTTACTGCTTTCTTTAGAAGTAAAAACTTTGTTTAGTTTTATACCTCATGCAGATACTTTACCCACAGTTGGTGAACTCTTTAAAAATCTGATATAAGCCCTACGAATACATCTTTGGTAATCTATATGCTGAAAATTGGCCTTTCACACGATTTTGTTGTCTTCAAAAAACATACTATAGTCCTATATAGGCCTAGTTATGGGTAGCTCATTATCGCCTTTGCTAGCTGATCTCTACATGGACCTACTAGAAAACTCCTTTGTTCCTAAGAATTCTGAAATACTTAGCAGTTCTATTATACAGACGACTGTTTTGTTATCTTAGATGGTGACAATGACATTGTTCTGCATCTTCTTCAAAAAATCAACTTTTTCAATCCACATCTTACATTCACCATAGAATTGGAAAGAATAATTGCAGCCATTAGTTAGATGTAACGCTAAAAATATCTTACTCTGATAGTTTTACTTATTCCATTTTCAGAAAATACATCGATACTGATCATGTCATTCCAGCTTCTTACATACACCTGTGGCAAAAAGAGCTACCTTCGGTTAATACCTATATCCATAGGCCTCTTAACATACCTATGCAGTCATTTGAATTCTTTAAAGAAGTTAATATACTCAAATATATTGTCCCTAATAATGAATATAACCCAAATATTATCAAAAAATGAACTACAAAATTTAAATGCATGGTTTAATTGCGACAAACGTGGTCATGTTTCGACACGTTGTACTCGTCTCCAAGTACTCCACTGTTATGGTTGCCGATATAAGGGAGTTTCTCGCCGCAACTGTCCACACTGTCATCCTACTACTAATAAGTCTTTGATTCATACTTCAAATTCTGTTCTCAGCTTTAGAAGCCAAATTTCTTCTGCTGCTAACCCCACGTTCTCTGTAACTCATACAGGTCATCCAGCCACTACTATCAAAACATACCCTTTTTTGGCAAATACAGCTTTGAACAAATTTTCTTCCGTCTCTAGTTCTACATCCTTTTCTACGTCTCCTTCTGCTAGCCCTACTACCATCACCTCGTACCCTTTTCAGTCATATGAGCCTTTGAACTATAATATTGATTTTTACGGCTATCACGCCCCGACTTACCGAACCTCTACTAACAAGAGCCAAATTTCTTTTGTCTTTGCGATTCAAAAAATGATCAAATGGATCCTACGTTTTCACTTCTACCTCAAACTGTGCCTCCACCATCATCTCAACCCATACTTTGAATTAGTGACTTGCAGCTAGCTTCTCAAGAGTTTGTTCCCCTTTCTCAAATGATTCTACCCAAAAAAATCCTGTCGTGTTTGCAAACACAAATGTCGCTGAAGTGAGAATAATTTCTAATTCAGTCAGAAAAAGGCCTGTTGAAGTCCATGAACCCGTATCTTTAATGCCTGTTGTTGTTGTTGTCAAAATCTTACCTGTTCCTGCTTTCTTAAATGATTTTAGTCAAGAAATTTCTGTCGTACCTATAATAACAGCTGCAGCTGAATTGACGATAACTTCTAATACGGATAGAGAAGGTCCTGTTGAAGTTAGTGTACTTGTAGCTATACTTCCTGTCGCTGTTGTCGTCAAAGTTTTACCTGATACTGTTTCTTTATCTACTATTGTCAAGGAATCAGTTTCTATTGTGGCTGAAGTTTTGTCTGTTCCTACTCCGTTTTCTAACATTGATGAAGTCTTACTTGATTCTCCTCTTTTATCGAACGTTGATGAAATGGTACCTGCTCTTACTCATTTTGCTAATGTTGACAAAATTCTTTCTGATGGTGCTTCTTTATCTAATGCTGACAAAATCCTACTTGCTTCTGTTCTTTTAACTAAGGTTGGTGAAATCCTAGCTGATGTCCTGTTATCTAATGTTGATAAAGATCAACCTGATTCTGCTTTCTTATCTGATGTGGATGAAGTTCTTACCGATGCTGTTTATTCTTGTAAGTTTGATGAACTTCTACCTGTTTCTGTTCCTTTATGTAATGTTGTTGAAGTGTTATCGGATTCTGCTCCTTTTCTTAAAGTTGATACTCCTACAGCCAATGCTGTTTTCTTTCCTAACTGTGATACTGCTAGTCCTTTATCTAACGTCAGTTACGTTCACCTATTGTAAACCGAAAATTTCCTACTTATTTCTTTTCATATATCTCTTTTCCCATTACAGGGACGTCTATGGCTTATTACCTGAATAAATATTCAATTTACTATCTTTTGACTTTTAAATTCATACCTGCATAGTAGATAACATATTCTTATCTGTGCTCATCCATTATCATATATCTGGTTTTCTCATTCATATTTCTAATCCTGGCTTTACTTTAACAAAACAGCTGTGTAAAACTTGAGTTTGAAAGAAGGTCTGATATTATTTACAATAGTGGAACATTTTGATAAGGTTCATTTTCGAACTTGTTGGTCGCTTTCAATTTGTCCTGAAGAGCAAATACACGTGTTTCTTTTGATTTTCAGTACTTCCTGTGTATTTGGTTAGTGTGAAAATTATTTGCTGTTTGGTTACATTATTGTTACTTCTAGCTCTATTCCACCTGCAGCTTGTTGTTTTTACTGGTCCTTACTAAAGCTTAGCGGCGAACATATCGCCGTAGTTAGTACTATTGTAGTCCACGCATTGTCGTCTGTTTTTTTGTTCTAATTTGCTGCTTTTGGGTCTAACCCAGAGCAGAAAATACCTCTTACGATGACGGCTTATGTATCAATTGCTGGACGATTGGGGTACTGATTGAGAATTTTAACACCTTATTTTTAGAGATTTCCTTGTAGAGATAATTTTGTATTGCGTGATCACGTTAGGGAGCTCATGAACTTTGGTAATATTTAATGTATGTCACTGATATTTCCGCTTGACTCTGAACGTGCAGTATAATCTTAAGATTTTTTTTCTCTTTTTTTTGATTTGTAAAACAATGAAAATATACTTAGGAGTTATTTTCTACCTGATAGTAATAAACCGAGCTTTTTATATTGTTCTTTTTTTGGCTAACTATAGGTTAGTAGATAGAAATTCGTGCTGTCATGGTATACTATGGCCTACAGGATACAAATAGTTTCATTGTCAACCCTTGATCATATATTTCCTGCCCACCACTAAGCTACGACTACTATAGCCATCGGTTCCTTTTTTTTTGTTACGGGTACCATTTTCGACCCCAACATTAACTTTTCTTCCAGACCCGTGGTTTTACCGTAACACGTCGTTGGAGTTTTATCTACTTCTGTTTCTTTATCTAACGTAACAGAAGTGTACTCTGCTTGTGTTTTTTTCCGTAAGGTTGATTCTTTTACGGCCAATACTTTTTCTTTTTCTTCCGTTGATATTCTGACAACCCTTGATGTTTCCTTTTCTACCGTTGACTTTCTTACCACCCATCCTAACAACAAACAATTTTCTTCTATGATGCGTTTTGTTTTCTAAACTACCTTTTCTACCACACTCTCAGCCTCGTGCTACAACTACTACACTCTCTACTGTTCCTGTTTTGCGGAAAACTGCCCAAAAGGGGCCAGACATTAGTTTATGCTCCTTCCGAACCTGAAAATGTATGCCGGTGAAGTTCTAATGTTAGTGATTTTGTTTCATTTTCCTGCTGGCGGCGCAAACGTCTTAAGCTCAATACCTAGTCCTCGCGCCCCAGATCTCTATGCCGACTTTGCTCTCCTTAGAACTTGATTTCTGCACTTTAAGATTTCTTTATTTACTTCCCTGTTTGGCTGTGTTTTCTTTCTTTGCTTTCACCCGTGTGGGTCTGGGAATAGAATAGCACCATGGTATGACTTGCCCGTCGTAAGAGGCGACAAAAGCGGTCCAATACATACACACACACACACACACTCATACTCATACATCAATACACACACACACATACACACGCACGCACACGCACACACATACTCATACATAACTACACTGGGTTTCTGCTTAATTTCTTTTGTGCGATTCTTAGGGTTTTTTGTGGTTCTTGTACTTGTCGCTTGGTGTTGTTCGTTTTAGTTTCTTTTTCTTTTTTTGCTCGTTCCTTTCGCTTCACATTCCTCTCCTTTTTCCTGTGGCTGGTTTTACGTTCTATCGGTCTACGTGCTAACTTGGTTAAATTTTTCGATTCACTTCCCGTGGCAGGTGCTTTCTAGTCCGTTTTTCCTTTCTTCGAAACCACGACTTAGTCAATTTTAGAACTAGTTAGCATTTCTTTTTTTTGGTTCTTCGGTTGTTGCAATTCCTGGGTACCACAGTTTGAAGTAATTTAATTTTTTTCTATCCAGCATTTTTGTTGTTTCCGAGCATACTTTGAGGCTTGACACTTTTGTTCCTTTGACTATTACTGTTGGCTTTCTTCCTCGGTTCTTTCCTCTATTGTTAGTTTTCTGCAGGAAACCAATTTTTGTTTGAGGTTGAAGACTTTACTGTTTCTTTTCTGAAGAAGCAGCCGTCCTTTGACGACTTTGACAGTGTTGACGACATTCTACCTTTGTCCTTGCATATTGCTACTACCTACGTATCTTTTCCTGTGCTTCTCTTTAATTTTATTTCCTCTCTCTTTCTTGGTTTTGTCCGGTACCTTGGTTCCTCCTTGGTACCTTTTTTTTTATTTTGGAGTGTTTTCTTTTGTTTTTTTTTTATTTTGTTAAGTGAATTTTTTTCTTTTCCTTTTTTTTGGTTACCTATTATTATATATTGGACTTTCGAGCCAAATATTAATTGATTTGTTGGTTTATTGAGTTTTTCTTTGGAGTTTTTTTTCTCAAGCAATTTTTTTTATTTTGTTTTCTTTTGTTAGTACTGTACTGTCCGCTTTGTTACCTTTGTTTTCTACCCCAACCTTTTAATATGCTAGGGGAGAGGGGGATTTATTAAATTTTTTCAGCATAAATTAAAATACAATTTTTTTCTTTTAATTCATTATCCATTTACATAGATTCTGTTTCTACGTTTTAATACTCCAACACCATCCTGTATATTTCACCTTCTTACAATAAGTACGTTTATTATAATTTCAATGAAACTCATTTACTGCAAATTTGAAAAGTTTCCGTTCTAAACTAAATAGTCTGTACCTTGTTTTAGTTATCCGCTGGCTTGCTGCATATGCTTATAGTGTATAATTATTTCTTAAATACTACAACCTAGAAATTCGTTGAAATAAGGTATCGTACTATGCGATAAACCGTAGTTCGAGTTTCTAATCTAATGTGTGATAACGGAGGATTGAATTTTGAATTCTTATTATTTAAAACGAATTTATTTTTACTAAATTCTGTGCTATAGACGACAACGATTACTCGTTGTGAATGTTGTAAAATTTTTTGTGTTTCCGTTTTTCAGATTTTCGCACACACTATTGTGTGCGTCTTCCAGTGGATAAAACCGCTCTGTCACCCTGGCCCTAATTGATGAGGCGATTGCCGCCCCTTTCTTTTTTATATGGAACAACTTACGTGGTCCTAGGCCCCGCTGCTCTGCCCCGGCCCTAAGGAGGGTTAATAGACCAAGCATCAACGATACGTGTATATGGGTTTTATGTAGGGAGTGAAACAACATATGGATACGATTCCTTTTATTGCTGACTAAACTTTGCAGTGTATATCCTGATCCTTTACGGCAAAAATTTCAGGTAATTAACTTTATTCTCACGATGGCGATTTAGAGTTGTCGGTGGTGGTATAATCGAAAATTTTGTAAACTAAGACTTTGTAATTAAAATGATTGTCCGTATGTGAGAGGACATGGATTATTAATATTTTATTTACGGGGACCACTGTAGCTATTTAACTGTATGTATTTAATTTTAAGCTTACGAGAATAATTTGAAACTGTGGTAATTAATATAGGGGGGATAACCGAGAAACCTAAGGCTCGCCATGTTAAAAATGATTTTTTTTGGGTTTTGTAAATTGTAGTTATTGATTATTCCTTGTTAGTACTACTGTGCCTCTGTAACATATTTTGTTTAATTATAGATCTTTGTTGAAAACCAGCGATGTCAGGTGAAACAACACAAAGACACAAATTGTGAGCTAGGTGATGCTGTACTTCCCATAAGGTGTCTGTATTAAATATTACAACTTTGCTACTCCTGTCCTTAAAAGCCCCAATTAGGGCGAAACGCGTCGACAGGATGCCCTCGTGGCTGAATTTGAGTCACTTGCCAATAATTCCTTTTTACTTTGTATAAATTTAAGACTCATTAATTCTACTTTTATATATATATATATATATATATATATATATAGTGCTATGATAAAAGGTAGTTTAAAGGTAGGTTAAGTTATAGGGGACGTAGGATTACTGTAAATATAATTAACATCAAGAAAACCAAATAATTCCACCATTAAATAGGAGTATCTCGAATATTTTACAAAAAATCAATAGCAAGCACACTGTATATAAATTATATTTAATTTAATGCATAAGAAAGGAGCTCATTTTTAATAATTAGATAATATTTAACAAAAATAATAATGTGTACGTCGTATAATACGCTCAAGTTGAAGAAACAAACAAAGATAATATTTTAAATATATCGTTTCATCAAAATAAACACGTAATCGGTAAAGACAAACAACCTGGCATTCTAACTATTTAAGAATTTCATTACAAATGTCAACGCATAAATAAGAAAACGCATTCAAATACATCATTATTAGAAAGATGAGTACGTGACTTGAATATGATATTTACATGAAATTCCAACATATTTGAAATAACAAACAATAAATAACAGGCGGTTCGTAATACGATGAGCTTTGGACTATAATCAACGATAGAAATATAAAATACGTGACAGAATGCCATAAATATTTGGAAATTCTAAGAATATACTGTGATATACAGAACGCTTACGTGATCGGCAGAGCATTTCATCGAAAATTAAGCCAGGGAATTTTGAGAAATACCGGGTTCTACAAAAGACAGGCGCAAAGTACAAGTCTTGATCAACAAACACGCCAATTAAAACGTTGGAAGATGGAGCTTATATATACGATAGGAAACGCGAAAATAGACAGTATATCTTCAACAAGGCACGAACCACGTCGATTTAAAGTGAAAATTACTGAAAAGTAAATAGTTTATTAAAAGTGAAAAATTGATAGTGCCAATATGTGCAACGAAGAATAGCCGTTCTACGCGTAAACGTAAGATAAACTATTAATTGAATTTTATTTTAACATTTAACAAATTTAGGGCTCCGAATAAAGCTTCGAATAGAGCTCCGAATAAAACTCTGAATAAAGATCCCAATAAAGGCGCCGAATAAAGATCTAAATGTAGATCAAAAAATATTTCGAAAACATTTACAAAGAAATAAAAGCAAAGATACTAAAATTTACTCCATAAATCCGAAGGAAAAAATACAAGTAACCATTAATCCATCATTCTGGCCAACAAGTGAAGCAAGTCATACTGTAACAATACAGGGATGCTTACTACAGATACTCTAAAGCAACTCCAGTGACAAACAAGGAAAATGCAGGTTAGAGATCTTAATTTTTTTCATTTGTTAAAGACTGTTTCAATTTTAATTTTTTCTATATATTATATATCTGTAAGGGTCAACAAAAAGGTCAATTAAGAATTTGAAAAATAGAGAAAGCATCTTTGAACGTTCGAAAGGTACTTAAGAGTAATTACAAGGATATTTTTGCTGACTTTCAGGAAAATTAAATTTTGTGAATGTGAATAATTTATTCAGGGGCTAATTTTTAAATTGACATAAAAATGTATATATTATCAATCATTATACTGTGTAATTTTGGATTGCCTTATTTAAATTATTTCAACAGATAGAAATAAAAGGGGTTAAACAATCTCTATTGTTGTGAAGTAGGGCATCCAGTGAGCTAGCCGTGGAAAAACAAATTCAAGAAATTATGGGATTTTAAAAGGGGTTGATATTCACGCCAATAAAAATAGATACGCCAATCATAAAAAAAGCACACCAACGTAGAAGCTATATAACAGCAATAAAAATAACACCCAGCGTAGGGGCTTACATCGTAAGGGCATTATCACAGCAATAAAAATTTGCACATCAACGTAGCAATAAAAATAATGTCTAATCGAGGGGCTTAAAGGAAGTAAAAGAGTCATCACAGAAATAAAAATTGCACACCAACGTAGGGGCTATATCACAACAATGAAAATGACACCCAACGTAGGGGCTTAAAGGAAATAAGGGCTATATCACAGCAATAAGAATAACACACAACGTAGGGACTTGAAGGAAGTACGAGCTATATCACAGCAATTAAAAATAACAACCAATCGTGGGGCAAAAGGAATTATAGGAATTAAAGGAGTTTATTACGGCAATATATATTTTGCTGTGACGCATCGCTTTAATGCGCCGCTAAAAGGGCGTTGTGATACAAATACAGCAAATTGTAAAATTTGAAATTGCTGACTTACCTTCCTTTCTAACTTTACTTTGCCTGGCTAGCTCAATGGAATTGAGGGAGTTTACAAAATGAAATCAATCGCAGCAATATCATAAAGCATTTATGCAGTATGAAATATTTTCTCTCGTACGAAAGCATATAAAACATTTACAACATCATTTCTTTCAAACATAAACTTATTCTTAACAAGTACCTATCTACTTAATTATAAAAATGTACCTTACCTTATCTAGGTTTAAACTTACAGCACTCTGTCACTTCGCTTATAGAAAATTTACCTGTTTTTTATTCCCCACGCTTGTATGGTTTGTTTTGACTAAAAAAGTTCTTGACAGATAGTCTAAAAAAAAAGTTTCTAACCCTGAACACCAACTGCCTGGTAAACATACCTTTATAAAATGGTTATTATATTATATAGACATATTCTACTTTAATTTTAAATGACAATATTCAAATATCAGTTACAAACAATGTTTTAAAAACTTATACTTGCAAAAATCTACAAAAGGCTTTTCCAATTTGTAGTCAACACTATTAAATATTTTCAACGTCTATTTTTTAAATGACGTCAAATTCCAGTTTACCAAAATCATTCATGAAATCTCCATTTAGGAACATCAGGTTTCGAAGTGCATCTTTAGTTTAATTATTTAAATTAATTTCTAAGTAGCGTTGTATCGAAAAAATTTCCATTTTTATTGTATATTACAAAATTAAATAACTGTATTTAACAATTTTCATATTTTTGCGCAGGTTATGTTTAACTTTATCATTTCTCTATTCATTCTAACATTGTAATTATTAAATTACTGTATGCGTACTGCATACTTCAAATAACGTCTTTGCGACTTAAATGAATTTATTCGAATTTCTCGAAATGTTGCTTGGTTGATGCGGATTAATTAATGAATTCTCAATGTCGATTGCTTCTTGTTTACATATAAAAAATTTTTACTGGTAAAGAACACGCGCCCATCTTATGCAATTTTCTGGAAGTTCCTCATTAGTGCGATCCACTTATTAGTAACGTGCGCTGCCCCATTTTACTCTAACACAAAAGGTTATTGTGGTGTCGCATACTAATACGAAAGATTCAATAATTCTTATTTATTTTATGGATTTTTTAATGTTCCGTCCGCTTCTTGGAATAAACTTTTCTTTATTAATTAGGTTATACTAAATTGATGTATTTCTCCCGAAACATAATCTCGTCTGTTGCAGAAAATCATTTATTAAAATAAATTTATGTAATACAAAAGTTAATTGAAATGATTAATTTAAAGCTTTATAATACAAATGAGTTGCATTCTAAAGAAAATATTTGCCTTCACCGTAAAACGTGTTATTAGTATACATAATTAAGATTAAAGCGTTTTGTCTTTAACAAAATTGATCTAATTCTTATACTAAATGCGTAAATCTAGCACTATTCTATGCTATTTACAACAAATAAAGAGCATTTTTATATGCATCAAAAATGTATTGGCAATTAATAAGTGGAAATAAATGGCATTGTATTTATTTTAGAGTGATCAATTTGCATTCGCATTTAATGTGTTTTAAGGTATCGTAAAACAATTATTTTTACATATACGGCTTACATTATTTGCTATGTATTTACAATATGCTTATATTATACAAGGTGATTATTTATGCACGTGCAATTGCATTCTTACTTGACACTTTAATAAATAAAAGTCGTTTGTATAGTTGCGAGCTACTATTAGGCAACCCGTCAAACACACAAGCACCGCAAGTACTGTATATTCTCCATGGACCGGGAAGCTTCTAGCAATTACTGGAGGATGTTATCCTTTTTAGTTCACGGTATAAATAAGACCGATGATGAAGTACAGGGTTAGTCTATATCAGAATGTCGAACATAAATTATATCGTGTAAAGTTAAATACTTGAGCTTTTGGAAGTCCAAGAGAAAACATAAATGTTATGTGCACGTGTCTATTGTACATGCAGCTTGTAGAATACATAAATAGACAAAAGTGTAATAAATAAATAGTTGTGTTAGTGTTGTTAATGGACCTATGGTTAAGCAGTTAGTTTAAGAAGATATTAGTGCTTGTAAATTCATTAGTGTGATAGTGATTCCTTGTTAATTGGACTAAAAACATCTATAAATAAGGCATATACTGTTAATTAGACTTGTGAACAGTAAGTAATAAAGACCTTTGTTATTACTTGTTTTAAATTAGTGAAACGCAGTAGTAATAGCTCGCTACAGTATTATACAGGGCGTAACTATGAATTTTTGAAAATTTAATTTTTTTCAAGATTCTTTTATATTTTAGTGGGCTTTATTTGTAGAATTTGGGTTTCAATGACTTCTCATAACCCCTGATCACGTCAATATATATATATATATATATATATATATATATATATATTATTAGGAATTATTAGGAATTATTAGGAATTATACCCGGGTCTGAGACCTTTCCTAGCTTTACATTTCTAGATAAATGTGTATATTTTTATTATGAGTGTGCAACAAAATGAAACAAAAGCAAATTTGTATTTTAGCTTGATTCTGGAGTTGGGGTTTCATGTCCTTGCTCTTATTATCTAAGAAGCGATATCATATCAATATATATATATATATATATATATATATATATATATATATATATATATTTGTATATATAATTAATAAGATGAAATAATACCTTAGACTTTTATGCAAAGCTCAAATTTGCATAAAAGTTAATAATTAGTTAATAATTAGGTTGTTTTTTAACGTATTACAATTAATAAGATGAAATAATAACTTAAACTTTTATGCAAATTTGGGCTTTGCATAAAAGTCTAAGGTATTATTTCATCTTATTAATTATATATACAATATATATATATATATATATATATATATATATATTGATATGATATCGCTTCTTAGATAATAAGAGCAAGGACATGAAACCCCAACTCCAGAATCAAGCTAAAATACAAATTTGCTTTTGTTTCATTTTGTTGCACTCTCATAATAAAAATATACACATTTATCTAGAAATGTAAAGCTAGGAAAGGTCTCAGACCCGGGTATAATTCCTAATAAATTTATTATGATGATGATCTGTCTGGAAACAATCCTCATTTTATTATAAAAAATACAGCTTGAGGCTTTGTGGTTCATTAAGCATTTTACCACAAATTAGGAGAACTATATTTCATTCACGAAGTACTAAAGAACACAAAAGTTAGTTTTAGGTTTATCGATTTATTTAGGTTTGTGTCGATTAGCTTTGTGAAACTTCTTCCTATTTAAATAACAGTTACAAATTCATTACCAGATACAATAGTAATGCTGAAGTTAAATTTAGTTTACATATACGTAAAGGTATTTACTTCTATGGGTACTTCAACTCTTGGAATAGGCTGGATGAGAACAGTTTATCGTGCAAAGGTGCATTTCTTTAATCGTTTACGCAGTGAAGAAGCCTCACATGAAGACTACTATTATGTTAGAAAGGTTTAGCAGGTATTTTGCAATAGAACGTTACGAGACCTTTATGTAGAAAGAATATTTTGAGCTGATATATTTGAAAACTTTCGAATGACTTGTTTATTCACTTACAAGTTAGATCCACATCAATATTTCACGGCCACTGGTTTGGCTCTAGCCGCGATGTTAAAAGCAAACAACGTTGTACTTGAATTGCTCACCGACATTAAAAAAATTATATTTCTGGAACAGGAAACTTGTAAAAACGTATCTGAACGTTCTAATGGCATGGTAAAGCAAACCATAAATATATGAATAAACACTATGATCCCAAGTTTAATTTAATATATTTAATGTGTTGTAACTTCAACAAAAAAAAGCCCGTTTATAAAAATGTTGCTCAAACGAATAACTGTTTTTCTTTTGACTAAATTTGCAAAAAACATGAAAGTGTCATACATTATTGAATTAAAAGGTAAGAGCTTTTCCAAAATCTAAAATAAAAAATCTGAATATGTATTTAAAAGTTTAAAGTTGATAATGGTTTTGAAGTCGCGAAACATGTTATCATAATTTTAATAATTGCAACTTGAGCTTTTGAAAATTAAAACATGAAGTTTCTGTAATTTTTTGAAAGCTTTCAAAATATAGGCGCTTGAGGTATAAAATTAAAACTGAAACTTTCAGATTCTTTGTTCCAATTTGAGGACGGCACAAGATAGCACCGATTTCTTTTTGTCTTCTTATTGCTGTCACAAGTAGGCAATTCTTTTCCAATTATTATCAAATCTTTATCTTTATTGGTTTTTAAGATCTCCATATTAAATATTGATAAATTCACTCTGTATACATAGTTCTATTACTTATTGTGAATTACGCAACCTATATAAATAGATAATAAGCCACAATTAAACCCTACTGCTGAACTTTCAACAAAAGCATGTCCAACAAGTTTTGAATAGGACCATTCAGTTTTTTGTTACTTGATTATAATCTTAGAATTTTGTGATTGTCTGTTAGCTTGAATCGCTGTAGATACATAAGGGGCATTATATGCTTATTATATTTTTTATCTTTCAGGACCGGCTGCCGTATACCCAGACTAATATGATATCAAATCTTGTTATATATTTGCAAAGCAGATTTGATTTTCCAATGCTCTACTCGAAGGTAACTACATTGGCCAGGAACAGAATTTCTTATTTCTGAAAATTTTAATTTTTGCCATTAGTTTGAAAATTTGCAGACTTAGCTGGAAATGCAATGACATTGTCTCTTATGCCCTCTATAATACTGTCGATAACGTATTCCGCTGGAATTGCTAAGCTCAACTTATTCAATTTAGTAGCAGTTTTATTGATACGATTTCTTTCACTTAAGCAGGTACAATTCTGACTTATCCTATATGTTGTTTGAAAGTATTTTGCAAACAGATTGAGTATTTCGGTACCGCCCTGAAGTCGTTCTTCTCCCATGTGAACCATTAGTGGAATACTTCTATTTGAATCCCCCTTTTTCTCTTTGTAGTAATCCCAAAAGGATTTAATATTATGGGTGATATTATTTTCAACTCCATTAATATAGCTAATATAGTCTGTTGTAATTGCTTCTTTACAAATACGCCTTTGATTTGTAAATGCTACATAATCTTGATCACTATGTGACTGCTTATAGACCTTATGAGCTTGCTTCTTATCTAAAACAACCGCAACTGCACTTGCAGTGTATCACTTAGGATGAATCCCTAAAGCTAAGTTTCTTGGGTATATAAAGCTATATACAAAATTCAATATATCATAAAAAATTGTGCAACTTGCTTCAATATTATCATTATCCAAAATTCTTTCCCAGTTAATAGCATTAAGAAAATTGTTGTAGAATCATAAAGTGCATGTTTGAAGTCAAAATAGTTATCAGATTTAACACTAACAATTTCAGTTTTATTCATAGACAATTCTATCCATAATGCAGGGTGATAAGCATCACATTTGATTAACGGAATACCACTTTGTCTGACATCTAGATCCTTATTCGAGAATATAAAATCTAGAATAACCCCCTTACCATTTTTTATTAAATTAAACTGAGTTAAACATAACGATAACATTTTATCACATAACATCATACAAGAATCCGTTTTAACATCTTCCGCATATATCCTATTTAATTCATCATTTTGTTTCCATGTAATCTCCGGGAGATTATAATCACCCAGTAGTATTACGGCAGCTCTTGTAATTTTTTCTATTAGATTTTCAACGGTTTCTGTGTGCTCACGATATAATTGTATACCAGTTTTAGGTGGAATATAACTGCAACCAATAAAGGTATGTGTTTCTCCATACCAAAACCTTCGTCCATACTTTTCCTGGATTTCATGTAATTTCTACTAGTCTTGACTTAATTTCTCTACAAATTACTATTAAAACTTCACCAAAACAATTTTTATCGCTAGTAATTTACGAACGATCCGTACGATAAACAGAGTAACGACTATCTATAAATTCACTACTAATAATGCTACTGTGCAGGCCTGTTTCACAGAAAGCCAGAATATCATATTCCTCACTTAGAATGGCTGCATACATTTCATCTAGTTTAGTACGTAAACCGTTGACATTCTGGAAGTAGAATAGTAAGTTTTTTGGTGTACCTGTGTTCATTTTTTCTGACTTTGAAAGGGTTGAAGATATTACGATGTGTTGTTCTGGATGTTCTGTTGAACCCCTAAAAAATGTTTTGTTTCTTGTGTCACAGAATTCCTTATTATATTACGCTTATCATTTAGTGGTTCATGTATAAAGTCCTTGACATAGAGATTGTATGGCCAATATGCTGCATTCATGAAGTATTCTATTAGATGAGTGGAAACTCCTAACTTAAGTGTGCTAAACCTATCACTACTGTTTATACGAAAACAAATTACATCAGTGCAGTCTGATTTTAAATATGTAATTATATCTTGAGGGGTTTGGTGCATTTCAGCTATTTCTTTCGGTAAAATATTGTGGCATTCTTCAAGAATAATTTACTATACAGTACAAAAAGTTTTCTAAACACTTACATACAACACAAGTTAAGGTTCGGGCCTTGGGAGCTGCCTTTTTAAATACCAGTTTCAAAACTTCTTAACAAATTTACTTTTAAACAGGCATTAATGATGGAATTTTACAAAACTAGATTTAAAATACTCTAAGTTCGAAAATAACTATTAAATGTACTATTGTGAGTAGTCTAAGCAACTGCAATGTTAAAGCTGATTACTTTGACTGACTTCCGGGTCCTTGAGCTCCTTGACTTTTTATAATATATCTACCCCTCACATGGCTGTGGGAACTTGCAGATCTCATGTCTGCTAATTCTTAATACTATTCATAAATACAATGTTGTAATCTTAATTTCTAAGTAATCACGGTATCTTGACCGTCTGTGACCTGACATCAGCAATGTCACTATCGTCCGCGATACAAAGTATTGCATCCGTTCTCATGAACTGTTAATAAACTTTACAAATTGTCCTTGTATTACTTTGTTGCATTTTACTAAGCGTATTCTTAACACTTTCTAATAATTTCCTAATTATTCTATTTTATAATACATACATCAATTGGGAGATACATAACTCTTCCCGACGTACATTAAAATTTAAGGGTTTTCCTTTTCTTAATTTTTAATTTAAAATTCATTATTTAATTTTATTGCTTACAGTTCATAGTTTCTAGTGGTATATTTGTTTCTTTGTTTACCTTAAATCAAAAACTGTTTTCTTTATTTTTATATCTAATATACATTTTGTAAAATACATAAATGATCAATAAAATAGTCAAAATGATTAATACAATTGTCCAAACACTAATGTTATCGTAGTGCAATTTGAGTGTTTTTAATTCACTCAAATGCTCTTTATAATTTTCCATCAGTTTCATGGCGTGGTTGAGGTCGTCTAGTTCTAGATGTTCGGTTTGCGTTGTCTTGATTTGTAATTCTGGTAAGTTTGCTAGATTCTTGGTTTCTACGGGATCTTGATAAACTTTGATTATTTCATTTTTCAGTTTTAAATAACAATCTTCTTTGAGGGTTATTAATTTACTTCCGGTTAGTGCTAAGTTGTTTTCGTCTTGATTGCGGTGGACTGTTGTCATTACTTCTGTGAGGAAAATAGCTATCCATTTGTTTTCTGCAACTTTTTGAATTTTCATATTGATGATTTGTACGGGTTTGGCTTCACAGTTCTCGTAATGATTTGAAAATTTTAATAATTGTACTTTGCAAGGGCTGTCTTCTTGAATAGTTGTTGTTGTCAACGATTGGCATAAATATTGATTTGGTGTGACTTCGTTACATTTTTCGTTTGGATAACCATATCTTAGTTCATTTAATGATAGGAATTTGGTTTTGGGTATAATAACTTGATACATGCTAGTAACTTTCATTGGAAAAGCATATAAATGATAATAATTATAAATGTTATTTTCTACTATCGGGATCTCTATTTAAAATGTTATGTCGTTATTCTTTCCATAGCCTTTAACTATAGCTATTTTTTTAAATATTGAAATGTTTGATTCTACTACGTCAAAGAGTAATTTATGTTAGGGTTGATATTATTTGGGTGAATATCGTATTGACTCTAATTAAATCTCGCATGCCTAACATGGTAGTTTGCACGTTAGTATCAAGGGTTTGTATTCGGTTGGCTATACTATCTTGGTTTCTAACTAGTTTGCTTAGCGTTTCTTTGAATTTTATAATTGTTGATTGAGTTAATGATATTTGATTGCTAATTATGGTTTTTATATCGTTTTGGTTTTCAATTAATTGTTGTATTGCGTTATCATAACGTTCTGCGTCTTGATTATCTAAGTTGTTTGTGATAGCTTTTATTATGTTACCTAATCCGTTGGTTAGTCCTCTTTTTTGTCTCGCTGTTTGTTCTGTAGGTATTAGTCTGTTAAATTTATCCTCTATGTTTCTCAAAGTAGTTTCTATTATGCTGTTTTAATTAATCATATCTATGCCGTATTCCTTTCGGAATTTTGTTGTGTCCATTGATTGATTCAATCGGTAATAATTGTTTTTGATTATTTGAAATTCTTGTTTTAGTTCTGTTAAGTCGAATTTTTGTGCAAAGGTCCAATAGTCTATGGTATTCTGCATACTGCCTAATTTTATTGGTAATATACCGGAGTAGGTTTTTATATCTTCAATTACTATTTCGGTGACCATTCTATCTAAGCGGAGGTTGACGGTAAGGGTGATGATTGTCCATCTGAAAGTACAGGGTGCCTTAAGTTTTTCAAGTGGATATATTTTGTTATCTTGCCGTTGTCTACTACGGCTATCTTTTTTTCCGATATTTTTTTAATTTTAAAAGGGCCTAAATTTCTGGGTGCCGTTTTGTGTCGTTTAGTTTGGAAATTTTTCTCGTACATGATTTGTCATACCAAACATTTGTTTGCGTCGGTATTTTTATTACCGGTTGTGGTGATACGTTCTTTGTCGTTATCTAATTTATCCTTTACTTTGTCATAAATTATTTTTAGTTTATCCTTATGATGCTTGGCATATTGCTGATATACTCTTTGTTATCGTGTATGTCATAGCGGTTGCGTGAATCTGAATGTCCTAAATTTAATTCTAATGGCGTAAAATTGGTTAATGAATGTATTGTATTATTATAGGTGATTAGTGCATATGACATTAAATTGGTGATGTGTTCCTTCTTATAAGTTATTCTCAGTAATCTGATTTGATCTAATAGGGTTGAATGTTGTCGTTCAATCAGTCCATTTGATTCAGGGTGGTTTTGAGTTATAAAATGAATTTTTACTTTGTGGAGTTTTAAAGTGTTTTGTATAGTTTCATTTTTAAATTCGCTACCATCATCTAACGTTGCTGTTTCGGGTGTTCCATAAAATGTAAAGTACTGTAAAAATCCTTGGGTTACCTCAATATTATTTTTAGGTGATTGGTTATGCTTGGCCTATTTTTGGAATTGCGTCTACAGTTGTCAAATAGCTTTGCGCTTCTACTATTAGAGTATCGGCATGTAATTTTTAAAAAGGTTTGTCAGGTGTTTTGGTTAACATCAAGGGTATCTTTGAGGGTTTCCTGTCGTATTTCGCTTTGTTGATAGTTCACATTGATTAATAAAGTTTGTAGTTAATTCTTTCATGTCCCTGAAACAATATCTTTTTATAAGTTTCTTCATCGTTTCATTAATTCTACGGTGGTTAGTTTTTCCTTTATGTCGATTTGGGATTACATCAGTTATTTCGTCAGGGGTCGTCTAACGTTATTAACTTTCTTGTGCATCTGATAAGTTCAGGGCCGAAGTTATCGAATAATTTAACATATAATTCTGAAAATCGTTTATACAAGTTTTCGGTGTTAAAGAAAAAGTAAAATCGTTTTTTCTCGGGGGTGTAATCCTTTAGAATTTTAATTATTTGTTCCTCATTGTCGTCTTTGGTTATTTAAATTTGATATATTTTTTTGTTATCTACTTTAGTATATTTTACGGGATTGGGGTTATTCAAAACTTCGGTAATTATAAATTGATTGGGTTTCATGTCGAATGATTCGTTTAGAATTTTAATCTCGGTTTTGGGTTCTTCATTTTGTGTTGAATGTATTGTGTCCATATTGTCTGAATCTTCTCTTATTTCCATTTCGTCTACGTTTCCTAAAATTGATTCCGTTTCCAGTGCGTTGAGCTGTATTCTGCTTAGGGCGTCTGCGTTATTATTATAAATTCCTTTTTTGTATATGATCTCGTAGTCATATTCCTCTAGTCTGATTCTCCATCGTTGTATTTTTGATTTGGGTTCCTTAAGCTTGCATAGCCATACTAATGGTCTATGATCGGTGTATATGTAAAATTTTCGTCCGTATAGGTATGGTGTAAAATACTTTGTTGCCCAAATTATAGCTAACTATTCTTTCTCTATTGTACTATACTTCTGTTCGGTTTTATTTAGGGTTCTGGATGCGTTGCTGATGGGTTTATCGCTACCTAGTACCTACTGTTCATTGGCTCAATACTGCGCCTAATGCTACATTTGGTGCGTCTGTCGTTAATATGCCCTATCGTTTCCTACGTTACCATTGTGCTACCTGACCCAATAAAATTAGTACAACAGCAGCCAACTGTAGGAAAAGCTTTGGTTCTTCAGGATAAAAATCGTTATGTTTACTATTTGGTCACCAAAAATTCTTCATGGCAGAGACCAAGTTATGGACATCTATGGGAGGCTTTGCTAAGATGATGAAAAATGCAGTAAAGAAACTATCGGTGCCCAAGCTAGGCTGTGGACTGGATCGCTTAGATTGGAGGATAGTCCGAAATATGCTAGAATTAGTTTTCCAGGAAACCAACGTCCAGGTCCTTGTTTTTTTTATCAACCGGTTGCCTACCAAGACCAAGAAAAGAGTGTTGACTGTTATTTCCAACGACGCGGTGGATGCACCAGAGGAGATAGTTGCCGATACCGTCATCAGTTATCGAATTGGCGTCAAAATGTAATTACAGTTACGTAACGGATTTAAAGAGGGGGCAGTGTTGCGAGCTACTATTAGGCAACCCGTCAAAAACAAGCGCCGTAAGCACTGTATATTCTCTATTGACCGAGAACCTTACAGCAATTACTGGAGGATGAGTCATCCTTTTATTTCAGGGTATATATAAGACTGCTTATTAATGTAAGAGTTTAGTCTATATCAGAATGTCGAATATAAATTATATCGTGTAGAGTTAAATGGTTGAGCTTTTGGAAGTCCAAGAATATACATAAATGTTATATTATGTGTTTAATGTACTTGCAGCTTGTAGAATACATAAATAGACAAAAGTGTAATAAATAAATAGTTGTGTTAATGTTGTTAGTGGACCTGTAGTTGAGAAGTTAGTTTAAGAAGATATTAGTGCTTGTAAATTCATTAGTGTGATAGTGCTTCATTGTTAATTGGACTGAAAACATCTATAAATAAGGCATATACTGTTAATTAGACTTGTGAACAGTGAGTAATAAAGACTCTTGTTATTACTTGTTTCAAATTAGTGAAACGCGGTAGTAGTAGCTCGATACAATATATATATATATATATATATATATATATATATATATATATATATATATATATATATATATCGTTAAAGCACGCTAGGGTGCATCATACTTAAGAGCCCGTTGCTCATCTCACGAGTGCCTGACGACTACAGGTCGCAACAGGGTAAAAATGTGTCGTTATTTTATTAACGTTATTTTGGAACGTTAAATCTTAGTAACGCTACGTTACGTTTCACGTCTTTAAAATAACGAGTGAGTTATTTTTGGAATGATCACTAGATTACCAATTTCATCAAACATACTTGACGTTTTGTGAATGAAAGAAACACACACGCTACTTTACTGTACACGTTATTTATAAGAACGCTATTGCTGGAATTGTAAAATGTGTACCTATATACGATGAGTCGTTATTTCAATAATGTTATTTTTAAACGGTAATTTTTTACAACGTTATGATACTTACGACTACAATCTATTTATTACTAGCGAATCGTAACGATTAAAATGATTTTGGTGTCATAATTAAAATAGGAAAAAAAGGAAAACTTATTTGCAAGATATGTATTAGCATTTTAGTATATATTTATAGTAATAGTGCAAACATAGTGTATTCGAAACGATTCGAAGGGTAAGAGAAATTCGTGGGTGACGGTGTTAATTAACTTTCTTGTACAATTTCATCTCTTTTGTAAATACACTATACCCATAGTATATGGTCTCGCTTTTACCTGAATATTATGAACCCTCGTACTGGAATTTATGAAAAAAAATAAAGTAAAATCATAATACCATTTAGTTTGTTATTATCTTATACGTACTTAAGTATTGTAGTGTATCCGACCTGAAGGCTGACCCAAACGCCCTTTATAAACGGCACACCAGGCTCCATGATATAACATCTGATGGCAGTGGCTCGACGACACCTACGTTATGTTGTTATAATGTAACCTAAATTCACACTGAGAAGATGGCGTTAAGGCGGGAAGGTTTGAAATAAAACTACAGCCTTTAACTAATTTGACTTTTAATAAAAACAATAACCACTAAATAAGTCATCGGCATGAAAGCATAGAAAAATGACATTTAAAGCAAACAGTGACGTATTCAACCTAGGCGATTGGGGAAAGAGCACGGCAGAGAAAACCCCAAACTGCCCTCACACTTTCAACATCTCGATAAGGGCGGGTAACGTCCAAATAGCCAGATCACCAGCACTGAAATTAACGGAATGTCAACTGTTATTCAGCCATACCACACATGGCAACTGAAGAAACGTCAGCATAAACCGGCTAGTCTTTTATGGTAGGTACTGAGGTGGGCTAGGCTAATACTACCCAGTTAAAATTGAAGAGAGGGTACACCAGGAAGATGACCTGCACCTTGACTACCAATGTTCCTCCCCGCACGGACATAAAATGTTAGTAATATTCAACAAGACTTGATCACACGTGCCCACAGTTAACAGTTTTCACCCCGTGTTACAAAATATTTCACAAAGGCTAGCCGACTTCCTATTATTAAGGTACCACTACAAGTACCTTGACAAGACGACATGAATCGTTGAAATGAACTTATGGTATGATTGCGCATGGTTAAAAAGGCGCTTTTTATTGAATAGACTATCTCCAACATAGTCATAAATGCAAACGCGAAAGGCACGAGATGGTCGATCATACCAGAGGTTAAATTTAATTACAACACAGCAATTATCACAAACGTTGAATACTAGTTGATTATATAGGAACATCGGCTAGATAATAGAATAAACACAACACAAAATATATCATTACGTTTAAGCCAAGATATGAGCAATGCAGTTGTAAATGTGATTACTATGCTAAAATGAAACAATTACACATGATAAAAATGTGAAATGAAACATAAATATATCAAACATTATAATACATGTAGGCAGCAAATACATACCATAGTTCTACAGCATAAAAACAAGCCCAGATTCAGGCGCTTAATCTTTATATAAGTGCATGTTGGTTAAATATACTAAATCTAGTAAGCAAATGTTAAAAATTATTCATTATGATTGAATCGGTTAAAACCTACCTTTTGAAAACTAAAGCCCATCGTGGCATTACAAATTACAAACAAAAAATATACACAGCAGCGTTGTGGTTAAATTCAAGTACTATCTTAAAACCAAAACAAATATAACATAGAAATATAATACTGTTCATGTTCAAGCTTGCCCAATAATATGATTTAATATGATGTCAATGCTTTTCGTTGTTTGTTGTAAAATTACAGTAATGGTACCCATATTATTGATTCTGCAATAAGTGCAACGCAATTGTAGTAATAACCCTGAATTAATACAAAATCAACATTATTAATATAAATAAATATTAGTTTTGCTCTGATAACATGTTAAATAATCAATTTAAATAAATAAATATTACTTTTCGATTGTTAAACCACACCACACTCATTTAGGCATAAAACGTGCAAATAAAATCGTAAATTCCCATATTAAACATCACATTGTATACATCAATCTCAAAAAAGCAACAGGTAATCATAAAAATCTTTCCTTCATGGTCAAATAACTAATGGTTTTACAATAAGCACTAACATCACATGCAAAACAACGCTCTGATCGCAAGATGTAATCAGATTACCTTAAATAACCCCTACTGTACGCGCCATATGCCTCTATCATATTTGCCGCGTCGGGATAGTCTCTCGTTCGTGATTACTTCGAGTGTGCGCACGCAAACACTGGGAAGTAAGTAAAAAATGAACGCCCTGGGACAGCACGGTTAACGCGAACGGTCAAACTCTAATATATTCCTCTTTCTATTATTCCTCATTTCCTTGCCCTTTCGGCCTGGCCTTTACGCGAGTGTTAGTACTTGACGTTATAAACTTATTTATGTGCACTGAAGAAACCAAACAGTGAGCTGAAGATTAATACACGGTGAGTGTGAGCTTGTATTTTACTCTTTTTTTCTATCATACAGTCCTGCTCATATCGAACCCTCTTGCGTACCGGAGTGCTCTTAACTACCAGCTACTTGGCCGGTACAGAAGTTTTAGTCCAAACGAGTCGAATGTTAAAAGTGATTTGTAGTCTCAAATCGCATCATTAAGTTTTTCAATTCGCCATAAAATACGAGATAATCTTCGAAAATTTAAGTAAATTCGATCAAGTATCGACATTCGTATCGCACCGTCTCTCTCAGACATTATACGTTTTGCAGATAATTAGCAAGGGCACATCTATGATGACTACATTTCTATGCGCAAAGTTCACAATTTTGTGTACACTTCAAGAAATGCAATCAAATCACTCGCTCTTTGTATTAAATATTTATCGCACATGTTCTTAGTGAAATTCCCGATAATAATACATTATTTGAGTTCATTCATTTGTAAACAAACACGACAAATTTTCATTGTATTAATCTCACGTGAATTAGTTTATAAACAAATCAATTTTGTGCATTTTCAACTCATTTAGTTACATGTAACTGTAAATTGTAAAAGCAATTTATTTCTAGCCTCTTGTAAGCAGACGTTGTTTACAATAATATTGCAAAAGATTTTCTTTCCGTTTTGTTTATCGTTCAAGCATGGCTAACGATAAAGTAGTGTTGGAGGCTCATTTAGAAAATCTATTTTCACGCCATACCGAGATCGCGGATTATGCGAAAGGTGCTTCTGTATCTCGACTTTCAGCTTTTACCGCAAAAAATATGTGTATGGAAGCTATTGAGAAAAAGTTTGACGCACTTTATAATGAAATATTGCCGTACAATTCAACCGTGGACACTAAATTAAAAGTGAACGGTAATCAATCTGCATTTAATAATCGCATTGATAAGATACGCAGTCGTTATTTAGAAATCAAAACTTCCTCAAACGCTCCGCTAGGTGGTTCAAGCCCACCTCAAACTTCTAATTGCTATTTGAAGCCTTTAGATATAACTCCGTTTTCTGGCTAGCTTGAGGACTGGCTCCCATTTATTACGTTGTACCGCACTCTCGTGCATTCTAATAATCAGGTGCCCGTTGCGCAAAAGTATTTGTACTCGAGATCGTATCTCAAGAACAAAGCATTATCTTTAATAGCTGATCTTTCGCTCGATCCTGAACTGTATGAACAAGCGTTCAAAAAATTGAAAGCTCGTTATGATTCTCCTCGTAGGTTGACCAGTTATTATTTAAACAAAATTTTACAGTTTAAACCGTCAGGATCCCTTTCTAACTTTATTAATGTTCACTTCAATGCGGTTAATACTCTTACAACAGCTACTAAGGTAGAAAACCTTGCGGATTTTCTACTTTTTTCACTCTGCTATAGAAGCTTGGATTTTAAAACTCAGAATGCATTTAATATGCGTATTGGTTTTGAGATACCTACGTGTACTCAATTATTCAAATTTTTAACTTTACAAAGTAAAACTTCGGAATTTAACGAGGATGTGAAGTCTGAAAAAGCTGTTAAGAATGATCCTCAAACGCGTTCCAAACCTGGTGCAAACAGGTCTCTGTTAGTACGACCCTCTAATTCGTCAAATTCAAGAAACAAAATTGCATATTCTTCTTGTGTTTATTGCAATGGCAATCATAAAATATATGGTTGCACTTCATTTCAAACTCTAGGTGTTGATGACCGGATTTTAGCTATAAAGCGATTAACGCGAGTTAGAGTTCGTGGCTTCGAGCGGTCCTTTTTAAAAAGACTTCTTTGAACTTTAACAAATTTATTTGGTTTTATGTACAGAGTTAATTATTGAATTTTAACAAACTTGATTAATAAGTCTAAGTCGAAATACTTTAATTAATTTGTACAATGAGTTATCTTACGAACTGCAAGGTTAAAGCTGAACGTCTGATGAACTGACTAGGAGTGGAGCTCCCAGTCCTTATATAACTTTCTCCCCCTCACATTTCTGTGGGAACCTGCGGACGTAATGTCCGCTTACACTTTGTAATACTTAGTTGCTATCTTAAGAGCTATTCATAAATACAATGTTGCAGGCTTATTCTGCGTAATCTTGGTACGTGACATCCGTCGACCGTCTGTGACCTGACTTTTGCAGTGTCACTTATCCTTGTGCTACTTTGTAGCGTTTCCACTCGTGGAAACTGAAATCATCATAATATAATGTAATAAAATGTTGCAACGACATTGTTGCACTGTCCTAACATTTCTTAATGTTTCCTAATATTTCCTAATACAGATATTAGTGTTATATATATAATAGATGGGGTTCCTATAACTCCTCCCAACGTACATTAAAAATTAAGGGTTTTTACCTTTTTTCTTGATTTTTAATTAAATTCATTTTCGTTTAATCTCATTTAAAATTCATATTTTCTAGGGGTACATTTGTTTGTTTGGGTTTCTTAAATCTAAAACTGTTTTCTTTATTATTCTTAAATCTAATACATATTTTGTAAGTTACATAAATGGTCAATAAAATAGTCAATAAAATCAATATAATTGTCCATACACTAATGTTATCATAGTGCACTTTGGGCGTCTTGATCTCGTTTAATTTTTCTTTGTATTCTTCCATGAGTTTCATGGCGTGGTTTAAGTTGTCTAATTCCAGGTGTTCTAATTGCATTGGTTTTTGAAAGGTTGCTTCATCTTCTTCTTGGGTAGTCTTGATTTGCAGATCGGGTAGATTTGCTAATTTCTTGCCTTGTACTGGATCTTGGTAAACTCTAATTATTTCGTTTTTTAATTTTAAATAACAATTTTCCTTAAGGGTGATTAATTTACTTCCGGTTAATGCTAAATTACTTTCATCTTGATTGCAATACATTGTTGCGATTACTTCGGTGGGAAAAATGGCTATTCATTTATTTTCCGTTATTTTCTGAATTTTTATGTTGTTGATTAATACAGGTTTGGCTTCACAATTTTCATAGTGATTGGTAAATTTTAGTAGTTGTACTTCGCAAGGGCTGTCTTCTTGAATTGTTGTGGTTGTTAATGATTGGCATAAGTATTGATTGGGTGTGACTTCATTACATTTGTCGTTTGTATAACCATATCTTTGTTCATTTAAGGATAGGAATTTGGTTTTTGGAATAATAACTTGGTATATGCTAGTCATTTTCATTGGAAAAGCAAATAAATGATAATAATTGTAATTGTTAATCTCTACTATTGGTATTTCTATTAAAAATGTTATATCGTTGTTTTTTACATAGCCTTTAACTATGGCTATTTTTTCAAATATTAAAATGTTTGATTCTAATACATCGAAAGGTAATTTACTATTAGTTATAAAAGATTTTATTCTCAATAATTCTTTTAATAAATCTATTGGTTCTATTATACTTGAATGTAGGGTATTTAATTTTGCAAAGGTTACTGCGTTTTCTAATGTTGCTAGGATTTGTTGAATTAAAGTTAGGGTTGATATTATCTGGTTATATATCGTATTGAATCTGATTAAATCTCGCATGCCTAACATAGTAGTTCGCATATTATTTTCTAAGGTTTCTATTAGGTTGGCTATACTATCTTGATTTCTAACTAATTTTTTAAGGGTTTCAATAAATTTGATGATCGTTGATTGTGTAAACGATATTTGATTACTAATTATAGTTTTAATGTCGTTTTGATTTTCTATCAATTGTTGTATCTATTGATTGTTTTAGTCGAAAATAATTATTTTTTATTATTTGAAATTCTTGTTTTAGCTCGGTTAAATCGAATTTTTGTGCAAAGGTCCAATAATCTATGGTGTTTTGCATACTGCCTAATTTTATTGGTAGTATACCGGGGTTGTTTTTTTATGTCTTCAATTATAATTTCTGTGTCCGTTCTACCTGGGTGGAGGTTGACGGTAAGGGTGACGATTGTCCATCTGAAAGTACAGGGTGTCTTAAATTTTTGAGGTGAACATATTTTGTTATCTTGCCGTCGTCTATCGCGGCTACGTTTTTGTCTGATATTCGTTTGATTTTAAAAGGTCCTAAATTTCTCGGTGCCGTTTTGTGTCTTTTACTTTGGTAATTTTTCTCGAATACGGTTTGTCCTATGGAAAATTTGTTTATGTCTGAGTTTTTATTACGGGTCGCGGTAATTCGCTCTTTATCGTTATCTAATTTGTCCTTTACTTTGTCATAGGTTATTTTTAGTTTCTCCTTGTGGTCTTTAGCGTATTTCTGATAGATTTCTTTGTTATAATGTATATCGTAGGGGTTGCGTGAATCTGAATGTCCTAAGGTTAGTTCTAAGGGTGTAAAATTTGTAGTTGAATGAATCGTGTTATTATACGCGATTAATGCGTATGACATTAAGTTAGTTATGTGTTCCTTCTTGTAATTTATTCTTAATAGTGTGATCTGTTCTAATAGGGTTGAATGTAGTCTCTTAATTAGTCCGTTTGATTCAGGGTGGTTTTCCGTTATAAAGTGTATTTTTATTTTGTGTAATTCTAAAGTGTTTTGAATTGTTTCGTTTTTGAATTCGCTTCCGTTATCTAATGTTATTGCTTCGGGTGTTCCGTAAAATGTAAAATAGTGTAGAAATCCTTGGGTTACGTCTATACAATTTTTTGAAGTGATTGGTATTGCTTGTCCTATTTTCGTAAATGCGTCCACGATTGTTAGGTAACTTTGTGCTTCTACTACTAGAGTATCTGCATGTAATTTCTGGAAAGGTTTGTCTGGTGTTTTAGTTAACATTAAGGGTATCTTTGGGGGTTTTCATGTCCTTGAAATAGTAGCGTCTCATAATTTGTTTTAGGGTCTCGTTTATTCCTCGATGGTTGGTCTTTCCTTCGTGTTGGTTTCTTATTACGTCATTTATTTCGTCAGGGTCGTCTAATGTTATTAATTTTCTCGTGCATCTTATAAGTTCGGGGCCAGAATTGTTAAATAGTTTTACATATATTTCTGAAAATCGTTTGTATAAGTTTTCCGTGTTAAAATAAAAGTAAAATCGTTTTTTCTCGGGGATGTATTCCTTTAATATCTTAATTATTTGTGACTCGTTGTCGTCTTTGGTTATTTGAATTTTGTAAATTTTCTTATTATCCACTTTCGTGTATTTAACAGGGTTGGGGTTGTTTAAAACTTCTGTGATTATAAATTGATTGGGTTTCATGTCAATAGCTTCGTTTAAAATTTTTATTGCGGTTTCCGGTTCGTCATTTTGTGTTGAATGTATAGTTTCCATTTCTTCTGGGTCTTCTCTGACTTCGGTTTCGTCTACGTTTCCTGCTAATGATTCTGTCTCAAGTGCGTTAAGTTGGATTCTACTTAAGGCGTCTGCATTATTGTTGTAAATTCCTTTTTTGTATATGATCTCATAATCATATTCTTCTAGTCTGATTCTCCATCTTTGTAATTTCGAATTAGGTTCTTTGAGTTTGCATAGCCAAACTAATGGTCTATGATCGGTATATATATAGAATTTCCGTCCGTATAGGTACGGTCTGAAATATTTTGTTGCCCAAATTATGGCTAACAATTCTTTCTCTATCGTACTGTATCGTTGCTCTGTTTCGTTGAGGGTTCTTGATGCGTAACTGATAGGTTTATCGTTACCTACTGTTCCTTGGCTTAATACTGCGCCTAAGGCTACATTTGATGCGTCTGTTGTTAAAATGAATGGTTTCGAAAAGTCTGGGTATTCTAATACGGGGTGATTTGTTAAAATGCTTTTAATTTTATCTACTGCTTTAATAAATTCTGGGGTATGTACAATTTTGTTTCCCTTTTTTAAACAATTGGTTAGGGGCTTTGTTATTTGAGCATAACCTTTTATAAATTTTCGGTAATATTTGCTAAGGCCTAAAAATCCTTTAATTTCTTTATTCGTTTTGGGTATAGGGTAATTTAATACAGCGTTTGTTTTATCGGGGTTTGGCATTACTCCTTGGGGTGTTATTACGTGTCCTAAAAAGGTTACTTCTTTCTGTAGAAATTCACTTTTGTCTAGTTGTACTTTAAATTTTGCGGTTCTTAATCTTTCGAATACTTCTCGTAATCTTTCTATGTGTTCTACTAATGATGTTGAATACACTATTATATCGTCTAGGTACACAAGGCATTTTTCGTTGTGTATCCCTCGTAGTATGTTATCCATTACTCGTTGAAAGGTTGCGGGTGCGTTCTTCAGTCCAAATGGCATCCGTTTGTATTCGTAGTGTCCTCTAGGTGTGCTAAAGGCTGTTTTCTGTGTATCTCCTTCTTCCATTTCTACTTGATGGTATCCTGATGCTAAGTCTAGCGTCGAAAAATATTGGCATTTGCCTAATTTGTCTAATATTTCTGTGATATTTGGTAACGGGTATTTATCGTCTACCGTTTTTTCATTTAATTTGCGGTAATCTATTACCATTCTGTATTTCCGTTTTCCTGATGCGTCTAGTTTCTTTGGTACTATTAGTACGGGGCTGCTCCATGGTGAATTGGAGTGTTGTATAATATCTTGATCTAATAGATCGGTTACTTGTCTGTCAGCTTCTTCCTGAAATGCCTGGGGTAATCTGTATGCTTTGGTGAATAGGGGTTTGTTATCCGTTAGCTCAATGTTGTGTTTAACTGTGTTTGTAAACGTTAGGGGTATTCCTTCGCAGTGGAATATATCGCGGTATTCATAACATAATTTTTGTATTGCTTTTTGTTCTTCGTGATTTATGTCGCGGTTAAATCGTATATTATTTAAATTTTGTTTTAACATTTCGTCATTTTCTACGGGGTTATAATTTTCGTTTGGGGATTCATCTATTTCCATTTCGTTAAAGTTTAGTTCTTCTAAGTTTATCGGGTTTGTTAAAGATAGTTCTACGGGGTAATCATTTGAATTTATTATTGTTGTTGTGGCGTAATTATTTTTGATTTTTACTAATGCGGTTGGGGTTTCTACTCCTTGTTGAAAAGTTATGTGGTTTATTATTCCTAAGTCTTTATTTGAATTTACGGGGATTCTTATTTTTTTTTCCGTTCGGGGTTCTAATGTATATTTTTCGTCTATTTGGGTATTTTGAAATTTAATGGGGATTTGTCCATACTTGGTTCTTAATAATCGGTTTTTGATATCTATGTTGGCTCCTAATTTGTTTAGAAGGTCCATTCCTAATAGTCCGTCATATTTGTCATTAAATTCAAATATGCAGAATTTGTGTTTCATTTTTACGTTAAAGGTTTTTGGTAAAGGTATGTTTGCTACAAATTGGTGTATGGTTGTTTGATGGGCGGTTTTAATTTTAAAGGGTTCTCTTTCTACATAGTCTTCTAGATAATGTTTCGTTACTGTTCGCGGACTTATTAATGTTTTAGAAGATCCGGTATCGATTAGTAATTTAAATTCAGTGTGGGGTATTTCGATATAGGGTAATACAAGGTGATTCATATTATTTAGATTTATTACGTTAGGTCATTTATAAAATGGTCCATGCGAAAATTTGAACATGTGTTCTCTTCGTCGTCTTCCTCGTAATTTTCGTGTGGTTCTTCGCGTTCATAATGGTTTGATTGATTCTGTTCATTATTCGTACACGGTTGATTATTATTATTCTGTTCGTCTTCATACTCTTCTACTTCTTGATGAAATAGCTCTTCTGAAGTGAAAGTGCGTTTTTGATTAGGGTTTGGTCTTATATGCGTTATTTTTGTGTTAGGTCTGGTGTTACCAGATGAGGTATCCATTGGTGTAGGTTTGTAATAGTTATTGGGATTATTATTGTTTATCATCGGTGAGTTTCTGTTAGGATCCGCGTTAAATGCTGGTCTTTGTTGATTTATATTTTGGTTAAATCTTGGTTGAAATGCGGGTCTTGAAAAGTTCGAGTTAAATGTTGGTTGAAAGGTGGGTTTTGTAAAGTTCGGGTAAAATGTTGGTTTTGTAAATTGTTTGTATTGGTTGTTAAAGTTTGAGTTATTAAATTGTGGATTATTTGTTCGCGTTTGGTTTGTTTGTGCGTTGAATTGATTAAATTTTGGTTGTGGATTTATTTGTCTTGCGGGTTGTATAGTTTTCATTGGCGTATAGCTTTTATTCGCGTTGGGGTTATATAGTCGGTTTCTGTAGTACATTACATTTTCTTCTTCGATTATCATATTCATTGCCTGTTCTAAGTTTTGGGGATGTTGAAATCTAATTTTGTCTGAAAGTCTCTCGGGTAGTGCATTTAGATAGGTATCTAATGCCATCTCGTCGTACATTTTAGTTTTTATTAGTCTTACGTTTGGGTCGGTTTCTTCGATTTTGAGTTTTGTCAAGATTAAACTTCTTACATCTTGGCATCTCATTCCAAATTGATAGGGTGACTGGTTGTGTTCCATTCTCAGTCCGGTTAAGTCTCTTATTAAACATTTTAAGTTCCGTTGATCGCCGAAATATGAAATTAATATCCGTTTAAAGCTTTCCCATTCATCTACGTCCTCTCGGCTGGCAATTAGCGTTAGTGCCCTTCCGGTTAGTTTACTGGTTATAAGGCGGATAAGAAGAATGTTTCTGTCGTTATCGCCTGTCTTATAAAAGGTTTTTAAGAATATTTCGGAAGCCGAAATATAATTACTGAGTAAGCAGGTATTATTTCCGTCAAAGCTGGGGATCATTTTGAGATACAGCTTCATTTTATTAGTCATCTTGGTTGGGGTAATATTTGGGTAATTTTAAAAAAGTAACAAAAAATTTTTTTTTTTTGAAAAAATTTTGGATTTATTTCGTAGATTTTGGTGTTATTTAATGAGTTTTACGCTTGGTATTAGTTTGGTTGAGTTTACTTTTGATTTGCGATTTTTAATTTTAATTTCTGAAGTTTCAGTGGGCTGGGTTATTTTTGTGGTAATTTATCGGGTGTGAATGTTTTGCGTTATTTGCGTCAGTTAAAACTTCTTTACTTTTTAATTATGTCGATTTTATTTAGATGCGTATTAATTCTCTCGTTGGTTTATGCGATTGTAAGGTGTCTGTAATGTTTACAATGTTATCTGCTACAGGATGTTGTTAGTCACTTAGTTGCATTTGCGTCTCTATTATAAGTTATATTTAATTTTTGCGTGGGTGTAAATTATTACTCGCAGTGTTTTTATACTGAATTTTTGCGTCTTTAATTTATTGCAGTAAAATTTTCAGTTTTAATATGCGTTTTAGTACCGTACTTATTTATTCTTTTCCTGAGTTGGTTTTAGTTTGATACTTGAATAAAGTTTCCGATTGTAATTTTATAAGGCTTGAAGTCTGAAAGGTTTCGCGATGTATTTAAATAGCTTTTGATGTGATTTATTATTAGATTTTTATGCGTGTTTATTCAAGGTTAGTTTCTATTCACTTTGATGAAGTATGATGAGATATTACGTTCAATTTGAATTCGCGCTTTGTTAATTCTCGTATTAAGATGTGGGTTTTAATTAATGGAATGCGTTTTGTCTATTTATGGATGGTATTTGAGTTTGAATCGTGGTGTTATAAGGTTTTGACTTTTTAATTGCTCGTTTTGCTTTCGCGTTTTTTTTTTCTTGGTGTATTTAAATTATTTTGTGCGTCAGTTAAGATTGAATTAGAAATTCTAAACTTTGTTGCGCCAGTTAGATTAGAAATTCTAAAAATTTTTGTGTCAGTTAAAGTTGTGGAGTTAGAGGTTTTTAAAAATTTTTTCGCGCCAGTTAAGATTTAATTCCGCAATCTTAAGAGGTTTGATTTTGTTTTTAAGAATTTTTTCTTACGTTAGTTAAAACGTGATCTAGTCTCTTGCGCTTTGCGACTTTTTTAATAATTGTCTCTAGTTTTTGTTTCAGATTATTTTTTCTCAGTTCTTAGTCTCAGAATTTTTTGTTGTCTCAAGTTTTTGTAAATTTTTCATATATACAAGTAAAATAATAATAAAATTTCAATAAAGGCTTGAAGATAATCTCTAGCAAATTGCTAAGTCGATTATTTTCAAAAAATGGCATAAAATATTTGTAACAATAGTCAACATATACATAAATAAATCATAAACTAGCAAATATCAATTGTCTTTGTTAATAATAAAATAAATTTTAATTGGTTTAGGAAAATGAACTTACACTAGTTGCTTGGTTGCTTTCATTGATTTGTTTTCTTTGTTTCTGTTTTTTCTCTTGGCTTCTTGGATTTGATCTATTCTTGTATCGCCTCCAATTTTTCTTTTGTTGAATTTGAACTATGCTTGTTTCTCCTTCAACGGCTGGATTTAAACGATGCGTGTTTCTTCTCCAGTTTTTGTTCTGCCAAAATCGGAATTGAAATTCCCGGACCACCAGTTCCTCGAAGTTGGATTTGCTAGTGCCCTTTTGACATCCTACCGACTGCGCCAGTTAGAGTTCGTGGCTTCGAGCGGTCCTTTTTAAAAAGACTTCTTTGAACTTTAACAAATTTATTTGGTTTTATGTACAGAGTTAATTATTGAATTTTAACAAACTTGATTAATAAGTCTAAGTCGAAATACTTTAATTAATTTGTACAATAAGTTATCTTACGAACTGCAAGGTTAAAGCTGAACGTCTGATGAACTGACTAGGAGTGGAGCTCCCAGTCCTTATATAACTTTCTCCCCCTCACATTTCTGTGGGAACCTGCGGACGTAATGTCCGCTTACACTTTGTAATACTTAGTTGCTATCTTAAGAGCTATTCATAAATACAATGTTGCAGGCTTATTCTGCGTAATCTTGGTACGTGACATCCGTCGACCGTCTGTGACCTGATTTTGCAGTGTCACTTATCCTTGTGCTACTTTGTAGCGTTTCCACTCGTGGGAACTGAAATCATCATAATATAATGTAATAAAATGTTGCAACGACATTGTTGCACTGTCCTAACATTTCTTAATGTTTCCTAATATTTCCTAATACAGATATTAGTGTTATATATATATATATATATATATATATATATATATATATAATAGATGGGGGTTCCTATAACTCGCGTTGTTTTAAATGCTTAGGTCACCATATTCAAGGTTGCAAATCCACAGGTAAATGCAAAATATGCGCATCTGCTTCTCATCACACTATGTTGCATATAGTTTTAATTATTAATTAGACATATAAAACCACAAACACAACCTGATAATAACCCTGAAGTACCTAATGTTCAGGAAGTAATATCTACATCTACATGCAATGTATCAAATGTTATAGATGCTTACACGACGCTTCTAGCCACTATTGAAGCTCTTATATTAGACATCAATGGTGATTTTCAACTGGTAAGATGTGTATTGGACTCTGGTTCGCAAATTAATGCTATTTCAAATTCTTGTGTGCAGCGCTTAGGTCTGCATCAAAAATATAATTTTCATTATGTCACCGGACTTTCTAATGCTCTCATTAGTTCGAAGGGATTAGTAAGCTGTGTACTTAGCTCCAGATACTCCGAATAACGAATAAATTTCTTAGCATCAATATTTCCCAAAATTACGGGAAATATTCCTGGATGTTCGCTGCCTCTTTCGGTGTATCATCAATTCGAATGCTTGCAATTAGCAGATCACAATTTTTATAAATCGTTACCAGTTGATATATTATTAAGTGCTAAAATATGTTCTCAGGTGCTATTTTCTGAGCGCGCTAATATTATTCCTGGTAAACCTCTTGCTATCCAAACCATTTTTGGTTTTGTTCTGCTAGGTCAAGTTCCTAGCATCTCTGACAATGTTCAAACTACGTCGCTTTTTATTTCTGACGACACAAACAAACTCCTTAAAAATTTCTGCCGCCGCTAAGCAACTCCAACATGAATTAATAAACCTACTTTTTCTCAGCCAATTTCAATTGAGGAAATGGTCCAGTAACTTTGTTAATTTATTGAAAAATTTTGATCATTCAGAACTTGAAACTTCTTTAACATTAAAATTTTGGGTCTGGTTTGGAATCCATCTTTGGATATATTTACATATCATATAGCGTCTTTCGAAGGATTACTCACTAAACGAAATGTACTCTCTTACATGGCTCGCATTTTCGATCCCTTGGGATGGCTATCACCTGTAATATTTTTAGTCAAACATTTTCTACAACGACAGTGGTTGCAACGCCTGGACTGGGACGACACTCCTGACCCTACATGGTGTTTCGAATGGCAGCAATTTTGCAACGAATTCCCTAGCCTATCACAGATAAATATTCTGCGTCGATTGTCGCTATCGACCCTTATTCAAATTATAATGTCACTCAATTAAGGCGGCTACGTGGCGTAGTGGTATGTGTGTGACTACTACGCCCAAGGTCTCGGGTTCGAATCACGACACGGTCCGCTTGAAAAATGTTAGGCGAGCATTTTTTACAATAATACACCCTCGTTCGGATGAGAGGTAAAATGGAGGTCCCGTGTGTGAGTGTTGTCACGCACGTTAAAGATCCCTACCTTGCTTGAAACAGCAAGGGTTCGGCAAAATTCCAAATTTTCCAGGTAAAAAAAAATCGCTTTCTGGCCAATGTAGTACCTTCGGGTGGAGCATTGGAAAATCAAATGTAGTGTCGCTATCGAACGCTTCATATTTACTATTAGGATTTTCCGACGCTAACGAGAAAGGCTATGGGGGTATGTGTATATTTCTATGCTCCGAAGATTCAGTTATTTGCAACTTGCTGCAAGCCAAATGTAAAGTGGCTCCACTAAAAACCCTTACGATTCCACTTTTAGAGCTTTTAGCTGTTCTTTTACTAGCAAAATCTATAACTTCAATTCAAGGTATAAAATTATTTTGTGACCCACAAGTTGTTTTAACTTAGTTAGCTACACCGCCTCATTTACTGAAAACTTTTGTATCAAATCAAGTTAATCTCATTCTTGAATACACCGCTCTCTCTCAATGGAATCATACTTCAGGTCAGTTTAATCCGGCGGATGCCGTGTCTAGAGGCCTGTCACCTTCCCAACTTCTGGATCATAAATTGTAGTGGCATGGTCCCATCGACTAGTATAAATTTTTCTCAATCGAAAATCTTACTGTTCCTCTGATCTCTGTTGACAAGGTTCCCGAATTAAGGAAGTCTCACATTCTCGTGGCGTCATTAGTAGAAAATGACTTCATCCATTTAATTGAAAGATTTTCTTCTCTTACCTCTCTGCAATATACGGTAACGTAAATTGACCGCTTTATACACAATTGTCGTAATTCCTGCAAAAAATTGCTAGGTCCGCTTTCTGCTAGTGAACTGTGTAATGCGTTGGAAACTTGCGTACGCCTTACCCAGCATCATTATTTTGTTTCTGAAATAATGCAAATAAGAAAACAAGGAACTTTACTAGTTCGTTGCGTAAGTTAACTCCATTTCTTGACCCCCATGGTTGCCTTAGGGTGGGCGGTCGACTACAAAATTTTCTGTTGGCTTATAGTAATAAGCACCCCCTCTTGTTACCCAAAGCGGCATATTTATCAAGACTCCTATGTGATTATTTTCACCTTGTATCCTTACACTCAAGTCCTTCAACGACCCAAGCTCTAATCTCACGTAAATTCTGGATAGTGGGATTAAGGTCATTAGTTCGTCAACGGATTCACAAGTGCATACCGTGTTTTTGTTTGCGTGCTAAACCTGCTCAGACCCTAATGGCTAATTTACATCCTGCTCATGTTCAGCATACTCGAGCATTTACTCACACCGCTACTGATTTTGCCGGTCCCTTTATGATAAAAACTTCCTCTCATCGCAATGCACCTTCCGCAAAAGCACACCTATGCGTTTTTGTTTGTTTATGCACTAAGGCAGTCCATCTCGAACTAGTTTCTGAACTTTCTACGCAAGCATTTATGGCCTGCTTAACGCGTTTTACCTCCCGTCGAGATTCCACTGAATCGATTTACTCTGATTGTGGTACGAATTTTCTTGGGGCTTCTCACTCCCTCAAAGAAGCTCATGATTTCCTTAAGGCAAATCAAAATAATATTTTTTCTGCGTTGTCCAACCGACAAATTAAATGGCAGTTTAACCCTCCTATGACTCCCAATTTCGCGGGATTTGGGAATCATGTGTAAAGTCCGCTAAAGTTCTATTGCTTCGAACCCTCGGTAAGCAACCTCAGACGTTCGAGGAGCTTGCAACAATATTTTCTCGTATAGAAGCCGTTTTAAACAGTCGCCCTCTATCTATGGTATCCTCTGATCCTAACGATGATCCGGACTATCTGTCCCCAGGACATTTTTTGATTGGTGGTCCCATATTTAGCTTTCCGGAAATAACTATTCCTGAAGATATAAAGCTTCGTTCTCGCTGGCAAAGGTTATGCCAGATAACTCAAACCTTTTGGCGTCGCTGGTCAAAGGAATATCTAAACACCCTTTCACAGCGAGCTAAATGGACTGTCTTCTCATAACCTCAAAAAAGGTGATCTTGTTTACCTAACCGGTGTTAATACTTCGTCCTTTTCTTGGCCGCTCGGCGTGTCAACCAACTATTTCCTGGTTCTGACGGGGTGGTTCGGGTAGTTTTGGTTCAAACCACGAGCGGAACTCGTATTCGACCGGTTAACAAACTCATTCCTCTGTCTTTGCAATAAATATGTAATTTGTTCTGTTAGGTTTATTTATTTTTTAAGTTTTTCATCTTCCCTCTTGTATTCCCGAATATCGGCGGGTAAACCGTAGCCACAGTTAGGAGCAAATGCCTAACCCTACATTCGCTCAATATTTTCCGTGTGTGAAATTTCGTAATTTTAGGTGGGTGGTATGTACGCGCCATATGCCTCTATTATATTTGCCGCGTCGGAATAGTCTCTCGTTCGTAATTACTTCGAGTGTGCGCACGCGAACACTGGGAAGTAAGTAAAAAATGGACGCCTTCGGACAGCACGGTTAACGTGAACGGTCAAACTCTAATATATTCCTCTTTCTATTATTCCTCATTTTCTTTTCCTTTCGGTCTGGCCTTTACGCGAGTGTTAGTACTTGACGTTATAAACTTATTTATGTACACTGAAGAAACCATTCAGTGAGCTGAAGATTAATACACGGCGAGTGTGAGCTTGAATTTTACTCTTTTTCCCTATCATACAGTTCTGCTCATATCGAAACCTCTCGCGTACCGGGGTGTTCTTAACTACCAGTTACTTGGCCGGTACACTTACATTATAAACTTAAAACATTACCTTTAATAAAAAACCTCCAAGTGAAATGTTTTCAACCATCCATCTTGGTATCTCAAAACAAAGACGTTTAAACCTGTCGACTCGATCGATCGTCTCTACACATGCGCACATTATAACATAAATTCTGACATAACGGAATGCGTTCAGAAACCTACAAGTGGTTAATGAGCTATTCTAACAAATACCTTCAAATATCAAAATGTACACTATAGTATTTTCAATAATTATCAACCAATGAGAAATCGACTAGAAACACTACGGATCACTTTAGTATGGCTAATGATTGTATATTCACTTAATGCCCAGAATATCAGAACCAAACATGTTTCAAAGAATTCGCTAATTACATGATATTTATGAAGAGTCATTATATAGTGCAATTTAAGAAAATGAAGAATGTGCATATAATTAAATACCATTTTGTTTGTTCTTATTTTTGTACTTTGAACGGTAAGGCACTTCGTACTTAGAACCAAATATTGTTTTGCAGAATAATGATCTGTGTTATAGGTTATAGAAAAAGAAATCGGGGGACTAATCGGATTGAAAAGAAAACATACGTTCCAAAAATAACGTTACTTTAGAACGTTATATTTTGGTAACGTTACTTAAAATAACGTTACCGGTTTGGAACCGTTATTCCCATCATAACAACAGGTCAAGAAAAGGACGCAAGTTCCTCGTTCAGTACATAGCTAAGGGCGGGTTTAATTAATATTTTGTAGTACCACTGTACACTAATGAAACAGTAAATGAATTTGATGCAAAACAGGCAAGAAAAAGGAATTTTTAAATGTGATTTTGAATGTATGCTATTTCATGTTTTTTTTGCTTTATAAATCTTGAGGTGTAAATAATTTTCTGCGGCATATAAATTTGTAGTATTTCTGACAATTAATTTATAAGTTTCGAATTTGTCATTTGGTTGTAAAATAAAGCACTTGATTAATATACGATGCATTTAATTATATTCTGCTTTTTTTATAGGTACTATAGTTAGAAAATACATAAAAATATAATCCAATAATAAATCTTAAAGAAGGTCCACATTAAAAATTTTGCGGGAAGAGGCTAAAAATCGTAGTTACATCATTGAATTTGTAGCAGAAAACGTGTATTGATTTTCTGTCAGCAGCGCAGGCAAACTTTTATTATAGGAAATTAAGTTTGTACAGGGGTGAAAACTCATTTCATACAAACTGGGGTTGCTCCAGGTTACCATGGTAGCAGACGTTCGCTAACCCTTCGATGTTATGAAAACGTACAGAACAAGAAAAGTTTGAAAAATGCCTGTAAGATTTTATATTAGAAGCGCAATTTATACAGGAATAATTAAGATATTTTAAGATGCTGAAAGATTTAGCTCGTAATGTTTAATAAAGACGATTGCAATACATACTCAATATTAGATAATTTTAATATTCAACACGACCATGAACTGTTCCAAAAATCCACAAGTGATCTACAATAATATAGACACGTTTGTCCAGGATTCTCAAAACTAAGTAAACCTCAAAATCCGTTTAAATCTTTGGGTAAAATCTATACCATTTATATTTAATCTGTTAAAATGAAAATTTACATAACTACCAAATAACTACAGTATGAGTCGACATAAAACTACAAAAGCTAGACTTTCCTTCGGAAATTTAACAATGGATCGATGCCAGCGTAGATAAGCAGGGATTGATTGAGCTTCAACAATCTCGAAACACCTGGCTTTAAGAGACTTCAATTACGAAATGAAGCTGTGCGGAATAGAAATGAATATACATTTAAAAATCACCCTTCTCCACCAGGGTTATATATATATATATATATATATATATATATATATATATATATATATATATATATATATATATATCAAGCACACACTCTTATTATCGATTGTGGCAATGGCAGCTAGTCTGATACAGCAATTTGAAAAATTATACCGCAGGTATACTTTAACAAAAAGGACCCAATTTTATTTTAGCAACACCTTTTGCATCAACTAAATCAGATTTACTTTATACAAATTTGTAGGAACCTAAATTACAAACACAAACCCAATAAGCAAAATGCACCCTTAGATAAAATCTTCCGCTAGGGATGCAAGCGCTTTGTAAGAAATGTCTATACAGCCACATTATACCTGACATGTCAAAAACTTGACAATGTCAGATATGATAGACAAAAATGCCAAACGTAATTGAAAGTTGTGCACACGATTTAGATTTGTAAATTTTCCAATTATAGTCATCGGTCTCGGTGGCGTAATTGGTAAACGCATAGTCCTGGAAAGACTAAAATATAGGTTCAAATCCTGTCCAACACTTTCTTCTTTCAATTACTAGCTCGATTTTAAATGATTATTTGGGCTTTGCATAAAAATCTAAGTTATTATTTCATCATATTCACTGCAATACGATTGTATTTATCAACTTTGTGTAAGATATTCGTCGTGTCTACTTGTGCACTTTTTTCGATTTATCTTCCCTCTCTTTGCTATGTTTCATCAAATAAACTACCCAGTTAATTTACATCATTGTCTCGTTCCTGTAGCATCACACTTCATAAGTTTCAATCTTTTTTCTCCCTGTTTGCCCCTATAATCCACTTTTCACCATCAGAGAATGCCGCAATTCCTACTAGTGTCCTTAAAAATACTTTTGTCACGAACACAATGCTCTTGAGATTTCCTTTTTTTATACGTCTTGTGCTTTACAAGCACTTTTAAGGTTAGGGTAATTGGTATTGAAACACTTCTACTCCAAGCAACATGTTTATTATTACTGGCAGTGTCAGATACAAATTTTACGATAATACCCGACATCTCTCTTTGTTATATTTGAAGCTTGTTTAACATAATCTTAACTTTTAAACTATTACAAATACCTAAACTAAATTTATCTGAGGCAACACCCAATGTAAAATTCTACAAATTACAAATCAAATCTATTTGATTTTTTAGATATTCTTGCTACTCTAGTGGTAACTACAAAATCTTGCTGTTTCTAACTTATCCTCTCTTTAATCCTTATTCTTCACCTTTCCTCCATTATTTTCTTTTACTTATTAGTTTTACAATAGTTATTAAATAAACACAGCTTGACGTTTTTGTCATTTTGAAAAAATATTGGTTCAAATGTTACAATTTTCTTAGAATTTATTTTTAATTTATTACTAAAATTCCTATAGGTATTGTCTGTTACACCTAGGAGAAGGATGTTTTTTAGTACTTTAATAAATTGTCTATTCCTAATCAATTCTGTTCTATTTTCCAGTCTGACCTTATATCTACATATATTTACGTGATTGGTTATCAGATCGATCGAGGGTTTTTTTTGTAGCAAGGCTCCTGTTCTTACTATAATGACCCGTAGAGGTCGTATTCTATGTTTTTATTATAGTTTTCTCTTATTTTTGTTATAGCTGGCTACATTGGCAATTTTGGATTTTAATTTATTTACATGAATCGGTAAGTTGCATCTTGTTTTGTATTAAAGCTGCCCCTGTCCCCGACATAGAACTATTAGTTATTAGCACTTCTTTATTTACATTATAATATTGTAGGACTGGTTTCTTTGTTAGTTTTTCTTTTATTTAAGCTAAAACCATTTCATGTTCTGCCTCCCATTGGAAAACCGCATTTTTTTGTAAGAGTTCTCAGAGTGATGTCATTTCCATTACAAAATTTGGTATGAATTTACTCAAGTAATTTGGAACACCTATTATTCTCTTTAGGTCTTCTTTGTTCTTGAGATTATGCATTTCTCGTACGGCTTTAATAGTCTCGTAGTTAGGGGTGACTCCATTTTCTGAAATTATGTGACCAAAATATTTGATTTCGTTTTGGGGAAATTTGCATTTATCTACGTTAAATGGTATGTAATTTTGCTATCTCTAAAGCTAGTTTTAGCGCATTATCATGTTCGGCTTTGACTTGCCAAGTATTATAATGTCGTGAATGGAGACCTGTGAAATAAAAATTTGTTGAGTCTGTTCGTAAATCTTTCTGGGGCAGATTTTATCCCATACAGCATTCGTAGAAATTTATATCTTCTAAACGAAGTGATCACAGAAAATAACTTTGTTCTCTCCTTGACAAACTGGATCTGATGAAATCCGCTAGTTGCATCTAGCGTACTAAAATACTTGGCGTCTGTTAATTTTGAAGCCATTTTTTTCTTTAACAATATGTTTGGATTATTATCGAAGTGAATGCACTTTCTGAATCATCATACACAAAGTTTTTTTTTTTTATTAATACTTTGGTGATTGACAAATTAGTTTTTATAATGTTATTTAGGTGACTTTTTATTGTAATTTTAACTGAATCATGCCTGTTAACATTTCCAACTGTTTTTACTCTCCTTAGCGTCATGTCTTATGCTTTTTCCTTTATAAGCATTTTTGAGGTTAGGGTAATTGGTATTGAAATACTCTACTTCGAATAATGTGTTTGTTACTACTGGCAGAGCCGAATATGAACTTATACAATAATACCCAACAGTAATATCTAATCTGGTAATTTATAATTCCTAGAAATTTTTTTCTTCGTTTGACTAGAGGTGTATATAGGTTTAAAAACGTTTTCCAGTAGACTTAGCATTTAATTATTGGTTAATGATCCTTTTGATGTAACTGAACAAGTAAATTTTTTATGAATTTATACTGATTAATGTGAATATAGGATATTATAATAAATGGAAGTTAATGTTTTAATTGTTCTTGTCAAAGGGAAATAACCTCATTAATAGAAAAATTTCTTTTGTTTTACTTGAGTAGTTCACAAATATATTAGTTTTTCCCACGAAGTGCTTTCTTATGTTAATACTTCCATGATTTTCTGAACTGGTATTGTGGAATTTATATCAGTTGCAGTTTTGATTTTACATTCCTAAATTTTTGTATAAGTTTATATCTTTAAGCCTGATCGAGTATTGCCAGATTAATTTTTCTGATTTTGTTAACAGGTAACTTCTGCATTTTTTTAGTTAAGACTGCTCTCGAAAAAGCTCCAAAACTAGTGGATATTTGATGAAATCCAACAACATTACTAACTTTGACAGATATACTTCAATAATAGTATTCAACTGTATTTCATCTCAGCACTTATCCTAGCATTCCCTTGTGCAATATTTATTTATTTATTTATTTATTTAAATATCACGGCACTACAGAAACAGTGTTTATAAATGGCCAACATAACGAAATAATATACATACAAAAGAAGAAAAACTAATAACAGTTTCTAAATAATACTAGAAATGACACACAAATTATGTTGTAGACAATAAACGCTCTATATTATTTTTATTAATTGAGTACACTACGAAAAAATCAAATTGAAATCGGTACTAACAAATTAAGCATATGTTTGCCTAGAAGGAATTCTTGCAAATTAACAGATTTGATTAACAGTTTGTTTAAAGGAAGTAGAGTTCAGAAAAAAAGATATCACAATTAGTAAATTTATTCTGTTGTTATTATTACACTTGAAGGTAATGGTTTTCGCAAAGTGTGTACTTGATTTTCTTGAACGAAGCTACCTAAAACAAGGTGTAATGAACGATTTGTGAACTTTTTGACATAATCTTATAGCAGGTAAAGTATGGTCCTTTTCTATAAAAATGCTTTCAAAATCTACTTTGTGGGAGATAATTGGCTAATATTACTTTACCTGCAATAAATATTAAAAACTTGTGTTTGACCAATGCATTGATTTCACTATCAACCTAACAGAAATAGAATTCATTTTTTAATTATTCTTTTCGTTTTCAGAATTATATCATGGCTGTGTTTCTTAGTGACGCAGTGGCAATATATGAAACACTTAATAATAAACCACCTCTACATTTAATTGTATCGGAACCTATTGCTGGTAATCATTTTAAGAAAGACAGAAATAAAAACATGCAAGTATTGCCATACCAATTGTAGGTAGTTTTATCTACCTAATAAATTACAATATTAGCACTAATATTATGTAATATTTTCCAACTAATTAATTTCTGCTAAGGAATTGACTCATGCTAAATTTGAGATCTAGGTAATTGAATATAACAACTTTTCTTATTAGTACGCCTATGCTCCACCCGACCTGTATGTAATGAACATCCCTAGCACACCAGAAGCACCAAAACACCAAGAAAAAGATAGATAATATGCTTGTTAAATTATAAATAAAAAAAATCGTTCCATACAATAAAAAAAGTGTAGTTTTAGTACCTTCGTAATGATACGAATATATAAAATTACAGAAACTCTTCAATGTGTATATGTTTATGATAGACCCTGAATAGCACGATGGACACACCTTTACCCAAGCAAAATTAGGGAACTCTCAATTTATATATTGTGTTTATGATTCACAGATAAGCTTGGTTTACATCTCGCTCTTCTTATAGTAATTTCTATGTTTGCTTTAGTGACAGTTATTTTATTCTTTATTGCCCATAAAAACATGAGCACAAATAATAATAGTAGTGTTCAGGAAAAAATCCTCACCGAGGAGATAAATAAATAAAGGTAGCAGGAGAATGTACCATATGAATTTTACAGTTATGTTTGCAACGAGGCAGAAAGAAAAAACCTCTTGAGAGCTTCAAGCAACTGCAGAGTTGCAGAATTAAACATCCATCTCTGGAGAGAAGATTTAACGAAATATACTTTTAGTGGACTCAAAAATGAAGGTTTAATGAAGTTTTGAGCAGCAAGTGTTAAAATTCGTAGTAGAAAAATAAAATGAAAGGTTCCCAATATTCCATGAAGTTATAATATTTAAAGCATTCTAAGAGACCGCTGATTTAAATGTTCTTAATAAGAGCTTCAAAGCAAGTAAGAGTTAGAGTAGAAGAATGATGAAACGGAATGGTTTATCACTACAACGGTAGACAACTATTGCTCAAAAATTACTTAGGAATTTAAAGCAGGTATGGGTTGGTGTAGAAGAATGATGCAATTGAATGGTTTATCAATACGATAGTGGAGAACTCTTGCTCAAAAACTTCCTGGCGACAACTGATAAATTGTCGGCTTATTAGCAGCATTCTGTGAGAAACACAACTACAATCTTGGAAATATGAAAAGTGTAGACCAAACACCAGTCTATTTTAACAAACTTTCCAACCTTACTGTGAATAAGAATGGTAAAAATGTAAAAAGATAATCTTATTGAAGTCAACTGGTTACGAAAAGTTCAGAAATAGAGTTACGCTTGCTATTACTGCTGATATGCAAAAACTTCAACTGCATATAATTGAAACTTAAAACAATAATCAAATAAAAGCTGCATCCAAGAATCACTTTTTGGGTTCAACAAAAAGGGTTGGATGACAGAAGAGTTGTTAGTAGATCGGTCGAATGTGATATGGAGGAAATGACCAGATTTTCTGAGAAACACCCATTCTACGTTAGTCCTTCTGGATTTTGAGGCCATCTCATGCCAGATGTTAAGAAAGAATTTGATACATTGAATTTCGATCTTGTAATAATACTGCATGTATAACATACCAGCTGCATCTTGGATATGCTGGTTAGTAAATCGTTTAACGATAATTACTGAAAAGGATACAATTAACTATTAGTTGGCAATCACATATTAACGCCTTCAGGAAAAATAAAAGTTATGTCATTTTTAGGAGAACGGATAGGAGAATCGATGGTTAGAGGTTTCAATGCTGCATTTCCAATAATTTAAACCGGTCTAAAGATGAAATTTTGTGAGAGACTGGAAACATGAACGAGTATATTTGCGATATTATTGTGCCATAAAAGAGTTCTAATTCTGAAAGCTGTTCTGATTGTGAATAATTATTTCATTATTTATTTTTCCTTCACTTAGGTATCTTGTTATTTACCTAAAATTAATTTTGTATTACATTACTTAATTTTATTGACATGGATGAAACCTGTGTTATTACATATTACTCCTACAAGAGGTGCTCGATATGAATAAAGAAAACTTAAGGTGTGAAAACTTGTTTACTGTTTTTCCAGGTATTCTCCACGATGATTGATACACTTTTGCATACGTTGGAACCAATTTTTATAGCATTTTTTCAATTTCAATTGAGATATCTCCAAAACATAAGTTTTTAACGAATCAACTGTATCTTCAGGCATCGAAAATCATTGTCCACGCAGTTTGTTCTTCATTTGTGGGAACAAAAAGAAATTATTAGGTGCCAAATCAAGACTATACGGCGGATGATCCATCAATTCGATGTTTTGAGTGTCCAAGTAGTCACTTGTTTGAGCCGATGTGTAGAGCCGATGTTTGAGAGCTTGCATTGTCATGATGGAGAATGATTCGGTCTCGTCGGTCTATTCTTCTTATTTCTCCGAAAACTTGTGGCAAACAAATGGTTGTCTACCAATCAGAATTAACTGTTCTACAATTTTCTAAAGCAACGGTCGTGACATGTCCAATTATTCCGAAAAAACATGCAACCATTTTCTACGAAGTGCTTCGAGAGCGGACAACTTCTGTTGAATTTCGTTTACCTCGAAAGTCTCATACAGTCGACTGTTGTTTACTCTCGGATTCATATGAATAAATCTAAGATTCGTCACCTGCGTAGATGTTATACAATGCTTTTAATGAACCGCAATTGTATTTTTGGAATATTTCTTTGCGCCAAACGACACGAATTTTTTTTTGAGCGATTGTCAAATTATGTGGGATCCAACGCGCACATAGCTTTTTCATAGCTAAATGTTTATATAATATCGTCTGTATACTTGTCATACTAATGCCTAGGGATGCCTAAGTCTCTCGAAAGGTCACATGACGAACTTGCATTATCAATTCGCATACAGCATCGATGTTATCTGTCACAACAGCTGATTTTGGACGATCTTCTTTAAATTCATCCACCAGCGAACTACGACCATGATTGAATTCCCTATACCAACGATGTGCAGTAGTTTTGGTTGAAGCTTCTTCCTTAAAAGTCGAAATAAGTTGATTCAAGCACTGTTGTGGAAATAACCCACGTCGGAAAACATAAAAAATCATCGCACGAAAACGTTCACGAGTTAATTTCATTATTTGGCCTAGACGAAATTTTCAACTCAAAACAAATAGTTGGTAAAATGTTATAAGTATTTATACCGTCAAAAACGTCAGATCGCACATAGCAACGCTAGTGTTGTCAGTTCCCGATATATATCGAACACCCCTCGTATTAAATAAATGTTTTTCTGATTGAATTCTATTTTCTTCGAATTCTGTTATGAAAAATGAATTAATTACGTTAAATTAAGATTTTTCTTCTAAACATCTTTAATTTTGGTATTGTACTAAATTCGGGGCCGCGTTATACTTGGGCTAATATGGTAATAGTAAATTATCAAAAAATTGTGGTCTGTGCATTAAAAATTTTGATAATTTCTATTAATTCAATGTGCAGCTGAGAACCAATCAAAATATAAAACCTATTATTTTATACTTTTATTTCAAATAGTATTTAATGAAATATTTAAAATGGACATTTATTGAGATTCAAATTTAGGGTAGGTGGGTGCATGTGTTTCTACATGTACGCGCTTGTGGGCGGTGTGTGTATACATTATTAGCTAATAAGATAAAATTATACTTTAATCAATACTTATTGGATAACTTTTGATTTCCATTTTCACACCAATGCACAATAATATCCCGTCCACAAACTGCAAGCCAGCAGTATCTATTTGATGCTTATTAAACACGTTCAGCAACAAGATAACGAGAACTTTTAAAACGATAAAGATGGCCACTGCCCATTATGACCTATTTTCCCACAATTAAGATGAATTGTGTACATGGGAGATGGTTTGGTGTGGTTTTAAATCAGGCCGAGTACTCTGTTAGTTGGCACCACTGTTGTGTGGACATGGCTTAATTTCCACGTAACTAAAATGTACGCTGCTTATGCTGCAATAATGGTTTCACTATTATAAATCACTTACCGTATTTTCAAATTTTGATAGTTCAAACTGCGGCCATTTATTCTGAATAAGAACATTGTTGTTTTACATGCAGCAACATGGCTTTTAGAATGGCCGATCAACTTGCACTAATCGTGCTATATATCATGATTACCTAGTTAAAGGGCAGTAAGATGAAAACCAAGTGAATGTAATACATATTGACATAAAGCTTACGAAAGGGTTTGTCTTAATTTGTTCGTGGAGAAGCTGGAAGAAGCAAGGAATGTATGTGCAATGGATTTCATCCTATTTATCTGACAGATGTTAATACGTGCTGCATATCTGGGGTATAAATCAAAATTAATTACTGTGGCCTCAGGAGTGCTTCGGAGATCATATCTCAGCCCAATATTATTTTTATTCTTTAGAGATAATGTTGTTTCTGTGTTTGCATCTACTCAGTGTTTACTTTTTGCTGACGATCTCAAGTTCTTAACCTATGCAAACTCTTATGCGAATTACTCACGCATTCGGTGTGACCTAGAAAATCTAATTGCTTATTGTGTGTGTAACTTACTAAGCCTGAATGTTGCAAAGTGTAAAGTGATTAGCTTTTATAGATGTAAGATGCTGATAAGATTTACCTATAGAATCATTAGTATTCCATTATGAATTGTAAATAGTATTCGCAATCTGGGCGTAGTATATCATAGGAAACTGTTTTTCTCCAAACATATTGACAATATACAACTTAAGTATTTTAAACTGTTAAGATTTATCAAAAGAAACAGTTGAGATCTGAATGACTTATGCTCGTTGAAGTCGCTTAAAATTCACTAGTTTTAAGTATTCTAAATTAAAATCTTTTCATTTGAGTTTTTTTCCACAAATGTCACATAGCTACGTTAGAGCGCGTATAAGATAAATTTATTAAATATCGTCTGTGAAAACTTACGTTCCTGTATGACAACCTTGACCACACGACCAGCAGAATGTTGGTAGAGATGCGCATTTTAGTGCAGAGGCGCAAGAACAACGTGGTGTTTTATATATATTTACGTTAGTAAATAAATAAGTTTGGGTTGGTAGAAGTTTTGACAATATAATACCTGCGTCAAAGTAAATCCAAAATACTATGTGTGCTAATTATACGGTTATCCTGCCAAGGTTAAAATGCCGTACGATACGGTGCTAATGTAAGAGTTTTAAATAATTGAAGAGGACTTAATCATCATTATTGTGCTTGAGACATGGTAGTTCTGTATTTCAACGAAAATTAAAGCTTTTACGCGTATTACATTGAAATATTAAAAACTGTTTTGCCGACGGCTAACTTAGTTATCGCTCCAAGGGAGAGTTAGAGATGAACTGATTTGAAATTTTCTCAGTTAAACTGAAAACAATTTAAGTATAAGTTGGACGACTCTGTATCTAGCAAGTATTAATAAAAAGAAAATTATAATTTTTGGGTTTATACAAAAACCCTTCCGGAGTTGCTAATTCTAAAATTTTCTACTTAAATTCTTAGAAAATTGATCAGACTTCTTTAATATATAGAAAATTACCAGAATAAGAATACTTCTATTCCATGATAAATAATTTGCATCAAACTTAATTTTTTTTTTAAATAGTTGAACAGAATTTTATTACATGACAGTAAACAGTCATTGAATGATTTTCACACCTGGCAGTCATCTACAAATTTAATATAAATCTAATTTCAAGAGTAGGGGGGCTAAGCCGCTTTGGCAACAGAGATCCACAGCAAGATATGTATACGCCGATTCGAGAACAATATGAACAGCTAAGCCGCTTTGGGAAACAAAACGTGCAGCAAGATATGTATACGCCGCTTTGAGAACAAAATTGTCTTTGTATGTAAATTTGGTGCGTCGGGGGGTCGTTAGGTCTTTGGGGTGTGCGTTCGGCGGGGTCGTTAGATTTTGTCGTGAGGTGGTGCGCGTGCGCTGGGGTAGAGATATTTTCTTAAGAAAATTTTTTAGCAGCGTTTCCGACGTTAAATATTAAATATTAAATTTTAAAAAAATGTTGTGTGTGTAGAAAATGGAGTTCACGTGTTGGTTCGTATTTTTCTGGGTAGGTTGATAAAAATTAAAACGCCGCGGTGAAGAATTTTTTTAATATTAAGCAAACGCGTGCAAGTGGTAAAGAGTGTTTTAGCTCTCCTCATAAACTGCGTTTTGTACGAAGTAGCAAATAAAATTGAGAAAATATACGAAATTTTATATGATGGAGGTCAAATTTTTAAACGTCTGCATGTAAAATCTTGTAAAAAAGAAGTCGTTCACTTCTCGCAATTTCAATGTCACGATGAAATAACAAGAATTTGCATGCAGTCGAATATAACCTCGTGTTTTTTTATTGGAATTACAGCTCTCTGGTAATATATATGCAAATCATGCCGACATTCGACTTTTAATATAATGTATTTAATTAACACAAGGTGTGTTGCAAAAACTTGTTAAGACGGGTATGCCGTATATTTGCTTCTTGATTACATCACCCCAAAATAATTTATACAATTACACTGAACTTGCAGTCGGATCTAACATATAATCTTTTAATTATACCCGTATGAATTTAAAATATATGCAAATTATACCACCTTTCATCACGATTTATTTGACTCTCAAATTATTTGATTTGATCTTATATCAAGGATTTCTTGCTTACGTATTAACTTTTACAACTCAAGGTGTAGCACCAAGGTTTTTACGTCACTCTCAAACTATAGAACTTAATAAAAATAGCAGCTTTCCTTAGCACCAATATCATTTAGAAAATATGTGTTTCATTGACATATACTTATTTATTAAATATTTCCTACCAAAATTTATTCAAAAAGTTTAAAATTTCTTCATTTTCATTTTCATATAGGTAAAATCACCACTTTGCTATGCTCTCGGCTACCTAGTTCTGGCTACTTTACCAAGGTCGTTGTGACGTCATAGCCTTTTATAAATATAGAGCAATGTAATACTATTCCAAAATTCTAAAAAGATTCTTTCTTACTAACCACAAATACATACAGCTTGTAGAACGCGGATGTATCTAAGTCAGTCCACCGGCACATAAAATAATCTTTTAATCCTTTCCTCTTTCTCTAATAAGATGTTCTTTGTCTAACACATCTCTGTATTGTTCGCGTATTGTCGCAGTGTCTTCCATTTAGTCCAACTTTTGCCATTTTGCATCCATTTTCTGTAATTACAGCTGTCTTTTTCTTCCACTTACAGCGTATGGCGTGTATAATTGGGCAATTTCCTGCAGCGTCAACGGAGAGAGTTTACTGCCAATATTTACGCGTGGTCGTACAACCTCTGGGCGAATGTTAGGCGTACTTGTCAACCCCGATACCGAAATGATTATTTCTTTTGGAATTGTAGAATATGGTGTTACAGGTTGTGTAAAATATGTTACCTGCTTTAATGTAGCACTTGTGTAAGATTTTTATTTTATCTTGGCTGTCTTCCTACTCTACTATCTCCAAATAATTTACAGGTAAATAGTTAAAACTAAAAGCTGAAAGCACATACTTTATCAATTTTTCCCTTTTCTTTGGTTTTTCTGACAACTTAATTTGCAAGCCCGTCAATTTCTTTGTATTGCCGTTCCCCCAATACATGTACTGTAGCAGGTTATTATACACTAAACAGCAGCTATTTTGTAACTTGTTCGATAACTTACTCCACATTTTGGCAAGTGGTACCGAGTACATTGGCGCCTTTAGGAAGTATAACTTACTATCTTCCAATAAGGTTAAACAGTCTTTTAAGGGATTATACACCCGTTCCGCACTGACATAGCTTCCAATTGTACAGTTGTATATTGTCGCTTCCAATTGCGTAATACCATGTTCTTTGGTCAAAGTAGACGCGAATATTGCTCTTAAACGTGCATCTGGACAACGTAAAAATCTAATATATAATTTCCAAGTTGTTTATTAACACCAGGATTTCTTATCTGACACAGAAATTTGTTGTATATCTTAATTCTTGCATTGGCTGTTAGCCATGTTAAACAATCAAATTTATATTAAAATTAAGTTTAAATGGCTCCATGCTTGGCATTAAATATTTTTAAATTTTGTTATGTATAATGCCAGAATAAAAATTTTTAGAATAGTATTACAATGTTCTTTATTTATAAAAGGCTATGACGTCACAACGACCTTGGAAAAGTAGCCAAAACTAGGTAGCCGAGAGCATAGCGAAGTGGTGATTTTACTTATATGAAGAATTTTGTTACGTTAAGTAAAAACGTGCAAGTGGTAAAGAATTTTTTAGCTTCCCTCAAAAGCTGTATTTTGTATCAAGTAGCAAATAACATTTAGAAATATACGAAATGTTATATAATGGATCTAATTATAAAGTCTGCATTTAAAATCTTGTAAAAACAAGTTGTTCATTTCTCACGATTTCATTACCAAGATAAAATAACAAGAATTCGCAGTCGAATATAACCTCGTGTTTTTTTATTGAAATTATAGCTCTCTGGTAATATATATGCAAATCATGCCGACATTCAACTTTTAATATAATGGATTTAATTAACATAAGGTGTGTTGCAAAAACATGTTAAGACAGGTATGTCGTATATTTTGTTCTTGATTACATCACCCCAAAATAATTTATACAATTACACTGAACTTGCAGTCGGATCTAACATATAATCTTGAGCTTTTATTATATTTAATTATACCCGTATGAATTAAAAATATATGCAAATTATATCACCTTTTATCGCGATTTATTTGCCTCTCAAATAAAAAAATTAATTTGATCTTATATCAAGGTGTTCTTGCTTACATTTATCAATTTCAATATATTTAAATATTTAATATGTGGGTGTGTATATGTAAAAAACATGTTAAGACAGGTCACTCGTTATTTTATTCATGATTGCATCACCAAAATAATTTATACAACTACACTAAACTCGTACCCGGATCTAAAATATAACCTTTAAGAATTTGGATGGCGATGTACTCATTCTCAAGTGCGGAATGGGATTTCGTAAGGTTTCTGAACGGGGGCTTTGCACCCATTTGGTGATTGAATACTTCAGAGATTTTTAGGTTACGCAAAAACATGCACGTGCTGAAGAATCTCCAGAGAATTTCAAAAAATTATTTTTGTATTAAATATATAATGTTAAAAAGAAACACACAATAATTTATTGTTTTATTTACAAAAAATTACATTCTTTAATTGTCTCTATCTTTTTGTAGGTGGCGGTAGCAGTCTTATTTGAATAAAATATAGATAAAATTTCCACATTAAGAAAAATGCATCTTAGTTAAATGTACAGGGATTTTATTAATTATAGTTTAGTAAAGTGCATGGTAGTTAATGACCTCGAGGTTGTGATATTTATAACAACATACCGATATATGTAAATTATATATGGAAACTGCATAACTTCAAATCATTTTAGCATAATTGTTAATTACCAAAATTCACAATTTCTACTTTCGTTAAAGACACATTAAGTAAGTGCATCTTAAAGATTTTAATAACTATAGTAAGTAAGTTTATACATACCGATAATACAATGGTAAAAATTCTTCTACAACACATTAAACAGCTTATTTATATTTGCTACCTTAAACATCATGACTGTAAATTCCTTTAAAGATTTGATATTAATAGGTAGTAACAATGTTGGTGCTATGTATATAAACGACTTTTTATGAGCATAGTTTAAATTAAAATAACACCGAAATTTATGTAAATTTAATAGTTCTGGTTTATAGTTGGTTGATCTTTGGAGGATAAATTTTATGAAACTTAGGTTTAAGAAAGTAATCATTTTACAGGTGGGATTAAATAAAAATGTACTACTTTGATGATAAAAAAACCTATTCAATACCTTTTTTTTGTTTACACAACTATAACATACTTTAAAATTTAATACCTCGGTAGTGGAATATAATTTTTTAATTGTATTATTGTAACATAAAGTTTGCATAGAAAATGCAAAATACACATCCGTTAAGAGGAATTTTTCAATATGATACTTACAGATTCGTTAGTAAGTTTTACAATTAAACTTATTTCGAGACATTTTTTGAAAAACATCTTACTAGTCACAAGGAATATGTATGTATGTAGGTATAAAATATACAAATAAAAGCACTACTTAATGTAAACATTATTCTTTATTAAAATGAATAATTGGTTATATGTGCAAACCAGTTTTTGAGTACAATTACATCTGTGGTTGCGCAATTGAATGACGAATGTCGTGTGGTATGCTAGAAACACTTGTGTGGATTGGTGTAATACTTTAATTTATGTAAAGGAGTACACTCTAAATCTTCTAGGTTAATAACATTTAGGTGTGGAAATTCATTGTAAATTGCCATCATCCCAAGGTATACCGTGAAAGTTTCTGCTTAACCATACCTTTTGGTATTTAAAGTGAGCTGATAGACAGTTCCAAGAATATGGTAGTTTCAGCACATATGTTATTGCAACTCCATTCGATAGGGATAGTTGTAAAACAGCCATTTCTTTAAACACAAAGTTATTATGTGCAATTTTAAACCTTTGAACGTCGACAACTAATGGACTATTAATTTTAGACTTCACTCACAATATTGGTTGCAGGATTGTAGCGGACCAAACGATCGTGTAAAATGAGGCAGTACGCTGTAGTGTGAGCTTTAAGCGCTTCTTTCATTTGAAATTCTAATCGTACGTCAACCGCTCCCACTTTCACTATTTCGTTTTGATGGGAACAATTGATGACTACAAGTGGAGCGTGCGTTTGAAATTTATTGGGTGTTAATATCGGCTCGCTGATACCCCCGTAGTACGATTGTTGAAACTGTGCATACATTTCATATAGTATAGAATAGCGATTGGTATCGAAATCAATGTTAAGATTATCGTAAGGATACATAGATGAACCCAGATGTAATTTCATATTGGTCAACTTACAGTGGTCGAACTGACTGCGCCCCTTTTTGCGCGATGTATCGGTTTGAAAGCAGACAATAACAAAACGTGGTTTCTCCACTTGAGAAGCCGTCTTCACAGCCCACGTATGCGTGTGTGTTGTATGTAATTCTGGATATTCGTGTAGTTCCCAACTGCGAAAGCTTATGTCCATTCTTCTTAATCTTCTTTGGGAATGAAACCACTCATAGTTTTTAAAATCTATTTCATTTACGTTTCGATCCATGACCTAGGATCGTTGTCAAAATAATAAAAACTTCAAGTTTGACGTTTATGACACAAATTGAAGATTTCTTTGATTTATTGATGTTTGAAATATTTGGTTTGAGTACACTAAGCAAAAATTTTTAAAGTTTAAAAGAATGATTGCCTTCAATTTGTGTTGCGACTTGGGATCGACTTTCCTATGGTAGCCAATACGCTTAACGTGAAATCAGTTGATTAATTTTTATTTTTTTGAATTTTATATAAATTCAATAATTTGAGAAACATTTTTTAACATGTTTCTATTTATACAATTGAGAGATTTCTGATTTTATGTCTTATTTTACCGAGATTCAGTGAAGGGGGTTAAGCAACCTGAGGCTACCAAGATCCCCCAACATTTATAATTTGCCGAAATAATGGTTTTCTAGTTAATATGCTTATTGTTATGTAATTAGTTATTGTATGTATAAATAGAAATCATGTATGTAGGCTGTATTTCATGTTAATATCGCAAGGAAAACCCAGGAAAAACTTGCAATGCTACCTAGATATTGTGGGCATTTGATCTTCATTTGTTATTTCTTTTGTTATTTCTTTTAGTAATGGAATCCATTGTTTACTGAAAGTCACGGATTCGTTTGCAACGCAGTTATTTTTATGTAGGGTTATATAGGCAGCTTCTTTGATTTTGCGTTTTGGTGGTTTTCTTCTTTGTCGATAATTTTGCATCTTCCCATTTTATTTTATGACTGAGTCCCATGCATGTTGGCAAATCATGGATTTTTCAAATTTTCTATTTTTATATATGATTTATGTTCTTTAATCGAACTTCAAATGGTCTGGAAGTTTCTCCTATATAAAACTTATTACATTCGCACGGTATTTTGTAGATACAGTTTTTGAATTTTGTATTGCGTTTTTGGGTTTTGTTTTTGTTAATTGTGCTCTTAGTGTATTGTTGGTTCTAAATACTGTTTTAATTCTAAATTTGTTTCCTATTCTTTGAATTTTTCGGAGAATCCTTTTATGTATGGTATTGAGAGCATTTTGTGGTGTGTATCGTTGTTTTTGTTTTCTTTTCTTTATTTTTAGGGTTTTATTCATTTCTTTGTCTATTATTCTTTTAGGATATTTGTTTTCTATTAGTGTACATCTGATTAGGTCTTTCTCTTTCTTTAAAATTTCTTCGTTTGATGATATTAATTTTGCTCTATCATACATGGTTTTGATAATTCCTCGTTTGACACATTGTGGGTGGTTTGAATCGAAGTTTAAGTATCTGTTTGTGTGCGTTGGTTTTCTATATACCGATGTATTAATTGTTTTATCGTTTTGCTAACTAGAATATCTAAAACGGAAGTTTTCCATGTTGTTCTAATTCATATGTGAATTTAATAGTTGGTTCTATTTCGTTAATTGACTGTACAAAGTTTTAATTAATTCTATATTATGAGGCCAAATAGCATAAACATCATCAACGTATCTCCACCAGATCAATGGTTTCAATTCTTGTGTGAATATCACATCTTTTCGAATTCCTCCATGAATATATTACTGAAGATTGGGGATAGTGGACTTCCATTGCCATTCCGAAGCTTTGTTTGTAAAATTGATCATTTATTTGAAAATATGTGGTATTTACGCATAAACCAAGTAATTTCATAATCGATGATATACTTAGTTTTGTTCTTTCTTTAAGATTGCCATCTTTTTCGAGTTTGTTTTTATAATATTAAGCGTTTTGTTTATAGGGACATTTGTAAAGAGATTTACTACATCAAAGCTTACCATTGTGTGTGTATTTTCAATTTTTATGTTTGATAGTTTTTCTAAAAAGTGTTGGTTGTTTTAATGAAAGAATCCGTTTTGCCTGCCAATGGATTTATAATTTTAGTAGAAATTTTGCTAAATTATGGCATGGTGAATCTATTGAGCTTACGATAGGTCTTAGAGGAATGTCTTTTTATGAATTTTGGTAGACCGTAAAAGTGGGGTGGTTTACTGTAATGTGGGACTAGTTTACTTCTTTCTTTGTCTTCTAATTCATTTTAAATTTAAATAGAGTTTTGTATATTTTATTTTCAATTGATTTTGTTGGGTCCGTTTCTAAACTGGTGTAATTCTCAGTGTTCAATAGTTCGTTGACTTTTGTGTTGTAAACGTTTTTATTCATTATTACTGTTGCATTGCCTTTGTCAGCAGGTAGAATTATTATTGAGTTATCGTTTTTTAGATTGCGAATTGCTTTTATTTCGTTATTACTTACATTTGGTTTTATTTTGTGATTCTTTTCTATTTCGATTTTACATCGTATTCTAAATTCGTTTGCTCGATCTTCTTCGAGTTGGTTTGCTGTTTTCTCAATACAGCTAATTATTTCAAAGGTTGGTATTGATTTTGGTGTTACTGCAAAATTAAGGCCTTTTGAAAGAATTGATTTTTCTGTGTCGAAAAAGATGTGATATTTACACAAGAATTGAAACCATTGATCTGGTGGAGATACGTTGATGATGTTTATGCTATTTGGCCTCATAATATAGAATTAATTAAAAACTTTGTACTGTCAATTAACGAAATAGAACCAACTATTAAATTCACATATGAATTAGAACAACATGGAAAACTTCCGTTTTTAGATATTCTAGTTAGCAAAAACGATACAACAATTAATACATCGGTATATAAAAAACCAACGCACACAAACAGATACTTAAACTTCGATTCAAACCACCCACAATGTGTCAAACGAGGATTTATCAAAACCATGTATGATAGAGCAAAATTAATATCATCAAACGAAGAAATTTTAAAGAAAGAGAAAGACCTAATCAGATGTACACTAATAGAAAACAAATATCCTAAAAGAATAATAGAGAAAGAAATGAATAAAAACCCAAAAATAAAGAAAAGAAAACAAAACAACGATACACACCACAAAATGCTCTCAATACCATACATAAAAGGATTCTCCGAAAAATTCAAAGAATAGGAAACAAATTTAGAATTAAAACAGTATTTAGAACCAACAATACACTAAGAGCACAATTAACAAAAACAAAACCCAAAACGCAATACAAAATTCAAAAACTGTATCTACAAAATACCGTGCGAATGTAATAAGTTTTATATAGGAGAAACTTCCAGACCATTTGAAGTTCGATTAAAGAACATAAATCATATATAAAAATAGAAAATTTGAAAATCCATGATTTGCCAACATGCATGGGACTCCAGTCATAAAATAAAATGGGAAGATGCAAAATTATCGACAAAGAAGAAAACCACCAAAAACGCAAAATCAAAGAAGCTGCCTATATAACCCTACATAAAAATAACTGCGTTGCAAACGAATCCGTGACTTTTAGTAAACAATGGATTCCATTACTAAAAGAAATAACAAAAGAAATAACAAATGAAGATCAAATGCCCACAATATCTAGGTAGCATTGCAAGTTTTTCCTGGGTTTTCCTTGCGATATTAACATGAAATACAGCCTACATACATAATTTCTATTTATACATACAATAACTAATTACATAACAATAAGCATATTAACTAGAAAACCATTATTTCGGCAAATTATAAATGTTGGGGGATCTTGGTAGCCTCAGGTTGCTTAACCCCCTTCACTGAATCTCGGTAAAATAAGACATAAAATCAGAAATCTCTCAATTGTATAAATAGAAACATGTTAAAAAATGTTTCTCAAATTATTGAATTTATATAAAATTCACCAATAAAAATTAATCAGCTGATTTCACGTTAAGCGTATTGGCTACCATAGGAAAGTCGATCCCAGGTCGCAACACAAATTGAAGGCAATCATTCTTTTAAACTTTAAAAATTTTTGCTTAGTGTACTCAAACCAAATATTTCAAACATCAATAAATCAAAGAAACCTTCAATTTGTGTCATAAACGTCAAACTTGAAGTTTTTATTATTTTGACAACGATCCTAGGTCATGGATCGAAACGTAAATGAAATAGATTTTAAAAACTATGAGTGGTTTCATTCCCAAAGAAGATTAAGAAGAATGCTAAACAAACCACAACAAACATACAGGGAGTATTTAGCTTATGTCCATGGTGACATTGCGTTGAATATGTTTGAGTAGTTTTAAGCGCTCTGCATCTGCAACGGTTATATGTGGAATCCACCATGATATATGTGTAATAGTAATTTTGATTAACTCTTTGGTATCAGAATTCGATATAGCTGCATTGTCAGCACTACTTCTAATAAGAATAAGCTCTTGTTTGATATTCAAAAGAATTTTTCGGTAGTCCTCAGCAAATCCTAAAACCATGCGCAAGGGAATGCATACGTTGAAATGACCATTAGCATCAACGAGATCAAGCTTATCGATGGGGGACCAACCGGCGTTTCTAAAGCGACGACTTTCGCTATAATCGTATGATAGGAAATTTTTAATAGTCGTAGTTATACCTGGATTACGAACGCCGTCAATAGTCTTTCCACCAAGTTCATAACGAATTTCATCAAATAAAAATAAAACTCCGTTGTTGACAAAATCGGCTGTAGGCGAAACGCCACCATCTGACTTATTCATTGTACCCTCAATATAAATTACGCTGTCCCATGGTAGTGTATAGACATCTTCGTTTTCTATTGGAATCCGTATAACATCGTTCTTCTCATACGTGGTATTGGAGTACGGAGTATGCATATGTTTGTCGGCATTGACGATGGTTGTATCAAATATAGCACGTTGCGTAACATTTAAAATATTACTATCCATTTTAGCTATGTAGCACTTTGAGTCCTAATGTTTGCAGAAATTTAACGTTTTCCGGTGTTAATCGGTGCACTGGTGTCTTGTAACTGGTAAAGGTGCTGACAATGAGTCTATTAATAAGTTTTGGTGGTTTATGCTCATAGCGCAAAACCATTGTTTAAAGCCGCTTTAGATAAAGTATAATCGTGATGGTTTCCCGACGAAAAGTGATGAGATTACCGTTTTGATCAACTATTTTAACAATGATGCGATCGATGATTCGTGTATTAAGTGGCATATAGGTGACGTTTACGGGGTTTTCAATAATCTTGTACCCTGCAGCAACTGCAGGAAAGAATTGATGCAAAATGTGTACAGGTTTGCTATTCCGATACGATCTGACCACAAGATTACATGCAATACATATAGAATTGATTGGAAAGACCTGTGCCGGATGGTCCGAAATAGCAGTAGTGAGAGCTGGTAGTTTACGTTTCTCAAAACCCAGCAACGAAGCAAGTGAATTTGGTTGTGTAAAATCCACTATACCTGATGCTTTGATTTCTGTATGTAAACTGTTATTATTGGCTCGAATATCAATAAGATAACGTTTGGATAAAGTGCGTTCACGGGGATCGTTCAGATTACGTCGTACGAACTTATTAATATCTGCCACTTCATAAGTTCCTTCTGGTAAAGTAAGCACGATGTCATCAATGTAAAATTTATTGTTCGCTTCCGTTACATTGGGAATTGAAAATATGTATCAAAGTTTGTAAGACCAATAACGTATTCATGGTCATCATCGAGAACAATTGGTGGGTTGATGATTGCGGTGAGCGTAGATTCAGTTCCAGTTAAAGTAAATGTGTACATGTTCGGTGGTTGACGATAAACTAACAACTAGTCGTATTCGTAGTTGGGATGGGGTATTAAAAGCAAATTCCTGAAACACTTGCAATATATGGTTTTTAATTAAACACTTTTATACAAAACAGTTAAAAATACACTAAAATCAAATAATATATAACGTTGTTAGAAACTTAACGGAGGACTATTTTGCAGTAAAATTTCAATACGAAGTGTCCACAGGTAACAGTGTTAAGCGGTTGAAATTGTTCATAATTATAATAGAGAGTGCATGGTCCTGATGAGGTTAAGTATTTGACAAGTTCCTCGAAGTCGTAGATTACCAATGCTATCATAATAGACTGCTCTTGAACCATCTTTTTGTACGCGGTCCAATGAGTTCCCACACCACGTGTAGTATCATGATTAAGAATACCACATTCTCGCCAACGAATTGTGTTTGGAAGTGAATTGCGCATGAATATTCCACGAAAGTGGGATATTGGTAAACGTTTTATGTATTTGTTCAAGTCAACATTGGTCAACGCTCGCATAGGTAGGTTTAACGAATGCGTTGAGTTTTTTTTTTCGTTGTCTTTGTTTACGCAAACCTTGCCCGTGTGTAAGAAAAAGCTTTAGGTACAGTCCATGTCCACGGCGATAAGGTTTCAAATAGAGACCCTTTCTAAGTGTCACTGCCTCTGGTGCCATATTATGTCGTTTCGCTTCATCTAATTGTTGTTGTCCAAGTTTAGCATCGTTGACAGCTTTTGCAATCCCAGCTGCTCTACCGGACAATGCTCCAATTGCGAAAAGGGCTGCAAAAATAGGTATCAAAGGTAGGAAACCACCAGTTTTGGGTACAGGGAGTACACGTGGTATGCCACGAATTTCATCCGTTATATCTTTAATCGGTGCCACTGCAAGTTTAGCAGTTTTAATAAGATCGGTCGGACGAACGTTTTTAATGCGTTCCCAAATGGTGCGAATTAAACGCTTGAATGGTATACCACTTCCTGTACGTAGACGCTGACCACGTCGTTTTCCTTTACACCTTATCGTTTTCTTGCGACAACCCATACCAAATTTAACTTTGGCATTCATTGCAGAACCAACAGCAAACGCAGCAAGTTTTTCACCTAACGAAGCGTCGGGTGCAGTACGACGTTTTTGTGCTGTTTCGACAAGACGTCGATCAGCTTGGTGTCGGGTTGTTAAGTCTGTAGAAAGATCGTAGGCGATGTCGTGTAGTTTGCAGGCTTCGTCTAAGGGATTACGACCTATATCACCACGCTCGAGGCGTTTCTGAAGCTTAGTACCCGGTCCACAGAAGCGATAGCCTGGTAAATGTAATTCTACCGGTAAACGATTGATAGCACTATTGAATAACCCGTAGCCACGATAGGATTTCATTAATCTTGTCAGTCGAAAGGTTTAAAGGAGACTGGTCATGCGTGTAGAATTACTCGCTTAAATGCTTACCATACTGCAATTACGTTTTAGTATATGGATAGAATGCGTCTGGTAAAGCAACAATTGGCGTTGCGAATTACGGACCACAACTGCAGCAACAACACTAACGTGCAAAAGCATGGACTACTATTACCATCAACAATACGGTGTATCATTACAGGTCCATCCAATTGTGGTAAAACTAATGTAGTCATCGATCTCTTGAAACATCCGAATGGTGTACGCTTTGAAAACGTTTATCTCTACTCAAAATCCTTGTATCAACCAAAGTATCAGTACCTAGAGAGGTTATTACAACCAATAAAAGGAATGGGATATTTTGCGTTTAACAAATGGGATGCAATTGTTACTCCAGCGGATGCAAAACCTAATTCGGTATTTATTTTCGATGACGTGTCGTGCGATAAACAAAATGTAATGCGAGAATATTTTTCTTTAGGTCGACATAAGGCCATTGATTGTTTTTACCTATGCCAGACCTATTCCAAAATACCTAAACAATTGATTAGAGACAATGCTAATGTCCTAGTGCTATTCAAACAAGACGAACTCAATTTAAAACATGTATACGCTGACTATGTAAACACGGATATGCCGTTTAACCGGTTTAAAGAATTGTGCGGCGTATGCTGGCGAGATCGGTATGGGTTCCTGGTGATCAATAAAGATGGCGATTTGCAGAGCGGTCGCTACCGAAAAGGGTTTGACACCTATATATACTTATAAAGCACATAAATAACATATCACTTCCTACCCGTTTCTAGACGATGGCAGACGACGTGAAAACCAAACGAGAACTCATAAAAGTACGAAAGGCAGTCAAGAGGAAATTACAAGCGCTAAAAGCAGGTGTGGTTGAAAAGGAGCTTGCATTAAGTAAAGTCTATGCACCTATTACAAAACGTTTACAAACACTTCAGACCGGTCTGCTGAAAGATATTAAACAGGAGTCCAAGATCGAAAGCCAGCACTGGTTACCACAACAGCATGACGTACAATCTACTCCTAAAAGACGCCCTAAGTTTCTCGATCAGGTGCGCAGTTTCACACCAATCGCCGCACCACCAATAGAGGAGGCATGGGAACACAATCCTCATAGTCCAGTCCAGCCTGTGGAGTCCACCTTCGAAGAATCGGAGAGTAGCCGCAACACTCCAGAGGCCCATACAGAGTACGAACGGTACCTAAACAGCGAAGAACATCAAGCCTACTTACAACGATTCTTACCATCGGTAAGATACTATGTCGATAATCTGTTTTCCAACTTTACTGGTATTTATAACAATGACACGGAGCACTTGCGCAGGGATAAAGTACGTTTTAATCCGGAGACAGGAAAATTAATGATTGGTGATTCGGACATTATCTTCGGGATAGGTGAAAAGGTGTGTGTAGAACGATTTTGCTACAACGGTAGCAAAGGGTTGTATGAGCAACTGTTCCTTCTCAATCCTTTGGGTAAATTCTCACTTAAAGAAATTAACGATTATGCAGACATTAAAAAAAGAACTAATGCAATGTATAGCTTACGACAGCAAACTATGAACCCGAGTGGTCATGGTCTACTCATGGATTATAACGAGAAGCCACTAGAGTATGTATACTTTGATGATCCCAACGAACTGTGTGAACGGCTCAAGCTTCTGGTCGCCTCACAAGATGCAGGTAGCACCGGTCACACCAATGAAATTACATCGATTATGGAAGAATTACGCGAATTGCGTATAATAGCGTATATCGTGTAGCTTGTTATTTATTATTACGATGGTTATCGACAAGTTTGGACATGCGTCTGACTGTGCTTCATATATTTCTTATGATGATTACTACGATTTTGACAACATGAGATTAGCGCGCGTCGCTACACCACAAGAAGATGATGATGCAGTCACGAAAGCGTACTTAGAATCGCGGTTAGCAACGTATCACCAGCAAGAGGGCGTACCAACGCTTAGAAGTGGTTCCACTATTCAGCAGTATATAGACACGCTTGTGAAGGAGACAACAAACAGTATGATAACACAATTCTCGCGCGAGTATGTTACAAGAGCAAACTTTAACCATTTTGAAGAGATGATGAGTAACCTTGTTCCAGTCACTGTGAACGCTAATGTTGCACAAATCGTAACAAAACGGATAGATGATTCTATGAATAGCATATATAAGACATTAGACGCTGCTATTCAACAAGTGAAAGCACAATTTAGAATAGACATTGCACGAATTCAAGCAGATATTCAACAGTTGCAAGAGAAACTTAAAAACGCACGCATATAGCCGTCAACCATACACACACGCACACATATTAGCAATATGTCTGTAAAGGAGCAAATCGTCCACGAGTTACATAAGCCTGCTCGCATTAACTTTCCTAGAAGACATGTAATCACAAAAGGATTAAACGAGCTGTTTCAAGCCGATTTGGTGGAAATGATCCCATATGCAAAGATGAATAAAGGATTTAGATATATTCTAGTTGTTATCGATGTATTTTCTAAATACTTATGGGCCGTACCGGTTAAGCGCAAAACGGGTAAGGCTGTTTCAAACGCTTTTCAATCAATTTTCAATAAAGACCATCGTATTCCACGGTACATTCAAACGGATTTGGGAAACGAATTTTATAATTCAACATTTAAGGCTTTAATGGAAAAATATGAGATTATACATTATAGTGTGTACAGCAATGAAAAGACTTGCGTAGTAGAACGCGTCAATCGTACCTTAAAGTCAAAAATGTGGAAACAATTTAGTTTGAATGGTTCGTATCGATGGCTGAATATACTATCCTCACTCGTGGCTGCATATAACAACACCAAACATCGAACAATCGGCATGCGACCTGTAGATGTGTCAAAACGCAATGAACGCAAACTTTTCAATACAGTGTACAGTACGATCAAAACAGTTAACTTAAAGAGTAAAAAATTTTCTGTTGGGGAGCATGTTCGCATTAGTAAACATAGAGGTCAATTTACTAAGGGATACACACCAAATTGGTCTAACGAAATTTTTACGGTGTAAAAAGTGCATTTGACTAATCCTTTAACGTACCTATTGCGCGATAGTCGAGGACAATCAATATTAGGCGGCTTCTATGCAGAAGAACTTCAACGAACACACTATCCGGATGTATATTTAGTGGAAAAAGTATTGAAGAGAGTTAAAAATCAAGTATATGTGAAATGGTTAAATTTAGATTCTAGCCATAATAGTTGGATATCCAAAAATCATATTTTGTAGATCTGCTGTTACGTGTTTGTTTAACATCATATGTCATTCATCAATAAAACATTTTTTACTGTTATATGCCTTATTATAGCGACACACACACACACACACAAATTACATCTATGTACTACTAATTACTACACTAGTTCTACGTCAAGAAAGTTGTTTATAATTCCTCATGCCCGAACCGCAAAACGTTGATGTAGGTTGATTTTCGCTGTTTTGGTTGAACTCGAGTATTTCAATGTCCGTGAATATGTGTAAATAACAAGCAGGTAAAAACACATTACCTTCTCAGCTAACAATTTCTCCCCGTACTTGACCAACACTCGAGGTATATATATTTATTGTAAAAGGTATGCTACACGTACAATAGCATCCTCCATTATATCTAATAAGTGCTATCTATAGCGCATCAGGTAGGATTACCAAGATGGCATGATTTACATACAAAAAATAGTATTAAACTAAAACAATAACTTTAATAGCATATACACTTTTTTATAATCATCTATACTATTTGATGGCCATTTTCCCGAATCCGGACCACACGTCCATCCTGGTTGCTGTTTTGAGCCCTCCATTGCCAAATTCTTGAGGAGCCAGTTATACGCTGTTCTATGAGGGCCAACTACATTAGGTTGGTACTTATAATTTACCTTATACTTTAAAATTAACTTCAATACTTTTTCTAATACCATAGGTTGTGCAAAATATACAACATCTACAATCATTTCGTCAATCGCTGTCACCAGTGATTTATAGTTGCATTTTATATTCACGATAGGATATGCCTTTGTACTCAATACAGCTCGGTTGGTTAGTAATTTTTCAAGAAAATATACATCGCTCAAACTATAATTACTATCTATTGCGTCTAGTACACCGCGCACCTGATGACATTTTAACTCTGTTTTGCCGTTGCAAGCATCGATGAAGTTTGATACAAATTGATCGTACCTACTCTGTTGATTAAACAGCATGTCCATTACATCAATGGATGTTTCATTGGTCAGCGTTAGCCATTTGAAGGCTTTAAAGGGAACATGAACACCTACTTTGAACAGTATACGTTTGATTTTGTCCACATCATTCAATACTATGGCATGTTTCAGATGTTGGTGTAAAATGCTTTGTTCACTCTCGAACAAATCGTACAGTACATTGTCCATGTTAACTTGAAAACTTCACACCACTATCGTCACTATCGTTGTTGTTTCACTCACTGCGAGAACTATCCGAGTACCTAGCTTTTATGGCACATTCATCAAAATAGGTAATGCTAAAGTGTTGTGATACTGAACATCACCTAGTTATTCGTCTGATAAACCCCCCACTAGTTTTTGTAACAGCATCAACAAATCAACAACCTCGAGATGATCTCTGGCAAGGCTACTCTGTTGAATTTGAGCAATATATTTAAAGAAAAGCCAATTAGAGGTGTGTGTTGGTGGTGATAGATTGTTATTCAAATTATCTATGGGAATATCCTTCACTTTTAACGAAGGATGCATGCCCGGTAAATTGCAAATTAATCAAAAGAGCATAACGTTAATCATTACTCTACATACAGCACAAAAAGCTGTCATAGCCATTCGAGAAATATGTTGCTGATAAATACTCCCTGTATGATTGTTGTGGTTTTGACAATTTTGACAATGATCCTAGGTCATGGATCGAATCGTAGAGAAAGATGATTTTAAAAACTATGCGTGGTTTAATTCCCAACGAAGATTAAAAAAAAGGTTGCCTGATGTCGCTAAATCTATATATATATATATATATATATATATATATATATATATATATATATATACCAATGTTTAGTACCTTGAAAGTAATAGGGAAAATAAAATTTAAAGTTGTCAACCATGTTCGGGTGGTAATGTTGATTCGGTCAATGATACCTACTGCAAGTTAAAACAAGTCGTATACAATGATAAAAAGTTTTTTGAAACTAACTAAATGTGATCTTGAATACATGCTTTGTAAAAGCGATATAGTTCAGATTCTGCTACGATTCTTCAACAGACGGCGATAACAATAAAAACTCTGTTTAAATTAATTTTTAATAACGACTTAACATTGCGTAATTCTATTAAAATGATTTGAAATATAACGGTATTATTTTTATTGTTTAGCATCAATTTAATATCATTTGTTGATATAAGATGAAAATTGTGGATTTTGGTAATTGACAATTATGCTAAAATGTTTTGAAGTTACGTAGTTGCCATATGTTCCATTTAACAGAATTAAAACTCAGATATATTATAGACATCATTGCAATTATTTACCATATGTCTATATATTTCTCCTGACAATAATTATTAATTTAAGAATAACTTATTAAATTAAAGTAGGTTATTTATAAGCACTAAATTCTACAATAATTGATACGAGTTTGAAAATAAAAATGTATTGACAATGTAGCTATACTTGTAATTTATTCTGCCAGGATCAACAAAATATAATGCAAAATAGTTGTTTTTAGGTATAAACCATATAAACCAGAACCATATAATTTACATTTAACGATATGTTGTTATAATTATACTATGAATAGCACAATCGCCGAGGTCATTAACTACCATGCACTTTACTGAACGCGGTTGTTAAAGGGCGTTATATGAACGTTTTTTGCAAATAAATAAGTAATATTTATCTCAGTTTGCGAGATGTTGAAACGTTTAGATCTGTAAGTTATGCATATCTTTTAGAAAACATATTTGCTTTTATGGACAAATTTTTGCTTTACATTCCTTAACTTTAATACTTTCACTAATCATGTTTACAGAGTCTTTTTAAATAATAATATCCTTTGAACATACTATCATCTGGAATACAAATTTTGTTATACCTATATCTAGTACTAATAATAATTAGTGTCTCTAGCACTGTAAAATTTAACTAGAATAAATAATTCACAATCTTTTTATAGTGTTTAAATAAATCGGTCTTTGAAGAACAAAAGGAGGTATTTTGCACATTGCAAATTATTATTACCATGCTTGTAGCAATAAATATTACATAATAAATTGTTGGTTGTTCACCTAGCAATAAAATTTTACACTGAAACTTAATGAAACTTTATGTGGACTTATAATTTTTTCTTTATTTAATTTAATTATGGAGTGGGTCAATTAGTGAACAAAACCTCGGTGGACCCACGAGCTTTACTATATTCGTGGCTTAGTCTGGGAATTACCCCAAGGGTGAGCAATGAGTTTGGGCGTGGATATAGGGTGCGCTCGACTACAAACGGGAACAAAAAAAACGTAAATGGACGCCACTGCATCTATATAGACAATAAACAAAACTAAAGTATCCTACAGGAAGACGCAGAAACCTATAGGATATAATGATTACCAAAAAGCATACAAATTAAAATAAGCAATACCTCTGGAAACCTCTTGGACCTCTGCTCCAGCTTCTGCGATGTCGGACCTGCAAGAAAATGTCACACAAAAAAAATAAAATATAAGACACTGTTTGTGCCTTACAACAACAAAATATTTCGATCTTTATAGATCGATTGGCCTGAATTCAAAATCTCGACAACACCTTACCTATGAAAAAAAACTCTACTGGAAATTACTTATTCTGTCTCTATTACCTGGTACTGTATCAACTTTTTTCTAAGTTCCACATTCAAAATTTTGCTTATCTAATTTGGACAATGTTAATTTCAATTAGTAAAATAAAAAGACGAAAGTTTTATATCAAAGTATAATTTAAATGTTATTCTTTTTTGTTGCAAAAATTATTTATAAAAAAATTTAATAATCCATATAAAATAAGTTTCAAAAATTTCTTAATGTGTTTATCTATAACCAATATAATCAACATAAAGTAAGTTTCAAAAATCTCTAAATTTGTTTCTCTACATAGAGAGGTCTTAGCATTCATAAATTATTTAATACAGCCGGGTTCTTAAACATCCATAAAACAGATCTGTTCTGGCTTACAAAAATTCTCTAAAGAACTTATTACATAAAAAGTTCATATGGCTTAAGCATTATATGAAATTAAAGAAAGTCAGTTCAACATATGTTAGAAGCAGCATAGATATTCTACTAATCACATAACATATTGCAAGTAAACATCTTTCAATCAAAAGTGAACTTTATACTTATTTTTCTCAATTAACATGTGCATTATGTACGTGCTTTGAATAACAACTTTTAAATTATCTAAAAGTTCAAAATTCCTCTTATGAATAAATTTAGTTCTGAACAAAAAAGGTATTTGACCTATTAAATTTCTAGGGTATAATTTTCAAACTGATTTTTACGTGGGATTTGAGCATAAACATATCTTGCAAAAAAAATTTGACATTTACATTCTTTAACAAAAGTTTCTTATGATTTGGTAAACGTTGAATCAAAGCTTTGACCGTAATTAGTACATAAAATTAATTCTCAGTAAATAGTTTTATAAGTACCTGATTGGTTTTGTCTTAATTACACGACGGTGATGCTGATAAATGTACTAGACCAACTAAAACACATAACATTCCATATCCTTGAAATTTAGAAAGGTACGAAATATGCCTTTACTAAATGCATTCCCTCGGACAGCTTCAAAATGGGTAATTCCACAATATACAACCAAATTCCAATCTCATTGTCAAACGTGTTTCCTAAATGTGCTAGGAAAATTGAACCATCTATTAGTTTTATATAATGCTGGCTAATTACACAAGTCTCACCACTAATGGACCTCTATCTTCACATGTTGTTACGGCTCTCCTTCTTCCAACGAAGCGTACCTCTTCGTAGTTGCTTGCAAAATGGCCGCATTCGCTTCCTTGCCAACACCCTAGTTATTGCGTCACCTTACGCGCAGACGTTGTGTCTAGCAATTGCACAAGTGGGCTTCAGAACGCCTGTAGCTTATGCAACTCAAGTTACGTTCAGGGTATTTGCAGATATTAAATGCGTAGGAGTCACTACTAAATACTTCGTATAGATGAAAATAATGTAAATAGGAAAGAGGTGTTCTTCCTTATAGTAAATTAAACTATTTAACGATTTCACGCTAAATGACAAATTCGTAAAATAACAACGGCTAGAACTGTTTTTCTTTAGAGATATTTAATGTAACAAAAATTTTGTTACACTGCCTCCGACCAAAAAGAAAAAAAACTTTGAGGTTAATTATATCTTAATATATACATAACCGAGAAGATTTTTTTTTTATAGACGAAAACTATCGCCTTAACCAAAAGATAAATACAAAAAAGAAGCATTATAACTAATCTAAGTAAGAACAAAGTAAGTTCGAACTTTGATCTCTGAACCAAAAAAAAAAAAAAAATTATGAGTGACCTCTTGAATTAAGAAGAAGAAAATGGGGTGCAACCAAATGAGTGTGTAGGTAACTCTGCGTACCACACATCCGTCAGGAATCAGTATAGGTAAGTCATAATCGGTAAAAAGTCATAATCGGTAAAAGTCAAAATATTGTAGTTTAACACTCTCGAGTTGCAACCAAACGGGAAAACTAAAAAACTAACCTACTTTTCAAAATATAAACTGAAATTCAAACAAAATGCTTGACACGAACTATCGCAAAATAACAACAAAAAGATTTACTTTCTTACTATTACCCTTGACATGATAACCTTACTAATATTAATAGTAAATCGAAAACTCACATCTATATACATAAATATCAATAATCTTCCAACAATGTTTATGTATTCGCTGGTCTCAAAAATTCCAGCCCAACACATTCAGCAAAACTTGATTATTGCTTCTACTAAAAATAAACCGCTCATCAAGCCAATATTCCATATACATTATAGCTTACTAGTGAATACTTGGGTTCTTCAACTCATAGCTATTCATAGCCCTATCGCTACTCTTTTCTTTAGAACACTCCAGTCTCAAGAAAAAAATCCTCAACTCTACTGTGGCCACACCAAACATCTCGAACCAAAAGCTACTCAATACTACAATGGCCTCGCCAACTAGCCTACTCCGACCTACATCAACAGAACAAACTGCACCTATCTTCCTCACTAACTCTAAATATAACACCACATGACGTGATCAAAATACGTCCACAAACATGAAGCAACAAATATTTGTTTCGCTCCACTACGGGCTATAAGAACAACACGGGCAAAATAACATTTTTGTCTCTCTCGTCTACTACTACTAAATATTCCATTAATGCACATTTAAAAACAACACTATTTGAGAAATTTAATCTTTAACAGCAACGAAACACTGGTAAAAGCCTTCAATTAGTCATCACTCTATCCCATAACCAAATTTATAATATATCCTTCGCGACACAAATACTAAAGACGACCAATCAGTCCTCTGGTACATATTCTGGATCTACGACAGAATAGGGTTTTAGATCCTTGACATGCCACCTGCCTGCCTTTGATCCATCCAAATTAATTAGGTCGTACACCACATTCGAGCACTTCTTCTTGACTACACTCAAAACAAATTTTGGAGCCAGTTTAGCAGTAAATTTATTAGCCACGCTCGACAACACCTTATTGGCCCTCCATACTTTATTACCAACCTCAAAAGAAATGTTTCTCCTCCTTAGATTATATCGATTGCTCGACCTTTGATAAGCTACATGCAACTTCGCACGAACGTCTTCAAATACCTTAAATATACCTTGATGGTCTGAAGCATATAATGGGCGACTACCAGGAATGATTTCAACATCAGCTTCAGGAATAAATCCACTACCGTAAAATTTACCGGAGATGGGGACGTGTCGGCCAAAAAACCAAAAAAATTCGAAGTATAACCCGTCGACTCATGCTTAGCAGAATTAATAGCAAATTGAATCTGCGCTAACTCAGTATCCCAAGTATCATTTTCTTCGAGATAGGATCGAATAGCTGTCCCTACCGTCCAGGTGGCTTCGTGGCGTAGTGGTATGTGTGTGACTACTACGCCCAAGGTCCCGGGTTCAAATCCCGACACGGTCCGCTTGAAAAATGTTAGGCGAGCATTTTTCACAAAAATACACCCTCGTTCGGATGAGAGGTAAAATGGAGGTCCCGTGTGTGAGTGTTGTCACGCACGTTAAAGATCCCTACCTTGCTTGGACCAGCAAGGGTTCGGCAAAATTCCAAATTTTCCAGGTAAAAAAAAAACTCGCTTCCTGGCCAATGTAGTACCTTCAGGTGGAGCATTGGAAAATCGCATGTAATGTCCCTACCGTCCTATTAATCCTCTCAACAAAATTACATTGTGGCGCATAAACAGCATTATACCATATCTTTTGAATTTCAAATCGATTACATAATGACTTAAAAATTCGACCAGCTAAATTTGAATCATTATCGCAAATAATAAATTGGGGCACACCAAACATTAAAAAAACTTTCTGTTCCATAAACTGTTCAATAACATGTGACTTTGCACTACGTAAAGGATGTAGAATTGTAAATTTTGAGAACCAGTCTCCTACTACCAACAACCATTTAAATCCTAATTTTGAGCGAGGGAATGGACCCATAAGATCTAACGCGATAATTTGAAATGGATACTTGGCCTCTTTTTCCTTTCCCATTAAACCTAAAAGACCTGCATTAGAAGATTTTTGCGCACCACACACTAAACATGCACGACAAAATTTCAACACATCTAGACTCATTTTGGGCCAATAATAATGTTCTTGGACTCTAGCAATTGTCTTCGAGAACCCAAAATGTCCTGCAACTGAGGGGTCATGGCACGATCTGATGACTTCTTCCCTTTGAACTTTCGGCACTAAATATTTCCATTCTACTACATTTGACAACATAGGCAGGTTTGACGGAATAAACTTAAAAACAAACTCGTTCTCAACTTTCCATTGAGAATAATTCTCAGGCGACGCCAAAATTTTCTTACGCAACTACACATACCAATTTTCTAAATTATCAAGCTTGACCTCTATTAAATTTACGACATGTTTTCCTTCCGGAGTTGCACGACTAAGACAGTCAGGAACTACGTTAAACTTTCCCTTCCTGTGTACCAAATCGAACGAATGTTGTCTAAACCTTACAGCCCATCTAGCTAGTTTTCCTGTAGAGTTCTGCAAATTACTCAGCCAAAGCAACGAAAAATGATCGGTTACGACCGTGAAACGAACTCCTTCGACCCATGGACGGAACTTTTCAATGGCAAAAATTACCGCAAGGCACTCCTTCTCTGTCGTTGAATAATTTCGTTCAGCACGATTAAGGGTTTTGCTGGCATACGAAATAACACGCTCTTCTCCACTGACATTCTGAATTAATACGGCACCTAGACCCGTATTACTTGCATCACACTCAATAATAAAGGGAACGGAATAATCCGGCTGCGCCAGAAGTGGTGCAGACACTAAAGCCTCTTTAATCGACACAAAGGAAGCCTCTGCTTCCGAAGTCCACGTAACGACTTGACCTTTTTTTCTTTTCTTGACAAGATCATTGATTGGTGAAACTAAAGATGAAAAGTCCTTAATGAAACGACGGTACCAACTACACATACCAAGAAATCTCTTGACTTCAGTGGTGGTCTTTGGGCGTGGAAAATTGACCATAGCTGACACCTTATCCGGATCCGTCTTTAAAGAATTTGACCCTACTATATAACCGAGAAACTTGAGTGACTTCTTAAAAAACTCGCACTTTTCTAAATTCAACGTTAAATTTGCCTCTCGAATGTGTTCCTTGACTTCGTACAATAACTTTAGGTGTTCTTCAAACGTCGATGAGCATAGAATTATATCATCCAAATAGCAGAAAACGTATGGTTCGAATTTCGGACCGAAAATAGCATCAACTAAACGCTGTTGAGTCTGTGCAGCATTTTGTAGACCAAACGGCATCGTCACAAATCTATACTGTCCTCGCGAAATAACGCTAAACGCTGTTTTATCCTTCGACGATTCACTAAGAGGGACCTGCCAAAATGACTTTCGCAAATCAAGACTGGAAATATAATTCGCATTACGCAACATCTCTTGGATTCTGTCTATATTAGGAAGAGGGTAGCTGTCATGGACCGTAACTTTGTTTAATGCTCTTCCGTCGAAGCAAAATCTATATTCTTTACTATCTTTTTTCTTGACTAACAACACGGGCGAATTCCATGGACTCTGACAAGGTTCTACTACTTTTAATCGAATCATTTCATCTAACTCCTTATCCAACTCTTTACTAATATAGAGAGACATAACATAAGGTCTTTTCCTGAAGGGTTTTGTATCACCTGTATCGATATCCATCTCAATCATATTAGTACGCCCTAATTTATCAGCACTAGAAATTTCCTGAAATGAATCTATGGCAGCTTGCGCCTGTGACCTCTGATTAATCGACAAATCATCTAAATTGAGTAAACAGTCACTATATTTTAGGGGAACTGATGATGGACCCACATACGGAACACTACTTTCCGCATCGCCTTGCACATGCCACGAATTATTTTTAAAATTTGCTATCAATCCAAATAGCTTAGCAAAATCACTACCGAATATAAATGCGTGTGGTAAAGATGGCACTACGAGAGCATTAAGGACACGACATTGTTTTCCTACTGAAATGGGTAAATCTACGATTCCTTCAACTGGTTTCAAAGCTCCATCTGCTGTAAAAATACCTTGTTTCTGTGACCTGAAAATTTTTAACTCTAACTTATCGATTAAAGGAATAGCAAGAGACCCAACTACCGATGTAGTACATCCCGAATCTAAAAGACCAGTGACATCTATGTCAAATAATTTAACCATCACATATGGCCGATTATCACCAGATTTTTCAACAAATAACGAATCAGTTTTGGGCTGAGGGTTAGTACGACAAAAATTTTTTACTACTTTTAACCATTCAGACCACTCTTTTCTACAAAAATAATTCTTCCGTTCACAAATCATAATTGCCGCCTTTTGAGAAGGAATGGAATGCCGGCTGCGCAACATCCATCTCCTCGCTCGTTTTTTGAACAAGATGGACACTTATCACGTGTAACTCCTTTATGACCGCAACCGTAGCAAAAAATTCTTTTTGGGAATCTACAATACCGAAATGAATGACCATGTCGCGAACAATTCCAACACCCTGAAATAATTTTTGTTGGACCTGAAGAACTAGCATGGGTAGGTACTGGAAAAGCCTTATTATTACTTATAGTCTGAACCTGTGGAGCACACGTTTTTTGATTATTAACACGAGCTTCTGATGTAGAAGAATCTTTCAAATAAATAGGGTATTTATTCTTTACTGACGAATTAGCACTATTATGAAATTTAGCTGAGCTAGTCGACTGACTGAAAACTGATTTTTGTTTCAACATCATGGCTTCTTCCAATTTTTTGCATAATTTTATTAACGTAGCTATATCCTCAATATCAGAAAGAGCAAGTTGCGATATGAATTCTGGTAATAAATTTTTCCTAAGTATCCTCACTTTTGTAATCTCCGCTGGGGTATTGGGTAGTCTACTAAATAAACTTTCTACATGAGCAACGAATAGAACAATTGGTTCATCCCTTTTTGACGACGATTTTTTATTGTCTCCCAGATCTCTTCCTCTGAATGAGCAGGCAAAATATCTTCTTTCAAACGACTCTCAAGGGCTTCCCAATCTTTTACGGAATCTCTAATACTTCTAAACCACACCAAAGCATTTCCAACGAACAATTCGACGGATGACTCAAACAAGTCTTTATATGATACTTTACGTGAATGTGCCAACTCCTTTATCCTATCCAAAAAGAAATACAGCTGCTTGGGGTCTCCTGAAAATTTAACTGACCAAGAGCCAACAGGGATCGGTGGTGTAAAATATGGAACGTATGCATAGGTGCAGCTACTGCTAACGAAGTTGTGTGACTTGCATCACTTGCACTGCTTGACCCTGGGCTCGGCTTCACCTTCTCATACAATTCAGCTTCAACAGTAAGGATGGTTGCTAATAATTCCTTTTTAGATAGTTCAGCTTCTTTCACTTTGTCAGACGGAAGTCTCATACGTTTAACTCGACCTGATACATGGACAAGCCTAGAAAGTACTCTTTTAAAGATAGAATCTCCCGAATCACCTTCAAATTCTAACACTAAATGTTTTATGGAATCGATGGTAGCATTTATCTCTCTACATTCTTCCTCAAATTCTACTCTGTATACTGACAGATCTACTAAACAATCAGGTTTCCCTACTTCTTTCGCTAACAATCTACCTAGAATTTTTCTCTTTTCCATAACCGGCCTAGCACTTTCTATTCCACGGATTTTTAATTCATATTCCAGCTCTTCTTTGAGTAAATGAACAATTTCAAATGTTTCAGCCATTTTAAAAAATTTATTATGACAACCTAAAATTATTTTATTTCTTGACCAACTCAATATGACAAAAAAATTTCTTTAATGCGAATCGAACCTGTTGGGACATTCAAATGCTTAAAAGACTTGAGGTTCCAGACACGATATAAATACTATGAAAATTTATAACCAAATTAATTTTGAGTTTACCAACTAAACCAACACATTAAGTGATATTGAAATAACTTATTTTTACAAATCGAGCACCAACAAAATCGAGCCTCACACGTTGTGCGCCAGTGAAACTTAATGAAACTTTATGTGAACTTATAATTTTTTTTTTATTTAATTTAATTATGGAGTGGGTCAATTAGTGAACAAAACCTCGGTGGACCCACGAGCTTTACTATATTCGCGGCTTAGTCTGGGAATTACCCCAAGGGTGAGCAATGAGTTTGGGCGTGGATATAGGGTGCGCTCGACTACAAACGGGAACAAAAAAACGTAAATGGACGCCACTGCATCTATATAGACAATAAACAAAACTAAAGTATCCTACAGGAAGACGCAGAAACCTATAGGATATAATGATTACCAAAAAGCATACAAATTAAAATAAGCAATACCTCTGAAACCTCTTGGACCTCTGCTCCAGCATCTGCGATGTCGGACCTGCAAGAAAATGTCACACAAAAAAAATAAAATATAAGACACTGTTTGTGCCTTACAACAACAAAATATTTCGATCTTTATAGATCGATTGGCCTGAATTCAAAATCTCGACAACACCTTACCTATGAAAAAATACTCTACTGGAAATTACTTATTCTGTCTCTATTACCTGGTACTGTATCAACTTTTTTCTAAGTTCCACATTCAAAATTTTGCTTATCTAATTTGGACAATGTTAATTTCAATTAGTAAAATAAAAAGACGAAAGTTTTATATCAAAGTATAATTTAAATGTTATTCTCTTTTGTTGCAAAAATTATTTATAAAAAAATTTAATAATCCATATAAAATAAGTTTCAAAAATTTCTTAATGTGTTTATCTATAACCAATATAATCAACATAAAGTAAGTTTCAAAAATCTCTGAATTTGTTTCTCTACATATAGAGGTCTTAGCATTCATACATTATTTAATACAGCCGGGTTCTTAAACATCCATAAAACAGATCTGTTCTGGCTTACAAAAATTCTCTAAAGAACTTATTACATAAAAAGTTCATATGGCTTAAGCATTATATGAAATTAAAGAAAGTCAGTTCAACATATGTTAGAAGCAGCATAGATATTCTACTAATCACATAACATATTGCAAGTAAACATCTTTCAATCAAAAGTGAACTTTATACTTATTTTTCTCAATTAACATGTGCATTATGTACGTGCTTTGAATAACAACTTTTAAATTATCTAAAAGTTCAAAAATTCCTCTTATGAATAAATTTAGTTCTGAACAAAAAAAAGGTATTTGACCTATTAAATTTCTAGGGTATAATTTTCAAACTGATTTTTACGTGGGATTTGAGCATAAACATATCTTGCAAAAAAAATTTGACATTTACATTCTTTAACAAAAGTTTCTTATGATTTGGTAAACGTTGAATCAAAGCTTTGACCGTAATTAGTACATAAAATTAATTCTCAGTAAATAGTTTTATAAGTACCTGATTGGTTTTGTCTTAATTACACGACGGTGATGCTGATAAATGTACTAGACCAACTAAAACACATAACATTCCATATCCTTGAAATTTAGAAAGGTACGAAATATGCCTTTACTAAATGCATTCCCTCGGACAGCTTCAAAATGGGTAATTCCACAATATACAACCAAATTCCAATCTCATTGTCAAACGTGTTTCCTAAATGTGCTAGTGAAATTGAACCATCTATTAGTTTTATATAATGCTGGCTAATTACACAAGTCTCACAACTAATGGACCTCTATCTTCACATGTTGTTACGGCTCTCCTTCTTCCAACGAAGCGTATCTCTTCGTAGTTGCTTGCAAGATGGCCGCATTCGCTTCCTTGCCAACACCCTAGTTATCGCGTCACCTTACGCGCAGACGTTGTGTCTAGCAATTGCACAAGTGGGCTTCAGAACGCCTGTAGCTTATGCAACTCAAGTTACGTTCAGGGTATTTGCAGATATTAAATGCGTAGGAGTCACTACTAAATACTTCGTATAGATGAAAATAATGTAAATAGGAAAGAGGTGTTCTTCCTTATAGTAAATTAAACTATTTAACGATTTCACGCTAAATGACAAATTCGTAAAATAACAACCGCTAGAACTGTTTTTCTTTAGAGATATTTAATGTAACAAAAATTTTGTTACAACACTAAGAAGATATAATTGGTGTATGCTGGGTTGCCTGCCATAGATATGCATATATTTTTTAGAATTTAATTAAATTTAAGTACACGTAGGTAAATGTGTGAAAGTTACTTTACATTTCAGTATTAAGCTGTATTGTAAATAGTTACTGATATTATATTGAAAAAAACGACACCCAGTATTACCAGCTGTGTAAAAAATGTTTTGTTTCGGCAGTGAATCAATCAAACTGTATGAAAATATATGAACTCATTAGCATGTAATTAAAATATGCCGGTAAGTAAAACTAATATAAATAAAACATTCAAATTTTGTGTGTTTTTTTTTAACATTATTTATTTAATACAAAAGTATTTTTTTAAAAATTTCGGGGGATTCTTCAGCACGTGCACGTTTTTGCTTAATCTAAAAATCTCCGAAGTATTCAATCACCTAATGCGTGCAAAGCCTCCGTTCAGAACGCCTTATGGAGTACCATTCCGCATTTGAGAATGATTACATCACTATCCAAATTCTTCACCACGTTTTAAATAACGACATGATTTGCATACATTTAAGGTTAAATTATAGATCCGGGTACGAGTTCAGTGTAGTTGTATAAATTATTTGGGTGGTGCAATCATGAACAAAATAACGAGTGACCTGTCTTAACATGTTTTTTTGCACACACACACCAAATATTTTAAATTAAAACCATTATAAAATACGAGTCGAATAATTTCTTCTATTCTTTTTGATATTTAATACGAAAATAATGGGGCAGAGCCCCGTTTAGGACACGTTTAGAAGCTCCCTTTCCCCAACATTCATCATTTTTTATTTTTGCTTAACCTAAAAATCTCTCTTTAATTAACTAAAGCAACGAGAATAAAAACAAAGACGAAGCTCTAAAGATCACCGCTAAATTCTTCACTACATGCACGTTTTTGCATAACCTATAAATTTTTTATCACGTTTGTGAAATTAAACGAGTTATATATATATACAATGTCTAATAGGTCATCTACATACAATCACCAAACCGCTAAAAGTAAAAGAATTTTTATTGCCTCATAAATTAAATGTATAATTACATTTAAATATTTAAATATATTCAAATTGCTAAAATGTAAGCAAGAAATCCTTGATATAAGATCAAATCAAATAATTTGAGAGTCAAATAAATCGTGATGAAAGGTGGTATAATTTGCATACCAAGAAGAAAATAGTCTTAACATGTTTTTGCAAACACACACCTTATGTTAATTAAATACATTATATTAAAAGTTGAATGTCGGCATGATTTGCATATATATTACCAGAAAGAGGTTATATTCGACAGCATGCAAATTCTTAGTATTTTATCGTGATATTGAAATTGCGAGAAGTGAACGACTTCTTTTTTACAAGATTTTACATGCAGACGTTTAAAAATTTGACCTCCGTCATATAACATTTCGTATATTTTCTCAATTTTATTTGCTACTTCGTACAAAACGCAGCTTATGAGGAGAGCTAAAACACTCTTTACCACTTGCACGCGTTTGCTTAATATTAAAAAAATTCTTCACCGCGGCGTTTTAATTTTTATCAACCTACCCAGAAAAATACGAACCAACACGTGAACTCCATTTTCTACACACACAACATTTTTTTAAAATTTAATATTTAATATTTAACGTCGGGAACGCTGCTAAAAAAATTTCTTAAGAAAATATCTCCACCCCAGCGCACGCGCACCACCCCACGACAAAAATCTAACGACCCCGCCGAACGCACACCCCAAAGACCTAACGACCCCACGACGCACCAAATTTACATACAAGGACAATTTTGTTCTCAAAGCGGCGTATACATATCTTGCTGCACGTTTTGTTTCCCAAAGCGGCTTAGCTGTTCATATTGTTCTCGAATCGGCGTATACATATCTTGCTGTGGATCTCTGTTGCCAAAGCGGCTTATCCCCCCTACTTTCAAGCAATCTTAATATTTAATTTCGTTATTAGTAAACTTAAACTCTTCTAAGCTTCTTGGAAGTTAGAGCTTCAACATAACAAAATTTAAAGAAAGATTCTTCTTTCACAAAAAAATATAGAGTTATGAAAAATTAACAATATTAAGTGCGATTACTATAATTAAATGACGGACCTTATAAACTGAAATGATAAGGGCTTTCGCGGCTTGAAACTTAACCATTCGTGAGAAAAGCGGTTTCTAGCCAAATCCATTTAAAGATTCGGTAAAAATAGACTCACACTTAACCACTGGCCGCCGACTGCCACCCTTGCGTTGGTTGTGCCCAGGTTCCAGCTTGTCTCCAGCTGTTTGTTTGCCGGCGTAAAATGCAAAGAACTCAGACTGATTTTAAATTAGGAATCTTATCAGCCTTCTAGATCTGAGGGTGTCTCCAATGTTCTGATGTTATTTCTTAACTAGAGAGTATTTTCAACCTGTGGATGTTTTCACTGTTCTGATGTTATTTCTTGACCAGGGAGTATTTTTTCAACCTGTGGTGTTTTCATTTTTTTGTGAATGTTTGCGCATCAATAACTCCCAATCGTGTTTGGTTCGAAGATTACGTGGAAGTGAACAAATTGAGAAAACATGTCGTGAAGACAGTTTGACCTGGAGAATTTTTATCAGAACAAATGCTTGACGAGTACGTGCCGTGTTTATAGAACAAGTTCAAAACCTTAAGATATATTGTGAACAATTAGTTATATACGACAGTCATTCAATAAGTCGTTAGAAAATTCAAGAGATGGCGTTCGTAGTACAGAAAATAAATTTTTCACAGTAAGCAGCGCTCCTTACTAGTTTCAAGCAGTGATTAAAGACTTGTATTTAAAAGGGTTAACAGCAAAAGAAGTAAAGCTGAGTTGGATGAAGTTCATGGCACATGTGCTTTTGTGTTTGCAACAGTTTATAATTGGTTGAATGAGTTTAAACATGGCCGTACATCCACAAAAGGTGAACATCGTTCCGGACGCCCTGTGGAAGTGTCCGTCCCCCGAAATGATTCACAAAATTTATGATATGATTTTAAATGATCGACGAATAAAACTGCGCGAAATAGTTGAGGCCACAGGCATATCGCAACGCACAGTCGGTTCAATTTTGCATGAAAAATCTGAGCAAGATGGGTGCCGCGTTTCCTCACAGTGGAGAATAAACGCAATCGTGTGGTCGATTCTGAAGCTGTTTGGCGCTTTTCCGTCGCCATCCTGAAAATTTCCTGCGTTGATACATAACTATCAATTTTTTCTTATTTCCCAATTTGAAAAAATGGCTTGGCGGACAAAGGTTTACGTCTAACAAAGAGGTCATCGCACAAACAAATACCTAATTTTGAGGAGCTTCCGAAATTATTTTTTTTAAAGGCTTAAAAAATTTGGAAAAACGTCTAGAAAAATGTATAGAGCTGAAGCAGGATTTTGTTGAAAAATAAAAACTAATCTATACCCAAAAAATGTTTTTTTTACTTTTTTCTAAGGACCTGTTGAACGACCCTCGTACATGAACTTTGGAAGATTATAGTGCTATTTACGTCTTTTAATTTTTCATAATTTAGCTTTGAAATACTGTAATTCCCACGTTTAATGTGAAACATTCCATGGTTGGTATTGTAAGGGATGAATTAAGGATGCAAGGTTTTTACTGATAAGAGAGCCATCAAAATGATATTTAGTATTTATTTATCAATATCACAAAATTGATTCTTTTCACACACACAGTCTACTATTGTGCTAGGGTCTGTGCTGGACTTGAATTAATAACTTACAAACTAAATATAATTTATGTGACTTTGTTTTGAAACAGGAAGACAATTGCATAATCTATTTATGGATTATTTACTACGAATATAAATTTGAATATGAGGTTTGGTTATAAATTTAAGGTCTGCCTGCTCTATCTTCTATCACTACTAAATTCTACATGTGCCCGAATTACCAATACTTTTTAATTTCTTTTCTCATTTTATTGTTTATTTCTATTTCATCGTTTACAATACTAATCACTATTGGGTTATCTATATTGAATATCCTATTTAGTTTCGTTGTTCTTGTTTATTTTATAGTGGTGTTTTTATTTTCATTCTGTATATAATCTTGGTATTTGATTCATAGCATCATGGGCCAAAATGCTTTATAGTAAAGTTATATTTTGTGTTCTCCTTTATGCTTTATTGGCCAATCTGATATTGTGTGCTGTATCAGTTCAGAATCACAGGAAGACTTCTATCTTTAAGAAGAATTGCTAATTCATACATACTTATTTACAAAAGTAACTTATTTTATTGTTCTACGATGCTTGATACTGTGAAAAAAAAGTACGCCACATTTATTTTTTAACAAACACTTTGTTAATAGAAATCAATTGAAAGATCTTTATAAATAGAATGTACAAATAATTTTTTTTGTATAAGCAGCTTGTTTGTTTTGGTTTTGTTTTCTATAAACTAAATACTAAAAAGAGCAATGCGTAACATAGCAAACTACATCTGTTGTAGATCTCCATAATATTTTGAAGGGTAGTTCGGTACTACTTGCCAACAAATTGTAAATTAATATATTATTACGCTCAACCCTCCCAGTAAACCCCTAGGCAAGGAAATAAAGCTTTACCCTGGCGTCCAAATGGGCATTGTTCTCAGGAAGAGTTCTTTCAATTCTTGTCCTGTTGTGTTGTAGATCGCGGCGCCGATTCCTGCTGGTAGAGCTTTACAGGCGAGACAATAGGGATGGGGGAAAACGGTAGGGGACGGTAACGCACTAACGCCAGCACTACCCGATAAACTGTACGATAATCGTTCTTTTTCGGAAGTCTGTACGATGTCTGTCAAGCTAAACGGCGATCCTCGTCTTAAATGTCTCTCCCATCCAAACTAGATTGACTTACTTTCACCTGCGCTCCTGGAAAGATAAACTTCTCACATACAAAACCTTACGTCAGCGCTTACGTTTGCAAAGATAAGCAACTTACGTCAAGACCCATGTGAACGCCAATAATCCCGGGGTTTCACTGCGTCAGCAAAATTGCGGTATTCAAATGGGATTTTCCGAATTCTAGCAAAAAGTCCCTGACTGAATTAATAAACCTAATTTTTAGCTTCAAAATAAAGCGTAACAATATAAAAATTTAAAGGTGTAGCTTATTTGCCTTTCCTGATGGACCTGTATCTTGAAGACGTTCTAGATTTCTAGAACGATAGAATGTCTTGCGCGTTCCAGTGATCTAAAAGAGCCAAACTACAGGTCCAACCAAAGTAGTAGGGTCTTTAGTGAGGAACCAGACTACGACAGGTCCCCGAAAAGGGACAGCAGCTTTTTGGTGCTTAGATTGGCAGAGACCATAGAGGTCTGTATGACATTCTAAGACACACTCCCAAGTACCCAGCGTACTTAAATTGTTATTAAAGAAGATGGCATCCTCTGGGGTACAAAATTCCGGAGTTAAAATAGCCCCCCATTCGGAACTCCGGAAGAAGACTACTTCGGGGGAAGTGATCGGAAAGTATAAAAGAATAGTCGTGAACATTCTGAGTTGAAGCGCTGAATGTCAGACGTATGAAGCAAGTAGGTAAGCTAGAGTACTTGAAAATTGAAATGGATAGGTTAACATTAGACATAGTAGGAATCAGCGAAGTTCAGTGGCCAGGGGCGAGGAATTTTTGGAGCGAAGACTTTAGAGTAATTCATACAAGAGCAGAGGAAAGAAATTCGGGTGTGGGGATAGTTATACGAAAAAAGATAAGACACTGTGTAGAAAACCACTTGCAAACGAACGAAAGACTACTCACGGTTAGATTGGAATATAAACTGGTAAATACAGTAATAAAACAAATGTCCACCTCTAGCTACAGTGACGAAGAGGTAGAAGCAATCTACAAAGATATCGAAGACATACCAAGATACGTAAAAGGACATGAAAATTTAATAATTACAGGGGATTTTAATGCAGCGGTAGGTGAGAGTAGGGAAGGAGCGGCAGTAGGTTTATGTGGTTTAGGCACGAGAAATGACAGAGGAAATAGGCTGATAGAATTTTGTGACAAGAACAATTTAACCATCGCAATCACATTATTTCAACATCATGCTAGAAGACGATACACGTGGAAATACCAGGAGATATAGGAAGATATCAAACAGATTACACTGTCGTTTGAGAACGGTTTAGGAATCAAGTAAAAGACTGTAGAAGCTATTCAGTAGCAGATATAGACACTGACCGCAACATCGTAATTATGAAGGCCACTCTTAAATTTAAAAATTTGAAAAAAAGAAATGAATAAAAACCCATTGAGTTTGATAAACTAAAAGATAAACATATCCACAAAAGATTTGAAAAATAGTCTAATGAATTGCTGATACTAAGGAAGTAGAAAAAGAATGTAACAAAATTAAATCCAGCTTAGATATGGCGGCCAAAGATATTCTGGGGTATACACAAAAAAAACCATGGATAATAAAGGATATCCTGAATTTAATAGAAGAAAGATGAAAATTCAAAAATAAATCAGACGAAACAAGATAACTAAGATACGAAGTCATAAAATGGGATATTATTCGCTAATGCAGGAAAGCTAAAGAACAATAGATTAATGAAAAGTGCAAAGAGATACAAACTTAGATGAATATAGGAAAGACAGACGAAACATACAAACTAATTAGAATGAATTTTAGAGATATAAAACCATATAACAAAAATATAAGGGATGCGGGAAGAAACGTAATTATAGAAAATGTAGAGAAAGTGGTTAGATGGGAAGAATATACAGGAAATTGATATGCGGGAGAGGAACTAACTACATTAGAACAGGAATCAGACATTGAAAAGGATGACTTGGAATATCCTATACTTCGAGATTAGTTTGAATTACAAATAAGGTGCTAGCAAAAACTCTAAAAACCGCTGAACAAGCAATAACAGAACGGCTCTTCCAACTTGTAAGCTATATGTATGAGACAGGCAAGATACCCAAAGATTTCAAACGCAACATCATAGTAACTATACAAAAAAAGAGAGGCGTGTATAAGTGTGAAAATCTTCAAACAATAAGTTTGACTACACGCATCAAAAATATTGACTAGAAATGTACAAAGACGAATGGAAAAACGAGCTGAAGAAATACTAGAGGAAGATTTGGGTTTGGCAAAACAGGGAAACACGGGCGGCTATTTTAGTTCTGAGGGTGATAATGCAGAAAATAATGAAAAAGGGGGAAAGCGTATATATAGGGTTTGTAGATCTGGAAAAAGCATTCGTCAATATAAAATGGAAAATAATGTTCGAGAAACTCAAAAAGATTGGAATGAGTTTTAGAGCTAGACAGATAGTACAAATGGCTTATATAAGGTGTAAACTGCAATAATAGAATTAGAGCAGGAACGTAGAGAATATTAGGAAAGGGGTGAGACAGGGATGTGCCTTATTCCCACTAATTATTAACCTGTACATTGAAGAAGCAATGAATACTGTTAAATGCAGGAAGACATTTGGAATTACCATGCAGGTACAAAAGATTGATATACTTCGATTTGCAGATGATATAGGGGTATTAGTATCAAGCAAAGAAAAGTTAGAAGCTGCTCTTAATGAAATATAAACAGTTCTAACAGAGAGATACGGTATGAAAATTAACAAAAATAAAACTAAAGTTCTAGTATGCAAAGGAAAGGGAGATAAATCACAAACAAGAATACAAATAGGTAACGGGAACTTACAAGAGATTAAGGATTTCTGCTACCTAGGAAGCAAAATAACACAAGATGAGGAGAACACAAAGGATATAAAACAAAGATTAGCACAAGCTCGTGCTAAACTTAACAAGAAAAGGCAACTACTGTGTTTAATGACAAAAACATAGATACAAGGAAAGATTGCTTAAAACATATGTGTAGAGCACAGCACTGTATGGCTGTGAAGCCTGGACAGTAGGAGAAGCGGACAAGAAGAAGGTAGAAGCCTTTGAAATGTGGTACTACAGACGTATGATGAAAATATCATGGACAGAGAAAGTTAAGAACAAAGAGGTACTAGAAGTGGTAGAGGAAAAAAGAAATATGTGGAAAACAGTAAAAAATAGGAGAGCTAGGATGATAGGCTACATACTAAGACATGAGGGAATAGTGCGGAATATATTAAAAGCAGAGATAGGAAAAAAGAAAAGTAGAGGTAGGCCTAGGTTGGACTATTCCACACAGATAGTGAAAGATGTAGGGTGTGGACATTTCAGGGAAATGTGTAGGCTACCTCAGAACAGAAATCAATGGAGGTACGCATCCAACCAGTCGGAAGATGAAAAAACTAATTATGAAAAAAATAACTGTACATAAATTTGATGATTATTAAAAACAACTACAGGTATTGGTCTTGCAATATTCTCAACTAATGTTAATTGTGCAAAAAGATTTAATGGAAAACTATTAATTCGGGAAATGTCTAGTTGTTGGGGAATCCTTGGCAACCACAGGCTGCTTATCCCTCTTCACATACCACTGAATCTCGGTGAAATAGGGCATATAATTAGAAAGCAATGGAAGAGGAACCGAGCTGTATATAGGATGTTATGGGAATTTCAAAAAACTGTGTGGGTTAGCTCAGAACATAAATAAGTAGAGGTATGCATCCAACCAGTTTCAAGATGGAAAATTTAATGATGAAAAGGTAAGTGCACTTAAATCTGATTATTACTATAAACAACTACAGATGTTGGTTGTGAAATATTTTCAACAATGTTGATTATGCAAAAGGATAAATTGGAAAAACTATTAATTCGACAAATGCTCAAGTGTTGGGGGAACTTGGCAGCCACAGGCTGCTTACTTCCCTTCACATACTTTACATGTGATTTTTCAATGCTCCACCCGAAGGTACTAAATTGGCCAAGAGGCGAGTTTTTTGTTGCCTGAAAATTTAGAATTTTGCCTAACCCTTGCCGTTCCAGGCAAGGTAAGGATCTTTAACGTGCGTGACAACACTCACACACGGTACCTTCATTTAACCTCTCATTCGAACGAGGGCGTAATTTTTGCGAAAAATGCTTACCTGCCATTTTTCAAGCAGTCGGCCGTGTCGGGATTCGAACCCAGAACCTTGGGATTCGTAGTCTTACGCTTACTACATTGATCCACGGCGACGCCCCCCCCCCTTCACATACTTTACATGTGATTTTCCAATGCTCCACCCGAAGGTACTACATTGGTCAGGAAGCGAGATTTTTTTACCTGGAAAATTTGGAATTTTGCCGAACCCTTGCTGTTCCAAGCAAGGTAGGGATCTTTAACGTGCGTGACAACACTCACACACGGGACCTCCATTTTACCTCTCATCCAAACGAGGGTGTATTTTTGTGAAAAATGCTCGCCTAACATTTTTCAAGCGGAGCGTGTCGAGATTCGAACCCAGGACCTTGGGCGTAGTAGTCACACACATACCACTACGCCACGGAGCCGCCCTCCTTCACATACTACTGAATATCGGTGAAATAAGGTATATAATTGTAAAACAATAGAAGGTGACCGAACTGCATCTAACAAGAAAGAACAGAGGCTATGTTCTAAGACAACAAGCATAGAAACAAGAAGAAAATTGTTTAAAGCATATGTGTGGAGCACAGCACGGTACGTTTATGAAATAGTGGCAATAGGAAAAGCAGACAGTAAGAGATAGAAACATTCTGGAATGTTGTGCTTCAGATGTATGAGGGTGATAGCATGGACAGACAAACTTAATAACAAATAGGCTATAGAAATAAATAGTAGAGGAATAAAGATATCTGTGGAAAACACAAAAATAGGAGAAATAGAAAGGCAGGATACGTTCTAAGGCATTTTTGGGAAATTGTACGGGATATATTACAAGCAGAGATAGGAAAAGAGAGGTAGAGATAGACCGAGATCAGACTTTCGCACACAGATGGTGATAGATGCAGACTGTGCAAATTTCAGGAGAATGTGTAGGTTAGTTCAGGCTAGGAAACAATGAGGGTATGCGTCTAACCAGTTCCAGAACTAAACACCTGATGATGAAGATGATGATGATGAAGTAGCTTATTTGCATATTCTATCGATTTACTTCTTTTTTTATTGTCGGTGTATGAAATTGACTGTTTTCTTTTTTATTTAGATTTCTAAAATTCATATAAATAAATGTTCTTATGTTGTATAGATCCTTGAATATATTCTAATAAGTCACTTAGTGTCTGGTGTACCACTTATTGAGCTGTAATAAAAACTGGCCATCATCTGCTCAAAATATAAGTATCTTCGTATAAATATAAATACGAAGTAGTATTAAAAAAAGAAGATTACTCTTAGAATAAATAATAAATTAAATTTCTTGGCAGAAGTTAGTAAACTTTTGCCATTATGAGAATGAAAGCATTTGATGACATACTTTTAACTGCAAAACAAATCAACAAAATTTTGGTGTTTGACAGTAGTACTAAGATTATATATTTAGTTGACATTTATATCTTAAAATGTCAAAATAGCACCAAAAATGGTCTTGATAATTAATTAAGAGTTATACGAAATAAAAAATTTTAAATTATATAGCTACCAATTTGAAAATAATGTTAAACGACTTTATATAATAAACTAGTAAAATAACTAAATTTATGGGCCTATGCACAAATGAGTATTTATAATTTACAAAAAAGGTTTTTAATTCAATAAATTAAATTATCACATATGTAAAGAAATTGGTTTTAACAATCCTTTTTGGAATTTCTTGTTCTCAATTACTGAGTAGTGATTTCAACAGTTAAATTTATTTATTAATTTTTCCTTCGATAGATAAGGACCAGGTCTCTGATACGCGTCCGAAAGCTGGAAAATAGAATGAACGACAACCGTTTAGTACACACACTATTTAATCAATGCATAATAATTTTAAACAGGGACAGGAAAATATGCCGTAAAATCGGCGTGAATGTTTTTATATTATTTCTGTGTTCTAACAAGATAAATATGGTTGATTGAGTCCACACGGCGACGGTTTAATTCTTACAACAATGATACCTGTTATCTGCATTTAAAAATTGCATGTAACTTTCTGCTCACACACTACACAATTTATACTTGGATAAAATACAAAAATTATTGGAATTAAGGAATTGAATTTAAGCATTTCAGTTTAAATATTTGAATTTAAGAATTGGAACATTTGAAGTTCTATTTCGAACTACACACAACGAATAGACAACTTGTACTACTATAACGCCCGTGTTATCGGAAAACCAATCAACTCTTAAGTGGGGCGCGTTCAAAGGACATATCAAACAGAATTTGAATTAATATGAAGCCAGGGACGGCTTGAGATATATTAGAATAAAGAAAAAGTCAAATGAATTCTCAACAACATATATCTTGCAATTTGACAATCTAACAGTGAACGAACTTCGTTATGGTAAAACGTTTTTATGTTGGTATTAAATCTTAAATTAGACTTTTAGCTATCTTCTTTTGTTTCAGTTTTTTGCAACTACATCACATGCAAAGCAAATATAAATTCGTCTTTTCGTGAAACACGTGAATTGTAAAACAGTAAAGAAAAAATATTTATTGTAACTGCCTAGTGGCATCCGATGTGCACATTTAAGCAAAAATATATAACCTCTGTAAACATTTAATTTTCAGTAGTGTAATGTAGAGCACTAAGATTGTTCTTATTTAAAGCGTTCTTTGAAAAATATATTAAATTAAAATTGAAGATAATTATTTATTGTATTTATCAATCTATATACAACCAAATTAAACCGTATGGTCACCTGGTAATTATAAACGTTCAGGAACCACAGACCCCTCGCACTGGAGAAGACAGCAGTGTCTTTTGCGTTCTTTTATTTGTGTATTGGTGATTCGTTGTGTTATGGCTACATACACTGATCCACATGAGGGAATCGTGTAGACTCCAGAGTGGAAAGGGGCAGTCGTTTATTTTTTGTAGATTTTAGTACTTGTCTTAGATGACATGTAGACTAGAAGACCTTGTAGACTTGGTATTTCTGATAAATCCTTGCGATGCTTAAATATTGCAAGTGAGCAATAATAATGAGCCTCTATTACACCTTCGTAATTTTTTCATAGCTGACGCAACAGATTTCTATCACCATGCATTGATACCCAAGTATTTTCAATGGCACAAAAGAATCTATGAGCAGAAGGACAGGGTAGCCAAGGATAGTCATGGGAAGCTCATTGAACCCAGTTATCACCAACTTCTACATGGAATTCATCGAGAACCTACATGTTGGTTTAGATATGTTGATGACACCTTTGCAATCTGGAGTCACGATCAACAGTATTAGAAAACTCTCTACAACACGTGGACAACATTTATCCTCAATTACACTTCACCACAGAAGAAGAGAAGAATAATCAGCTACCTTTTTCGGAGGTACTAGTAACAAGAAGAGAATATGTATCTTTCGGTCATACAGTATACACAAAACCTACACACGCCGATCAATATTTAAAGAAGGAGTCAAATCATCATCCAAACCAGAACAGCAAACCAAATTTTTTTTTCTGTTTAACTCCACATCTGTTTGTGTTGGCGTTCTTTAACCAATTGAATTATTTAGTTTCTGTGACAGTCTAGCGATGTTATTATCCCCATTTTTTTTTGTTTCAGAGGTGTATTTGTGTTAATTTTAAAACCACAGATGATAGAAATAGTGAACGTGTAAATATGAGCAAAGTTTATATAAGCAGAACCTTCAAGTACTTACCAGTAATATATCAAATTTAAGCGGCGACGGCAGGACAAGAAACTATTGACCTTTGACATAACTCAAACGTTATTAAGTTGTTCATTTTAAATTACCTTTTTCCCCCTTTCTTATAAAATTTTTATTTTCCATAACGTTCTAGCATTACATAATGTTTACCTACCTACTTTCAATTATTTTATTTACATTTTTCTCATATAAATATGATATTAATAAAACATATTTACTAACACAACACCACAAATATTATTCACTGGTACTGCCTAAGAAAAAATACAATGGATGTCAATTTTTTATCTATTACAGTAACGATTTGTTCAAACTCATCGACTTGTGGTAGAAATTCTTTTATTGTGAATGATTATTATATTTCCAGGATGAAGATTGATATTTCCAATTAATTAAATGAAACAAGGTGATTACTAGCATAAGGTTTGCCAGGTATTTTACAAGAATGACAAATTTATTGTAATTACTATTGGATGCACTGGTAAAGTTTGAATGACCTTACAAGCATGGTGCTTTAAACTTGCAGGGGTTAGTATATGATCTTTGACATTCTTGGAAATATTAGACAACACTTTTCCTCCATCATATATGTGATTGAAATCTTGAAGTAGCACAGATATCTAGCACTTTATAGATGTATTAAATTGGCATCTTCAATAAGTGAGAATTGCACCGAATTTCTTCCACAGCAATTTTCAGTGGCACTGAAGAGAAGTTTATCCCTTTAACTAAAATGCATAGATCGTTTTCTAAAAGAATGTAATTATGTTAGTTTACACCAGTTTTTGATAACTTTTTTTGTAAGATTTGTTTCACATATTGCAGCGTTTTATTAGAAGGTTGTAAAAACGTTGCTGTGAAGTGTAAGTTCTTTTTTGGCTTGTCTAAAAAAATGAGGTAAGCATTTCACATTGAAGTTTGGTAGGGTATTACTTCTAGAAACCTGTAGTCTGAAAATTATCGTTGCCTTGTACTATAAACAACAATATAAATCGGCCTACTAATGCGGAAGAGTAAAGCAAGGGCTTGTAAAGAGCCAATACGTCTTAATAATTAATTTAGTTGGAGTGCCAGATCTCAATATCGGAGATTTTAAAGTGCAGCCATAGTTGAGAAATGTAAACGTTACTAAAACAAGAAATCAAAGAAATGGATTTCAGTGTTCTACAACTTACATGATGAACCATCCTATAAACAACAAATTTCTAAACAATCTTAGTGTGGCTGCGTGTAAATTACTCACATTAATAACCTAAAAAGTTCATTACAAAGTATTAATCAAATACATCTTGTAGTAATAAAAATATGCCTACTTTAAAGCGAATTAGACATTTTTTTCGTTGACATCAAAATTAGGAATTTTTAGAATCCACTACTGTTATATGGGGCTTTTCACGACGACCGTGCATTAGACATTTCTCAGAAAGTACAAGAGATAGGAGTACGAAATTTTGTACATGGTGTTATTTTGACATGCCGAATTGATCTAAAATATTTTTGTTTTAACAGCACTTTCAGTTATACCGGAAGTTGATAATATCTTTGTTATTTTAAATGGAACGCCTGTATATTTTTGCATTTTTCAATTTTACACAAAATTTTAAGTTAAATTCGTTGAATAAGTCATATCTCAATATTTTACCATTTTCGAGATAGTTAGCCTGTTATGTTTATTTTGTAGAAAACGGATATCTTTTCTTAAAAATAATGTACATTTAAATTGACAGTGTCAAGGAACCAATTATTAGCAGATTTGATATTCAAATGTATGATAAACATTCCAATGTTTTTGTTTCCACTCAATACCATTCGAGGTGTTCAAAATTTTTACTAAAAGTTTCTAATATAAAATCTAAAGTCCATGTTTTTAAATGGAACAACTCTGTTTATTTTTACATTTTTAAAATGTTCCATTTAGAAAAATTGACTTTTTAGATTTTTTATGTTAGAAACTTGAACTAAAAAAATTTTGAACGCCTCGTATGGTATTGAATGGAAACAAATACATTAGAATGTTTATCATACATTTGAATATCAAATCTGCTAATAATTGGTTTCTATAACTGTCAATTTAAATGTACAAAATTTCATACTTCTATCTCTTGTACTTTCTGAGAGAGGTCTAATGCACGGTTGTCGTGAAAAGCACTGTATACACTTTTTATATTCAAGAATTAAAGCTCCATATATAAATAATTTAGTGAATATAATTCCGTATTCGTTAAAAACTTAGGATATTATCCTTTATCAAGTTTTATAATCATTATTGTTTAATATATCATTTTCGAATAAAATTTGTACTACTCGAAAATTACCTATTGTTTCTTAAAGTAAAATATTATACACCTTTGGGATTAGTTCAAACAACAACTGTAAGCTTGGTTTTACACCATATTTTGACGTTCCTCCTCCACATATTAGATGTTTACCATTCTGTGGATTGATGTGTGTTGGAACTGTAATCTTGATGTACCACTGATGTAAATTACTAATGACACCTAAGTAAGCACAGTTTTTGTTTATCATTAATTATACTTTTGTCAAACATCTGTTTATTAATTCAGATACCAGACGACTACTACTCATTTAACAGTTTATGGGTCCAGCACGATCATCAAGTTAAGATGATTATAACAAATCAGACCAGTACATATCCAAACTACACAGGTCCTGCAGGTGTTCCACGTATAGAAAAACTTGAAGGACATAAAAATTACGATAATTGGAAATTTCAAATGCGGATCGAAGTCTATCGAAGTGTGTACTTGGTGAAGAAAATAACTCTGGAAAAAATCAACGTGCACTTGCAAAAATCTTTTTGTCTTTAATACCAATATGTTTTAGTAATACTCGGGGTGCTACCAAAGCTAAACAAGCCTGGGAGAAATTGGAAAAGGCTTTCCAAAGTGCTGGTCAAAGCAGACAACTTTTCTTAAAAGAAAATTATATCGAGTTCGTTATGAAGAATTCACATCAATGAACGAATGTATGTGGTTTTTTGTCACTTTGCACCCTTCGTTTTTACAGGTAGGAATGGATGTACAACAGAGTCTGAATAATACTCTGGCGAGACTAGCGTCGACCATTTGTGGCTGCGGTAGATTGTAAAAGACTATATCTCAGGGGTTTAGAGAACAAAGTCAAATTTTACCCAGACAAGTTATAAGGATGCAATTTAGAACATGACTAAAGAAAATACCTTAATACAACTTATATATTGACGTTTAGTTAATAACATTAATAAAAAAATTAAATATATACCGTTATTTTCTTACAACCAATGTTTCATATGATAAAATCACTAAGTGTAGTTTATATATCTACACTCTCATAATTTTAAAATTGGTCTCAATCTCTACCAGATAAGATATTAGAAAATCTAAATTTATTATTGTATTTAGACACAATTTCTAGTTAAACGTTCTAAGTAAAAGAAAATCATAAATACTCTTTGTTGTATTTAACATTAGTTAAGAGAATTTAATTAAACATTTAAATTGAACATAACCTCAATATGCACAAAAAAGGTTTCATAAAAGCTTTTCTGTTTACAACTCAATAGGTTATATAGGAAAGCAAAGATAATATTGATTAGTTAAGATATAGGTAAGTGAAAGTATGACTATATTTTACATGCATTATTTTTCTAGATAATTGAGATTTAAAATGTAATACATGCACATTGTTCCATCACAAAAGTAAATAAGATAAACTCGTACCTGTATTCAAGATGTATGAAAGAAACGTATACTTAAGCTTTGAGCTTACGGCTTGTTCAGAACCATATGATTTTCTTACGGTTTGTTGAAACGAACACCATCGTTAATTATTTTGGTTGTTAACCTCAAACTTTAAATTTGTAAGAGCCAATCTTTGTTTGTTCCACAGCCATATGTTTCATCAACGGACAATTAATATATTTAAGAAGGTACATAAAACGTCAACATAACATTCTTGTACGATAAAAGATAATATTTGTAAGTAGTAAAATTAATGCATAGGCTTAGATAACTTAGCACAGATAATTAGATACTTCACTAAAGAAATATGCTACCGGAGGATATACCATCCAAGGATATGCTACGGGAGGACCCTAGAAAATAAACGTGTTACAAAAACGAAACATTGCAATACGCCGCGAGGAACAGTCTAAAAATTTATCTATAATCAGCTTACCATTCATTAATACTTTGAACGGGTTATTCAGGTGGGATTTCTTCATAAGCATTTTCGTACTCTAAAACGATATTTATGTATGTTAAGAAGAATAAAGAAAAAGACACCTTTTACATACCAGGTATGACATCATGGCCTTAGAAAGGACATCTTTATCGGTAAACGGCATGTGCTTAAAAGACCGTAAGATATGAAGACAAACGATAAATTTGTTCTGGTTTAAGGATAACCACACATTTTGAGAGAGGGACAAAACAAGAAAACTATCCTAAATGACAAATTCATATACACACCAGTTGTGTATTTATGAACATTATTCAAAGATTAACCAATTGGAAAATTACATCTGATCTTAATTATTTATATTATTTATGCAACAGAAAGAATACTAAAATAAAACTAAAGATCGATGTATATAGTGTATTATTTAATAATACTAAAGGGAAATGTCACGCAAATCAAATCTGACTTGTGATTGTAAACGGTGTTAATATAAAATTAAGACGATTAATGCTTTTATGTTGAAGGAAATTTGACCACAATGTAACATGACAAGGGAGCAGTGAGTTGACATGTTACAACTTGTGCATCAGATAAAAATAACTATTGATGACAGATTCGTATGACACTTTGCTGAGTGGTTATGGTGCTACACATACAACAATTAGTAGTAAAGTTGTAATTAAACCCCTTTTAGAAGATGATGTTCGTCACGGCTTACGCGAAAAACACAAAGCGTCAGCATTGGCAACCAAAAGTTTTAAGAAAAAACAGGTTGTTTGCTACGAGTGTGATACTGCTGGTCATGCTAAACCTAGATGCCCGAAATTAAATAAACCTAAAGGTAAATACAAGATTTATAAAAATACACCAAGTTTAAATAGGTCAATAGCTAAGCCTGAGGGAAAAGACACGCTTTTATTACTCCGACTGCATTAACAACTGATAACTTTGACACCGATGCATGATATTTTGATAGTTGTGCGAGTAATCATATTAGTCCAAGGAAGGACTGGATAAAAAATGTTGATCCTGATTCCGTGTCAGTCCATTGCACTGCTGACGGTAACAATCTTACCAGTAATGGTGCAGGTGATGTTACAACAGTTATGAGCAACTCCATAAATAACACAAATATTGTTGGCAATATCATTGATGTAAAGTATGTTCTAAATGCTACAGCAAACTTACTGTCCGTCAGCCAAACTGCAGCTAAAGGACATGTATTAATATTTAAAGAAGACGGTTTTGAGGCACATCGAATTGACAAAGTCACAATTAATGGAACATTTAGATTTACTGGATCTATAATTTGTGAGATTCATAAACTAGATCAACGTTCTAGTAGTCAAGAAATAAACACAAAAACTAATGCAATTGAAAAGGATACTTTAATGACTGCAAGCAAATTAATTACTGGGGATATTTGGTTTAAACATCTAAGACATCTCAGCAGCCGTGGTATTTCTAGGTCTTGTTGTATTTCTTGTATTAAGGCAAACAAATAAGAAAAGAGTTTGCAAAAGTGCAAACTAGGTGAGCCACAAAACTGCTGGAGTTGATACATACAGACTTATGTGGACCAATGTCTGAACCAAGTTGAGGAGGATCGAGATATGCGCTAATGATTACAGAAGATTTTTCCAGAAAAACATTTGCAAATTTTTTAAGCACAAATTAGAAACCTTCAACAAATTCAAAAAGTTTAAGCAAATGGTTGAAAAATAAAAAGGTTAAGATCAAATAATGGTTTAGAGTTCTATAATTTAAACTTTTTATCTTTATTTAAACAATATGGTATTGTACAGGAACTAACCATACCTTACACTCCAGAACTAAATGATGTTCAAGAAAGATGTAATCGTACAGTTATTGAAATGGCTAGAGCACTCTTATTTGACTTTGGTGTACCAAAACCATACTGGGCTGAGGCCGAATCAACTGCCACCTGTCCTAAAAACAGCAGCCCCACAGCTGCAGTTAAAGGTGCAACTCTAAAGGATTATGTACTGGCTCTAAAGCTAATCTAAGTCACTTTAGAGTACTTGGTGGTTGTGCTTATCCACATATTCCACAACAATTAAGAAAAAAATTTGACCCCCAAATGTAAGGATTTGTAATGGTAGAGTACTGTGAACACAGTAAAGGATACATGTTAGCAGATCCTGATAATCCAAGTATAGTTTAAAACACTAGGGATGTTGTATTTTTAAAAATATGCACTGTGAAGAAATTTCAAGTAATGAAATGGATTCAGGGACAAAAGCTGAAGCCGAATATGTTAATAGTTCAATGGTAGATGATCAAATTACCGACAAAGGAATTGTTGCCATGCCAAGTGAAGATGAACATAAAGTCACTTCGGGTACTCCTAGTTCTTCTGAACCGAAACAGGAAACACTTCCAACTATCTCCTCTGGTAGAGCATGCCACCCACGTGTTTGGATGAGAGACAATGAAGGTAATGAATCATGCTTTAGCTTTCTGTCACTAAATCACCCAAAGAACCTATATCAGTAAACGAAGCACTAAATTGTTATGATAAAAATTAATGGATTAAAGCAATGAAAACTGAATATGATTCTTTAATCAAAAATGATGTATGGGCTTTAGTCGACCGCCCTAGTGATGCAAACATAGTAGCTTGCAAATCGATCTTTAAATTCAAGAAAGACAGCGAAAATAATATTCGATATAAGGCTAGATTGGTGGCCAAAGGTTTTTCACATTCATATGGTGATCATTACCTTGAAACTTCTTTACCTGTAGCTTGTATATCTACCCTGAGGATGCTAATTGCATTGTTATTGGAACTGGATTTGTTAATACAACTTTTTGATGTGACTACAGCATTTTTACTTGGTGAATTTGAGGAGAGGTGTACATGGAACAACCCAAGTCTTCTGAAAAACCTGGTTATGCATCTACAGTATACTTATTAAAGAAAGCTAGACTTGGCCTTAAACAATCATCTATAGCATGGAACAAAATGTTAGTAAAAGTCTTAGAAGATGCTGGTTACAAGAGCTCATTAAATGAGCTATGTTTGTTTTTAAAGATAGAACATCATTCTACAGTCATTGTTATATTGTACGTGGACAATTTTTTATCTTTCACAATGATCTACAAGACAAAAACTGTCTATTCCAAATTTTTAAAAATCATTTTGACATTAAAGATCTAGGAAAAGCTCAAAATAAATTAGGTATGCAAATGCCTAGGAATGAGTCTAATGATGTGATATACCTTAATAAAAGTTTATGATTCCGGGTGGACGGTATCATCTTATAAGACTTTAACAGTGCATATCCAACTCCCCCATAAAGGTAGAAAACCAATAGATATAGGTAGACGACCAGATCTTCGGATGCTGGGGAAACTTATATTGAAGGTTAGAATAAAATTGTGGCGGCTGTACTCGCACAACCATTGATTTGTGATTTTAAATAGATTTTGAAATAATTTAACAAGCGCGTTTTTTGTGTAATGGCGCTGGTCGATATAATGCTCATGCGAGTGCACCTGATAATGTATTTTCTTTTGCTGATTAATGCACTGTTACATGCTTTTGCTTATTCAGAAATTTATTTATATATTTATTACATGTTTATTTATATATTTATATTATATTTTTATTTATCTTTACACTAATATTTTTTGCCTGCATTGTATTGTTTTGTGGCTTGATTCGTTTGACGTTCTGTCGCCAATTTTTGGCCGCAGTATATATAGAAAAAAAGATTGTATATATAATATGTCAGTTAGGGAGTGATAGGGAACGTTAGGGACAAATTTAGGATAAAATAATTAGATCAGGGAGGACAAAATTGTAAATTTATAGAGCAGGCAAAATAGCTGGATTCACTATTAATACTTACTTTTGGCAATTGCCTTAGAAATTTGAATCCATTTTAAATTAGCTAGCTAGATTTTGATAGTTTTAAGTCGACCCTTCAGGTCGCACTGGTAAGCAGAGCTGGCGACTGCTATCCGGTATTACGGATTTCTCCCCCTCTCATTTTCGCTTGTGTCTTGTTGATCGGGGACACTCCAAAGTCAACGCTAGGGATACCATTATTTAAACCCTGTTTTTAGTTTTTGTTTCAGTTTGTTAAATTTTTATTTAAATTTTTATTTAGGGTGGATTAATTATAAAGTTAGAATTAATAAGAAGCACGTTTATTTTCGCGTTTAAACCCAATGTAGTACCTCCGGGTGGAGCATTGGGGACGTGGCCGCAAGTATAGCGGCCCTAATTCAAATTATAATGTCATCTTATAAACTAAGGTCGACGTTTTGCCCACTTTTGTAAGAAGCTTCATCGGGACAAGAAAAGAAAATGAAATATAAAGAATGAAATAAATATAAAGATAATAATGATAAAGATAAGAATGATAAAATGCTAAGTAGACATGTTAAAGTGTAAACGTTATGAAAGAGTTACTTCTGAACTAGCAGACTCATCAGCACATTTAAGCCAAAAGGTGTGTTATAGCAAAGTAACTGATGAAAGTAGCAAAAGTGGTAGTTTATATAGGACGAGAACTTAATGCATGAATGATCATGAGTAGAGAGATGTTGTGGTCAATGTCTATATCTACTTCTGGGTAGCTTCTACAGTCCTTTACTTGATTCCTAAACCATTGTCTAACAAGAATGTAATCTATTTGATATCTGCCTATATCTACTGGCTTCTTCCACGTATATCATCTTTTAGTATGATGTTGAAATAACGTTGTTATGATGATTAAATTGCTCTCGTCTCAAAATTCTACCAGCCTATTTCCCTTGTCGTTTCTCGTGCCTAACCAAACAATTTTACTACCGCTTCTTCCTTACCCTCAACGACCGCTGCATTAAAATCCTTCGTAATTATTAAATTTTCATGTCCTTTTACGTATCTTAGTATGTCTTCAAAATCTTTGTAGATTGCTTCTATCTCTTTCCCACTGTAGCTATAGGTGGGTATGTATACTTGTATTGTTACTGTATTTACCGGTTTATATTCTAATGTAACCATGAGTACTTTCTCGTTCTTTTGTAAGTAATTTTCAACACCGTTTATTTTCTGTTTTCGCATAACTATCTCGACGCCAGGATTATTTTCTTCTGCTCTTGTATGAATTACCTTGAAGTCTCCACTTCAAAAATCCCCCGCGTCTAGCCACCGAACTTTGCTGATCCCTACTATGTCTAATGGTAACCTATCCATTTTAATTTTTAGGTTCTGTAGCTTACCTACTTGCCTCATACTTCTGACATTCCACCCTTCGACTTGCATCATCATCATTTTGTTTTCGACCTTATTTAGGGTCGGTTTGACGCAGCTCTAACTTCTTTTCTATTCTGTGCTAATCTAAAAAGCTCTACATACCCTTCACAACCTAAATTTCTAATAATTTGACTAATATAGTTTGGTCTAGGTCTTCCTATATCCTTTTATCTTTTTCCTATCCAGGTAGCTCTACATAGATATTAGCAACCTGATGGTTGTTAAAAAACTCTAACATGTTTACATGATTACCATTTATAAGGAAATGAAATATAACCTGGCTATCCGCTTCAAAAAGGAAAAGTGTTAAATTATATTTTATGGTAAGGCTTAAGCAACGAATCGCTGCCAACATGCCAGACCGCTACCTAATTGTGAGTTATGTCATGGTGACGTTTATTAAATTATTTGTTATGGTAAGGCTTAAGCAACGAAACGCTACCAACATGCCAGACCGCTAACTAATTGTGATTTATGTCCTGGTGACATTTAGTTAACTGATTTTTATTTTTTTTTTGTTTTGTTTTCGAACTTACTTAAAGTCGGTTTGACGCAGCTCTAAATTCTTTTCTATTCTGAGCTAGTCTAAAAAGGTCTACATACCCTTCACAACCTAAATCTTTAATAATTTGACTAATATAGCTTTGTCTAGGCCTTCCTACTCTATTTTTATTTGGTAATCTATAATCTAAGACTTTACTAAATAGTCCCTCATGTCTTAACTGGTGCCCTATCATTCTATCTCTCCTGACCTTCAATTGTTTCCACATACAGGGATCCTCACCTATCCTTCTATAAACTTCCTCGTTTGTTACTCTATCTGTCCAACTAATCTTTAACATTTTCCTATAACACCAAGTTTCAAATGCTTCTATCTTTTTCTTATCTACTTCTTTAATTGTCCAAGTCTCACTACCGTATAGTAGAACGCTCCATACGTACGACTTTAAGAAACTTTTTCTATTATCTAAACTAATACTATTAGCTATTAGTAAGTTTTTCTTTTTTAAAAACATTTTTCTAGCTTGAGCTATTCTAGCTACTATATCCCTTCTGCTACGTCCATCCTTTGTGATTAAACTACCTAAATAGCAAAATTCATCTACCTCCTCTAACTCGGTATTACCTATTTTTAATTTTGGTTTAGAACTAGGCTGTAACTCACTTGTCATTATCATTGTCTTTACTGAGTTAATTCTCATACTATAGTTACTCCGTAGTATCTCATTTAAAATATTTAAAAACTCTCCTAACTCTTTTCTAGACTCTGCTATAATGGCTATATCATCTGCAAAACGTAACATGTCTATTTTCTGTCCCTGTACACTAATACCTATCTCTTTTCTCTCTCTAGCTAAGTTTAAAGCTTCCTCAATATAAACATTAAAAATCAAGGGAGAAAGTATACAACCCTGTCTAACACCATTTCTAATCTTAGCTTCCTTTTCTATTTCATCAAATCTAATTACTACGCTTTGGTTTTTATATAGACTGTAAATAATTTTTCTATCCCTATGCTCTCATAGGGATTCCTATTTTTTGCAAAACCCTGAACATAACAATCCAATTAACCCTATCAAATGCTTTTTCTAAATCTACAAACGCGAAATGAGTCTTTTTATTTTTTTGTAACCTTTTTTCGATAATTACCCTAATCATTAGTATCGGTTCTCTAGTCCCTTTGTCTTTACGAAAACCATATTGGTCTTCGCCTCAATAATTTTCAGTCAAAGCTTCTACTCTATTTTTAATTATTATTGTTAGTATTTTGGACGCATGAGAAGTTAAACTAACCGTTCTAAAATTCTCACACCTATCAGCTCCTGACTTTTTTGGGATTGGGATAATAATATTGTTTTCGAAATCTATTGGAACCTTCGACTTGCAGAATGTTCCAAACTCTTTTTCTTAATTTTCTGATCACATTCTCCGAAGTAGTCCCCTACCGGAGATCCGAATGGGAGACTATTTTAACTCCGGAATTTATTACCCCAGAGGATGCCATAATCTCTAATAACAATTTAAGTATGCTGTGTACTTGGGAGGTGATGTGGTGGTTTTCCGTTGCCATCCACATAGCAGTAGTGTCTTAGAATGCCATACTGACTTCTATGGTCTCTGCCAATCTAAGTACCGAAAGAGCCGCTGCCCTCCTTCGGGGACCTGTCTTGGTCTGGATTCTCACTAAAGACCCCACTAATTTAGTTAAACCTATAATTCGGCTCTTTAGATCACTGGAACTCTGAAGCCGTTCTACCCGTTCTAGTAATCTAGAACTTCTTTACGGTGCAGGTCCATTCAGAACGGTGGGAAGAGTCAAGCATGGAAAATTTGTGAGAATCATGAGTCTTATAAAAATATAAATTTATTTTTTTTTAGTTCAAGCTTATGTGTTGGAACTATAATCTTGATCTACCACTGATGCATATTAGTAATGACGTTGCTAAGTGGGCACATCTTTTATGTTTATCATTAAGTATACTATTGTCATAAAAAATGTCATAACCTTTCAGAAATAAGTTGTTTTATTTTTGTGACATATGCTTATTAAATCAGATATCAGATGACTACTACGCATTTAACAATATGAAGTGATTTAAGATAGAGATTTCTGTGAGAAAACAACCAATAACCCCATTAAAATACAGACTATGGACTAAAATGAGATTCATACATGAACTTAATTCCGTTTGTATGTCTCTTTCGTGTTGGCAACTAATTTTTCAATAAAATGGCATAAGCAGCAATGTATTAACACGGTTTCTTAACACAAAAAACATACACACCGTTAGCCGCAGGAGTAACCGTATTTTACCACGACTAGACTCTGGTCGGTGAGGGGGAGTGGGAATTTACACCAAGATACAAATGACCTAAGGTCGACACGGTGAGTCTTGGAGAGCACCACCTAATTCGGAACTGTACGCCTCCCGCGAAATCAATCTAGGAAATTTCTCACACAGTCTGTAGATGCTTAACGGACATAAAACTCGACAACAAGAAAATACAAATAACATATAATCGTTTACTGACACAGTTATGGTTTTAATATTTATAGCGTTGAACACAAACATCAACTTTACAACATAACTAGGCTTAAATTCAAGCGCTTGGGTTAATGAAACCAACTCACTTTTCAATATGTAACTTACACTTATAAGAAATTAAATAGCTGCAGTATATTTTCCTTATGTTCACTTTGTATAAATTTAAAATCAGTTGAACGCTGCTCGCAATGGTATCAACGCTTGTGCGTACGATTATGCAGATAAAAATGTTTATCAAACGCATGTGTACAATAACTCGTTGGTTAAATTAATTCCGACGCACAACGGTTATAAAAATGATATTAAAATAAATTACAATATCAGTTATAATGTAAGATGGTTCTATAATGTTATCTGCAGGTGGCAATGCTAGCATGGATACCAGACTAACCGCACGTACAATCAAAATATAATATAGAAAGATCTTACCAGAACAGGTCCGGAGCGCGGATATTGTACCTTGCAGGTACGCCTGAGTTAGTATCAATAAAATACGTACATAATGTACCAGACTGTCATAACAAGCACCATGAATTTAATACTAACGGTATATTCAACACATAACAGTATCACACCACAAGACTGCAAACTAAAGCTTTAAAACTGAAAACTGAAAACTGCAAACTGCAACCCTAAAATGTTATAACTAGATGTGAACACACCTACTATTTACTTTACCGTTTTGCGGTTCCTTTACAAAACGGGCTTAAATCATAACAAAACTCGATGTAATAAACGAGTTTTTAAATGTGTGTCCTACAAAGATAACTGTATGAAGTTTACGTGCATGAAAATTATAAATAACCTTACCTCGATCTTCTATAAAATTCTCAAAAGAGCAGAGCAAATATAAAATTTTCACTAATAATTTGCTCTAAAATAACGGATCATCAATTCGCATCAATACAGGCGGAACTACAAATTAGTTCACAATAAGATGCACGTTACCAAGCATCGAGAATCAAATTAAGAATAGAACAAATAATCACGACTCGTATTGAAGTGATTAGAAGTAGTTTTATGCACGCTATCAACATACAAGAGTTAAAACTTGAATTTATGAATGAAGCTTGATAAATTACAATAAAGAAATAAACCATAGGCGTCGTATTTGAGAACGAAGTATATCAAAAAATTGGAAAACGCATTTCGTAAAATTGAACCGTAACATTATCATTAGTTGCTATTTACGTTGAGCATATGAAACAGCTTGAACACGGAAAACTGTCATGAAGGGGTTACAAAATTTTTATTTTGCAATGTGTGTATTGGCTAGAACATCTTTAGAAACCTTTGTTCTATATCAGTGATTTTCAACCCTATTTTAATCACGATTCTTGTTATACTTTTAAAGTTATGTTTGCTCTCCCTTTCCCCCTCCTTATTTGATATATTAGATCAATAAAACAAAAGATCAAAGGTTTGGCATAATTTATTTTATAACTCAACAAAAGTAATTGATATGCTATTAATTACTAATGTAATGATTGAGCTTGCATTTGCTTAATAAGGACTACAATCTCATGTCCTCTTGAACATTCAGTTTATTCATGGCTATTGTTTGGATATTTAGAAAAGTTGAAAATGCAGATGCAAATATAAGCAAATGGCACTAATATTTGAAATGAAATCATGGAAACTTTAGAATATGAATGACACATAGCACGTGAAAGTTCAAATAACAAGTTTGAAATATGTACGCTTCCAGAACTTCTAGAAACTGCAAAAGCAGCAATTATTTATCTATTACCCAAAAAATCAAGAAATAAACAATATAATGATATATACATGGCTTTTATTGATTGGTAAAATCTTAACGGTTCTGAGAACATTCTCGTGGCATATTTTACAAAACTTTCTGAGAACTATAAATCTAATTTGTGGAAGATATACACCATGTTAAGGAGTACATTGACTGTACACAATGAAGAAAACAGAAAATTATTCAAAATTGCAGACTTGCATGTTGCTAGCACGAAAAGGGGAAGAATATCATACAAACAAGTCGAAAGTATTTAGTATAAAAGAAATTCATTGTAGAAGCTCCGGAAAATATGTATGTCGTAACAAAGCAAATAAATTTAAAGCGTTTGTGTCTAGACCCAATTGAAGTAATTAAACTTTTATTTTTAAGTAACGAAATGCACTCTATAAAAATGGAGGACCTTTAAGACCGGGTATATCAGCTCTTTTAATAACCATACCTTACACAAAAAAAATGATCCGGAAGATTACTGTGACTGGCAAATTTTATGAAATATCAAAAAGTATATTGTCGTTCGTCCATATAACGTGAAAACACCTTTATTTTTCTTAAATTTCCAACGCGGCAAATGCACTGATCAGAAAATTGATATAAATAAATTTGAATCAAAATGAAAACAATTAGCTGCCTACCTAAATTTACCAAATGCAAATCAGTACACCAGACATAGCTTCCATAGGTCCCTTGCCACTTTGTTAGTTGATGCAGGTGGAGATGTTACAGCTCCCAAATGACACGGGGACTAGAAGAGTACGTCTGCAGATGATTCCATGATGAATTAAATGAACACTGCGAACAAAATACTTCAGTCAGTCGATCAAAATGCAGGAATCACAAATAATATACAACAATCCTCAAATATTAATACTCTAAGTGAAGTCAATTTTGATTCAACTTCATCTGTATTAAATATTACTAATTGCAGCAATTTCACCATAGATTTTGTTAAAAACTAAAAACTAAACTTAAACTATTACTATAGAATATAAGTGTTAAATACTTTAGTTCTTATATTTTAATTAATGGTCTGCTTGTAACTAATAAAATATAATAAATATAATAAATCATAAATAGATAATAAATAATAATAATAAGTAGCAAAGGCGGATGTTAAAAACTAAGGTGTGTAAAGTTTCTTGTACTAGTTACAGTCTTCTACTCATGCATAATATAAGCATTATTCGCTTGAATGACCACCATCATTTGCTGTCGCATGGCTTGTGTAGTGAGCTACATTCTCGTGAATAATGGTTATCATTATATGCTAATTGAAGAATATACTATTCTTATATAGCAAACTCTTTAAGAACTATTATAAATTGTATAGTAAACAATTATTTTATTTACTACACTCAATTACATATTAATTAAGTACATTTCATAAAATTGTGCAAGTAGATTGTTTTTTGCATAAAAACTATTCTTAATAAGATATAATTCGACTTATTTAAAAAATAAAACTTTATTAAAATTTAGTATAGCCCATTACCCAGTCGATATCAGTGTCAGTATCATTTAGATTTTCTCCATTGTGTGACATTGTTTGCAAGTACAAGTTTCTAACAGTATTGTCAATTAAATCTAATAAGTTGATTAGGTTTGCTATTTCGACTTTTCATATTTTATTCACTTTTGTAACAGCACATATACATTCACTTTTTAATTTTTATATCATTAGCTGTTGAATATTTAGTACACGGAAGTTTTTAGATTATATAAACTAGATATTTAATATGAATATTGTATTGTAGTTGATTGTGTTACTTAAATTTGCCATACAAACAGGAGTTTTAAATAATTTTCTGTGAAAGTTACTTTATCATATTTACGGATTACATATGGCTTGATATACAAAGTGTTATTTTATTGGCGGATTTCTAACACGTGACGATCTTCCGCGGGTCATTTTAGGACCAAAAACTTAATGGAACATTTTGAATGATTCTTTGTGTGCCAACGAGAACTGCTTAAAAGATATGCAGAACTAGCAACATGAAATTTTTGAAACCTATCACTTGAGTTGTTGAAAATGGCCACCATTAGCTTCAAAGCACTTAATTGCTTTTGTTGTGATTCTCTCATAACATTGTCTAACATTTCTAGAGTAATTCGATCTTTAATTAGATTAATTCTGTTAATTAAATCTACCTGATTTTCAACAGTACTCCTATAAACAGTATCTTTTATTAAACCCCGCAAAAAGAAATTTAATGGGTTTTTTGCTCCTGAGATCTGGCTGACCAACATTAAGGCAAATGGCATCCAATCCATAAATCAAACCAACCAAGAATACGCCGACCAACGTGTGTGTATGAATTTAAGATTTGGTATTACTGTTAGATGCAAACTGCCATGCATTCTCCAAAAATTCTAAATAAAACATTGGCCTTTAAGCTTTTGGACGAATAATATGGTCCAATTATCCATGAATTGATAACGCCGATCCAAACGTTTATGTAAAAATGCTGCTGGTGTTTATGGGATTTAATTGCATGTGAATTTTCGATTAAATGTTTATGCAAGTAGTGTAGTTTTTATTCATAATTATCTGACCGCCCATGAAAAAAATCAAACAAACCTATTCGATCGCAATTTGTATTGGTGGTATTGTTTATATTATTACTAATAATTAAGTTTTTTTATGCTAAAATGAATTATGAGGAAAAGCTCGATATGTTAACGTGTTTCATTGAGTGCCATGAAAATTCTACTAGAGCAGCAGATTTATATGTTAAACGCTATTTTAACCGCCGTCAGCCATTTCTTCTAACATTTCATAACTTTTATATGAATTTAAGAGAGTATGGTAGATTTATACAAGAAAAAAACAATTCAGGGAATATTGATGAAATATGCAAACAAATGTATTTAGCTAGTGTTCAGGTCAATCATCCTACTTCTACAAGAGATATTGTTTTGTACAGTGGGATATCGCAATGGTCTGTTGCTAAAGTGCTGAAAAAGCATATGTTCCATCCATATAAAATATCAGTTGCTCAAACATTGCATCTGGGAGATTTTGCACGTGGTTTATGGATGTGTCGGCAGGTTCAAGAATTCCATTTACTAAGTTGTAGTCAGATGAAACCAGGTGCATAAATTGTGTTATTTTAAAAGGAGTTTAAAAAAGTTTTTTAAACCCTTTGGCCGAAATTTAAAAGAAAAAAGGGAAAAGTTTCCAAAAATTTAGGTTTTTTAAAACCCTTCGATTTAAAAACTTTTGGGTTTTAAAAATTTTCTTTTTTTTTGATTTTTTCCCTTTTTAAACGGGGCCCGATTTTTCTAAATTTCCAAAAAAAAGGGGATTCCCTTTAGTAAAAAAATAAAACCAAATTTTAAATAAAACATTAATTAATTTTAAAGTTTAATTAAATAAATTTTGGAAATTTTAAATTTTAATAAAGGGTTTCCTTTTTAAAAATTTGTTTTTTTAAACCCTTGAATTTTTCCCCATTGGGTAATTTTTTCTTAAATGGGGTTTTTAATTTTGGTATTTTTTTGGGGGAAAATTTTATTTTAAAAAAAAATTTTTGTAATTAGGCTTTGGCAAGGTGGGTTTTTAAAGAAAGGGTTTTACTTTTTTATTTAAAAAGAACCTTCTTTTTTTTGGGGGATTTTTGTTATTTTTTGGGGAAAAAAGTTTGGTTTACTAAAATAAAAAAAACAAATTTTCCCCCAAAATTTTTTTAATAGGACAAATTTTTTCCCCAAAAAATTTTTTTAAAAAAAAAATTTTTGGGCCCCAATTTTTTTTTCTTAAATTTTGGGGGCCCGGGTTTTCCCAAATTTTTATTTTTTTTTCAAAATAAATTTAAAAGAAAAATTTGTTTTTAAAAAAGGGCTTTAAAAAAAAGAAAATTAAAAATTTAAATTAAATTTAAAAATTTTTTTTTGTTATTTTAGATTTTGGAAAACTTGGTAAATTTGGGGGTTAAAACCAAAATTTAAAAATTTTTTAATTTAATTTATTTTAAATTTTAAAAAAATTTATTCTTTTTTTTTTAAACATTTCCTTTTTAAAAGGTTTTAATTTTTTTTAAATTTTAATAAAAAAACTTTCCGGGAAAATTTTTTCTAGTTTTGGATTTGAGGGTTAAACTTTAAATTTTGGTTTCCAAGCCCTTAGGCCAAAACACAACTTTAAAAACCCCTTTAAAAATTGGAACTTTTTAAAAAGTTTGTTTTGGGAAAATTTGGGTTTTAAATTTAAAAACATTTTGGGAACTAGCCTAAATTAATTTTGGGTTTTTTAAAAAATTTAAGGTTTCAAATAAATAGATTAAAAATTTTATTTTTTTTAAAAAAAAGCCCCAAAAAAAATTTTTTTAATAAAATTTTTGTTTAATTTAGGTTTTAAAATTTTAAAAAAAAAAAAATTTTAAAAAATGGGAAAATTTTTTAAAAATTTTTTTTAATTAAAATTTATTAATAAAAATTTTTTTTTTAAAACCCTTTTTCATTTGTTTTAAATTTTTTTAAAACTTTAAACTTTTAAAATAAAAAATTTTTTTTAAAAAAATTTTATGTCCAAAAATTTTTTTAAAAAAAATTTTTCCCAATTTGTCCCAAGATTCCTTTTAAAAATTGGAAAACCGTTATATCAAATTTTTTTTTGGTTTAAAAAAATTTTATTAAAGGTTTGTCCTTTTTTTATTTTGTATTTCTTGATTTATAAAGTTTAAACCCATGGGTTTTATTTTTTTTTTTAAACCCTGGGCACCAAAAATTCCCAATAAAAGTTTTTAAATTTAAAAAACACCTTTATTTCTTAAAAGTTTAAAAAAACCCAGAAAATTTTTAAAAGTTTTCTAGGGTTTTTATGTTAAAATTTTCCCTTTTTTAAAAATTTATATTTTAAAAAAAAATTTTATTAAAAGAAATTTTAATTAATTAAAAAATAAAATTTAATTTTCTTTTTAAAAACCAAAAAAAGGGTTTTCCCTTTTCCCAAAAGGGGTTTCCCAAGGTTAATTTTTGAAAAATTTTAATTTTAAAAAAAAAATAAAATTATAAAATTTTTTACCCGAAAATTTTTTATAAAGGGGAAAATTAAATTTTTTAGTTTTAATTTAAAAAAGGCCTTCTGAAATTTAAAAAAATTTTGGGGTTTAAATTAAAAATTTGGTTTTACCCGGAATTTAAAAAGTGGTTTTAAAAGTTTAAAAAATTTGGGAAATTTCCAAATGGGAATTTAAACCCAAAATTTTTAAATTAAAAGGAAATTTAAAAATTAAACCCAAAAAATTAAAAAGTTTATAAAAAAGGGTTTTTTGGGCATTTTTAAAAAAGGGGGAAAGGTTAATTTTTGGAAATAAATTTTTAAATAAACGGTGTTTGGGAAAATAAAGAAAAACAAATTTTTTCCCAAAAAATTATTTTTTAAAAGAAAACCTTTTAATAAAAAATTGGTTTATTTAAAAAAAAATTTATTTAACCCGTTTAAAAATTTTTGGAATCCTGGGGAAAAAATTAAACTTCAAGGGAAAAATAAAAAAATGAACTTCCAAATTGAAGATTGGGGGAAGGGGAAAAAAACTTTTAAAACAAATTTAAATTTTTAAAACTTTTTTTCCAAATAAAAATTTCTAAAGTTTAACCTTTAATCTTTTAAAAAGAAATTTTCTTTTTTTCCCTTTTTCTTAAATTTATTTTGGGTTTCAAAATTGTAGGAAAAACCTTTTTTTAAAATTTTAAATTTACCATTTTTAAAAAGGTTCTTTGAAATTTTTTTATTTTTTAACCAATTTAAAATTTAAATTTTAAGGGTTTGCCAAATTAAATAAAAATTTTTGGGAAATGGTTTTTATAAAAAAAATTTTTTTTTTTGTTTAAACAAAGTTTTAATTTTAATTTAAAACCCCTTAAAAAAAAACCTTTTTTAAAAAGTTCTTTAAAAAAATTTCCAAAAATTTTTTTAGGAATTTTTTTGCAAATTTTAAAGAAATTTTAAAAATTTTCTTAAATTTTTTTAAATTTTTTTAAATTTTTTAAAATTTTTAAATTGGCCTTTAAATAAAAAGTTTTTTAAAAGTTTTAAACAAAAAATTTTTAAAAAAAAATTTATAAAATTTTTTTTAAAATTTTTTGTTTGTTTCGGGTTTAAAAAAATTTTTAAAAATAAACCCGGTCTTTAAAAGGTTTTTAAACCTTTTAATATTTGGTTTTGAAATAGGGGTTAAAATTATTTCTAATTTTTTTAAAAATTTATTAAAATTTAAATCCCAAAAAAATTTTTTTAATTTTTTACAAAATTTTTCAGTTGCGGGCTTGTTTAAAGGAAATTTTTTAAATAAAAGTTGGGTTTAAAAAAAACCCCAAAAGGGTAAAAAAAATTTTTTTAAAAAATTTGGGTGTTGCAATTAAAATTTCGTTTATTTAAAAATTTTCGGGATTTAAAATATTTTTAAAGGTTTCCTTTAAAAGGGAAAATTAAAAAATGAAAATTGTTAAAAAGGTTTATTGCCAAATTTAAATTTTAAAAGGCCTTTCCCTTTAAAAAACTATTTTTATTTTTGAAAATTTTGAAACTGGATTTTAAACCCTTTTAAAAATTTTAAATTGACCCATTTTTGGAAAATTTTAAAAATGGCGGTTTTGGGTTTTTTTTAATTTAAAAAATTTTTTTAAAACCCTTTTTTAAATTTCCCGGTTTAAAAAGTAAAAAGGGAAAAATGGTAATTTACCAAAAATTTTAAAGAAACCCATTTTATTAAAACTTTAATTTTTCCCTTTTGTAAACCGTTTTTGGTTTGTTTAAAACCTTAAATTTTTTCCCCAATTTTGTTTAAAAAAGGCTTTTTTTTTTTTTAAAATTTTCCCAATTTTTTTAAATTTCCCTTTTTTGAAATTTTTTAAAATTTTTTAAAAAAAAAATTTTTTTGGGTTTTAAAAATTTTATTTTTTTAAATTGGTTTAAATTTAAATATTAAAAAAATGAAGCCCTTCGTTAAAAAAATTTCCCAAAAACTAATTAATTTAAATTTTTTTTAATAAACTTTAAAAAAAAGGTTGAAAATTTTAAACCTTTTTTAATTTTTTTTAAAATTTTTTTTGGGTTTAAAAAAATTTTAAAAACCCTTTTTTTAAAACAAATTAAAAAATTTTTCCTTTTTTTTAAAACTTTAAAAAACCTTTTGGGTTAATTTTAAAATTTTTTAAATTTAAACCTTTTGAGTTTTTTAAACCCCACCATTCCCCAAAAATTTTCCTTTTAAAATTTAAATTAATATTTTTCGTTTTAAAGGAAATTTTTTTTTAAAATTTTAATATTTTAAGAAAATTAAAATTTTTGTAAGGTGTAAAGCTTTTAATTTAAAAAATCTTTTTAAACATTTTTCTTTTTCCCATTTAAAAATTTAAACGCTTTCAAAATTGGAAGTTGAACGCTTTTTTTTTCCCATTTTTACTTTTGGGTTTCCATTAAAAATTTTATTACCCTAATTTATTTTCAATTTTCAAAACCTTTTTTAAATTTTGGGATTTAAAAAAAGTTTAACCCTTTTTTCCCCCAACTTTGCCCCCCTTTTTAAATTTAAATATTTTTTGGGTTTTGAACCATTTTGGGGTTTTTCTTTTTAAGTTCCCTTTTAAATTTATTTTTGGCCTTAAAAGGGCTTTAAAATTTTTTTAAAAAAAGTTTATTTTTTCCCGGGGAAAAATTTGGTTTTTTAAATTTTTAATTTAAGAACAAAAGGGAAGGTTTGAAATTAAATTGAAAATAGAAAAAAAATTTTTTAAAACCCGCCCTTAAAATTTTAAAAAATAAACCCCCGGCTTAAAATTAAAAAATTTTAATTTGGAAAATTTTAAAAATTTTTAAAAAATTATGGGCTTTGGAAATTTTAACCCAAATTTGGGAAATTAAAAAATTTTTTTTCCCTTAAGGTTTTTTTCCCCAAAAAAACAAATTTCCGTTCTTAAAATTTTTTTTAATTTTCCAAAAATTTAAGTTGGTTTGATTAGGGAAAGTTTAATTTAAAGGGAGCATTTTCAAATTTTAAATTTGAATAAAATTTTAAAATTTTTTTCTATTTCCAAAAATAAAAAAAAAAGGGTTGTTCCCCCTTAAGGGATTTATTTTAAATTTTTTCCCTTTTTGTTTTGGACCTAAATTACCCCGGATTTTTTAGGGGCTAATTGTGAATTTTTAATTTTCTTTAAGAAATAAACCCGAAATTTTAAGCTTTAAAACCCTAATTTAACCGGTAAAATTTCTTAAAAATTTTTTAAAAAATACTCATGGCTAAAAGCGAGTAATTTTTTTTTGAAGGGATCAAATTGCTGAAAATTTAAAAAAATTTTAAGAAAGGGAAAAAATGTTTTTTTTTTTACCTTTTAATGAACCAAAAAAAGGGACCAATCCCCATTTTGATTGGCCCTTTGGGGAAATAACCCCGGCCCCCAATCCGAATAAAGAAAGTTTTAAAATTTTTTAAAAAAAATTTAATTTTTAAAGATTTGTTTCAAATTTCGATTTTAATTTTTTTGGGGGTTCACCCAAACAATCTTCCCTTTCCGTGAAACGGTTTTTTTTAAAAGTGGGGGCTAGCCTCCCAATTTAAAGGGCTTCTTGCTCTTTCCTTTGCGAAAAATAAATTTTTTTTATTCTTCCAAAAAAATAAACCCTTTTTTTTACCACGGGTTTTAAACAAAAATTTTTGGCATAATTTATTTCCCCCAAAATATTTTGGGCGGAAATTTTGAGAAATTTATTTTGGAAAAAAAACCCTTGGTAAACCCACTTTTTTTTGGCGGGGGGTTTCCCCGGGATTCAAACGACCCTTTTTAAAAAATTTTTGGCCCGGAAAATTTCCCAATTTTGGGAATTTAAACAATTCTTGGCACTTTTTTCCCACCTTAAAATGGCTTCTTTCCATTCAAATAAGGAAAGGGGTCAAATTGAAAATTTTAAATTTAAACGGGACTTGGAAAAAAAAAAAGGTTTTTTTTTAAAAATTTATCTTATTTTCCCAACTTTAATTTCCCACCCCAATTTTTTCCCAAGGGATTTTTCCCGGTTCCCTAATTTGGCTAATTTTACCCCTTCCTTTAAACCTGGTGGGTTTTTAAAAATTTTTTCCCTTTTTGGGAAAAAATTTAGCCTTTGACGAACAAAAGGAAAACCCAAAATTTTTTTGGGGGGGGGGAAATTCCCCTTATTTTATCCATTTTTATTCCCGGTTTAAAACTTGGGGGAAAAGGAAAAATTTTTAAGGGTTTTTTAAAATGGCATGGAAGGATGCCGCCGGGTTTCTGAAAAAATTGCCTTTGGAATTTAAAAAATGGCCCAAAACCCCTTTAAATAAAAATTTTAAACCCCCAAAATTTTTTAAAATTTTATAAAAATTTGGGGTTTTCCCTTTTTTTAAAAATTTTTTCAAAAATTTTCCTTATTTTTAAAGGAAAATTTTACCCCTTCCGGGGTTGGGTTTTTTTAAAAAAATTTTCCCTTTTCCTTTATAAACCCCCCTGGGTTTTGGGGAAAAAATTTTTTATTTTAAATCCCCTTTAACCCGGGAAAATCCCTTTTGGGTTTTACCAAAGGGGGTTTGCTCTGGTTTTTGCGGCACCCAATTTGCCACCCCGAAAATTTTTTTTTTTCTGCCCGATAATTATTTGGGTTTTTTTTTTTTCTTTCTCTAATTTTCCTTTTTAAAAAAAAAAATTTTAAATTTAAGGGTTTTTTAACACCCTTCTTTTAATTTTTGGGGTTTAAATTTTTTTCCCCAAAATTTGGAATTTTTGGGAAAACCCCCGGTTCTTTCCGGGCTTTTCCCCGGTTAAAAATTCGGGGCCCCTCTTTAAAATTAAACCTTAAATTTAATTCCCCCCAGTTCCAGAAAAAAACTTAAAATTTTTTCTAACAAAAAATTTTTTTAAATTTTTTTCCCCTTCTTGGGTATGGGAAACCGTTTTTTTTAAAAAATTGTAAAATTATACCTCTTTTTTAAAAAAAAAACTTTTAAAACCCAAAATTTCCCCAAAAAAAATCAACAAATTTAAAAAGGGTTTTCTAAACAACCCAAAAATTTTTTTTAATTCCGGGTCTTTTGGGGGGGATTTCCACCCCTTGTTGTTTTTCCACCCTTTTTTAAAAACCCTTTACCGTTATCCTTTTTCTTGTTCATGTTCAGACCAATACTTATTAGGAAAATTTTTTGGCCTTTTTATTGGGGAAATCCCTCGTTTTTTTCCCTTTGTCCAAAAACCTTTGGCCTTTTTTTTTAATTAAAATTTCCGGGGGGACGGGATTTAAAAGTTTTAATTTTACCCGGTTTAAAACTTTTTTTAAAATTTTTTAACCCAAGGGGCCCCGGGAGGGATTTTCCCATTTTTTTTTGGAAAGGTTTTAAAAAATTCCTTTTTTTTCCCGGGTCTTTTTGGTGCCTTCTCCCTTAAATTTCCCAAAAACCAAAAACCCACCATATAGGGTTATCACCTACATGAATTATTTTTAAAAATGGTCAAACTACTAATTATTTTATTTTTAGAACACTTTCGTTGGATTGACCCTAGAGTAAAGCAAAGAATAATCACCTATTTATGTCGTCAAAAGATATGTTAAAACATTATTGTATCATATATTGTTCGGGAAACCACCACATTATCTCCCAAGTACAAGCGTACTTAAATTGTAAATTAAACATGATGGCATTCTCTGGGGTAAAAGATTCCGGAGTTAAAATAGTCCCCATTCGGATCTCCGGGAGGACTACTTCGGAGGATGCGATCGGAAAGTTAAAATAAGAGTCGGGAACATTCTGCGAGTCGGAGCGTGGAATGTTAGGAGTATAAAGCAAGTAGGTAAGCTAGAGAACCTAAAAATCGAAATGAATAGGTTATCACTAGACATAGTAGGGATCAGCGAAGTACGGTGGAGTGGAGACTTCAGGGTAATTCATACAGGAGCAGAGGACGGAAATTTGGGTGTGGGGATAGTTATGCGGAAAAAGATAGGATACTGTGTAGAAAATTACTTACAAAAGAACGAAAGAGTACTCATGGTTAGATTAGAATCTAAACCGGTAAACACAGTAATAATACAAGTATATATGCCCACCTCTAGCTACAGTGACGAAGAGGTAGAAGCGATCTACAAAGATATCGAAGACATATTAAGATACGTAAAGGGACATGAAAATTTAATAATTACGGGGGATTTTAATGCAGTGGTAGGTGAGGGTAGGGAAGGAGCGGTAGTAGGTTTATTTGGTTTAGGCACGAGAAACGACAGGAAATAGACTGGTAGAATTTTGCGACAAGAACAATTTAATCATCACAAACATATTATTTCAACATCATGCTAGAAGACGATATACGTGGAAGATGCCAGGAGATATAGGAAGATATCAAATAGATTACATTCTTGTTAGACAACGTTTTAGGAATCAAGTAAAAGACTGTAGAAGCTACCCAGAAGCAGATATAGATACTGACCACAACATCGTAATTATGAAGGCCGCACTTAAATTTAAAAATCTGAAAAAGAGGAATGGAAAAAGGCACTTGGACTTAGAGAAACTAAAAGATAAAGATATTCAAGTAAGATTCGAAAAAAAGTCAAATGAATTGCTGAATGATATCGGGAAAATATCTGAAACTAAGGAAGTAGAAACAGAATGGAATAACATTAATCCAGCCTAGACATGGCGGCCAGAGATATTCTGGGGTATACACAAAAGAAAATAAGAAACCATGGATAACAAAGGATATCGTGAATTTAATAGAAGAAAGACGAAAATACAAAAATAAATCAGACGAAACAGGAAAACAGAGATACAAAGCCATAAAATGGGAAATTATTCGAAAATGCAGGAAAGCTAAAGAACAATGGATTGATGAAAAGTGCAAAGAGGTACAAACTAAGATGGAAATAGGAAAGACAGACGAAGCATACAAATTAATTAGAATGAATTTTAGGATATAAAACCGTATAGCAAAAATATAAGGGACGCACAAGGAAACGTCATTATAGAAAACGTAGAGAAAGTGAGTAGATGGCAAGAATACATAGGGAATTTATATGCAGGAGAGGAACTAACTGTATTAGAACAGGAATCAGACATTGAAAATGATGACTTGGGATATCCTATACTTCGAGACGAGTTTGAATTAGCATTAAAGAGTCTGAAAATGGTAAGGCGCCGGGTACAGATAAGGTGCAAGCAGAAACTCTAAAAGCGCTGGACAAGCAGTAACAGAACGTCTCTTCCAACTTGTAAGCTATATGTATGAGACAGGCGAGATACCCAAAGATTTCAAATGTAGCATCATAGTAACTATACCAAAAAAGAAAGGCGCGGATAGATGTGAAAATTTTCGAACAATAAGTTTAACAGCACACATGTCAAAAATATTAACTAGAATTGTGCAAAGACGAATGGAAAAACGGGCGGAAGAAATACTAGGAGAAGACCAATTTGGGTTTAGGCGAAACAGGGGAACACGGGAGGCTATTTTAGCTCTAAGAGTGATAATGGAGAAAACAATAGAAAAAGGGAAAGCGTGTATATAGGGTTTGTAGATCTGGAAAAATTCGACAATGTAAAATGGAAAAAATGTTTGAAATACTCAAAAACATTGGAATGAGTTGTAGGGATAGATGGATAGTACATAGCTTTTACAAAGTGCAAACAGCGGTGATAGAATTAGACCAGGAACGTAGAGAAGTAAACATTAGGAATGGGGTGAGACAGGGATGTGCCCTATCCCCATTGATTTTTAACTTGTACATAGAAGACGCAATGAATACTGTCAAATGCAGGAAGACATTTGGAATTACTATGCAGGGACAAAAATTGGTATGCTTAGATTTGCAGATGATATAGCGGTATTAGCGGCTAGTAAGGAAGAGTTAGAAGCTGCTCTTAATGAAATGGAAACGGTTCTAACAGAGAGATACGGTATGAAAATTAACAAAACTAAAACTAAAGTTCTAGTATGCAAAGGTGGGGAAAATAAATCAAAAACAAGAATACAAGTATCTAACACGAACTTACAAGAGGTTAAGGATTTCTGCTACCTAGGAAGCCAAATAACGCAAGATGGGAAAAGCAAAAAGATATAAAACAAAGATTAGCACAAGGCCGTGCTACATTTAACAAGAAAAGCAACTACTGTGCTCAAAGACCACAAACATAGAAACAAGGAAAAGATTGCTTAAAACATATGTGGGAGCACAGCACTGTACGGCTGTGAAGCCTGGACAGTAGGAGAAGCGGACAAGAAAAGGGTAGAAGCCTTTGAAATGTGGTGCTACAGACGTATGGTGAAGATATCATGGACAGACAAAGTTAAGAACGAAGAGGTACTAAAAATGGTAGGGGAAGAAAGAAATATGTGGAAAACGGTAAAAAAGAGGAGAGATAAGATGATAGGCCACATACTACGGCATGAGGGAATAGTGCGGAATATATTAGAAGCAGAGATAGGAAAAAAGAGAAGAAGAGGCAGACCTAGATTAGACTACTGCACACAGATAGTAAAAGATGTAGGCTGTAGAGGTTTCAGGGAGATGTGTAGGCTACCCCAGAATAGAAATCAATGGAGGTACGCATCCAACCAATCCCAAGATGGATAAACTAATGACGAAAAGATAACTGTGCTTAAACATAATGATTATTATAAGTAACTACAAGAATTGGTTGGGCAATATTCTCGAATAATGTTAAGTGTGTGAAAGGACTTACTGGAAAACCATTATTTCGGCAAATGTCTAAGTGTTGGGGGATCTTGGTAGCCACAGGTTGCTTAACCTCCTTCACTGAATCGCGGTAAAATAGGGTATAAAATTAGAAAACAATAGAAAGGGAACGAGCTGAATACACATGCTGTGTGAGAATATCAGGAAACTATGTAGGCTAGCTCAGAATATAAATAAGTGCAGGTACGTGTCCAACCAGTTTTGAGACGGAAAACCTAATGACGAAAAAATAAGCGCAGATAAATCTGATGATTAGTATAAACAACTAGTTGTTGGTTGCGAAATACCTGCAACTAATGTTGACTGTGCGAAAAGATAAATTGGAAAATATATTAAATCACCAAATGGTTAAGTGTTGGGGTAACTTGGCAGCCGCAGGCTGCGTACCTCTCTTCACAACCATTGAAGGTCGGAGAAATAGGGCATATAACTGTAAAACAATAGAAAGTGATTGAACTGCATCTAACAAGAGAGAACAGCGCCTATGAGGAAAGACAACAAACATAGAATAAGAAGAAAATTGTTGAAAGCATATGTGGGAGCACAGCACAGTATGCGTATGAAATACGGGCAGTCTGAAACGCAGACAGAAAAACGCTAGCAGCCTTTTAAATTGTGTGCTTCAGATGTATGAGGACAATAGCATGGACAGACAAAGATAATAACAAATAAGTTACAGAAATAGTAGGGGAACAAGGATATCTGGGGAAAAGAGAAATAGTAGGGCGGAATACGTTCTAAGGCATTTTAGGAATAATATGTGATATATTACAAGCAGAGATAGGAAAAAAGAGGTAGATGTAGACCTAGATCAGACAGTTATAGATGCAAACTGTGTATATTTCAGGGAAATCTGTAGGTTAGTTCAGAATAGGGAACAATGATGGTACGCGTCTAACCAGTTCTAGGACTGAAGACCTAATGATGATGATATTGTTCATACTCAGAAGTTGTCAAATTCATTATGGTGGTTTTTAAAGAGCAGAAATGAAATCATCCTAATTTTGTTCTAAATTGTTACAGTTTTATTATTCATCTATTTTGATTAATAACGTTTTATGCTTGTGCACTAATGATCTCTTCATATAAGTGCAAAGACAAGTCACATGCTAATTGTGGGGACTCGAATAAATAAAAAGTCCCTGTGTCTGAGTTTAGTTAACGTATTGGTAAGTTAATTGTACATATTTATTAAATAGAAAACGACACACATATAACTTCAATTTGCAGTTTTAATTCATCTATCCGAAGTTTGCCGAATATGTCTCGAATTATTATATGAAGGGCAGATCCATTCTTTATAGAACACTTTGTACTTACCGTCCAAACAATCAACATGCAACTAGAGTCGGTTAGCTACCATGTTCGGATAATACCTTACCAAGTGGGTTGTTTTTAATTTTATGAGTATATTGCTTTCCACGTCGACAACTTTATGTTTGAGATAAGCATGTTGAGGGTTTCGTATTCAACCTAGATAGAGTCATTTAATGGTGTCCGTTTCAGCTGTAGTCAACACTCAGTAAAGGTACCTTTAGTGCTATGGAGATTTAGCGATTTGGATATTTGGGGAATTAGATATTTTCACTTTTAATCATCTAAGGTATTTTCTGCTTCGGGTATTTGGAGAAGTTTGACATATGAAATTTGTTATTGTTTTGGGTTGCCGGATGTTAAGTTTTCAATGTTTGTTACTAAGCTATGAGTATCTAAAAACAACGGATTTACTATTCATTTCCAAAATGTTTAATAGGCAAAACGCAAAATATATAACGGCGAACACAAAAAGGTTAGGTTAAGGTTATAACAAAACAAACAAATCACGTGCTTTTCTGAGCAAACGCGCATGCTCCGATCTCAAAATAGCCAGAAAAGTTGAGCTTGAACCAACTTTTGGGAGATTGGATTCGGTGTTTCTGACGTTTCTCGGCGGTGTCACGTGATCGCTTTAACCAATAGAATTATTCTCTAAATATCCAAATTGCCAAATCTCCATAGCACTAAAGGTACCCTTATCAGGTATTTATGAAAACCTTCTGAAACTATATGCGCAAAAATTTGTAAATAACTGAACACTTTAATTCATTACACGCACTGATAAAACGTATTTTGAGTACGTCTGTGTGATTGGTTAAGGATTTAGTTAAGAAATTTGTGATATATTTGCTTAAGAATGTCTACCATGTAATTGTAAGTAACAAGTGTGTGTAATACCCTTGAAGACACAGTCGTGTATCATAGTGTATTCGCATGTGTATATTTGTTTTTCTCAGTTAATGTGATGGTATACTTACAGTTTGGTGGTAATAAATTATTTTGCAATTATCTAGAGGCGTGATTGAAAATGCAGGTCATTTAACATTTGATTTTAGAAACCTTCATTTCAGCTAGCAGTTTTAAATAGGTCTATTAGTGTTCTTATGATTAATGATTGTTTTATGTTTAAGCAATAATGTACTTAACGATTTCTCAGGTAAATTTTAAACCAGAATCACTCTCTTGATCTCATGTTTTGGCACCGTCTTGTTATTATTTTTAGAAACTAAAAACCCAGTAAAATTAGGTTGCATCCAAGATACTTCCCGATTAAGACTATTCACCTTCTATAGCATTCTGGAACCCTCTTCAAACACTACACCACCCGTCCCATTGAGTTAATCGGCAACCATTTTGTTAGTATAGACGAGGCTTCTGGTATTTTACCGAAACAGGATCTTTAGCAGAGTCTTTCGCCAATTTTTTGGTGGCTTATCGACTAGATTTTCTGGGGCCAAAGCTGTATGTTACACTGAAATTTTATATTTTGTTGGAAGTTTTCTAAATTAATGAAAACTTTAAGGATATGATCAAAATATTAATATAGTTCAATTTGAGAAAGTAATGTCATTAAAAGTATATTATATGTCATGATTAATTAGCTATTACTTCTTACAATAAAAATAATTAAAGACTATTATCGATCTACTTTATCCTGCTTACTGTCTAATATGAGTGAGCTCTATTGGCAGACCATTTATCAAATTGTATTAAGAATAGGAGGGGATTAAAAATTTTTTCTATATCAATCGGTGAATTTGAATTTTAGATATATTGACAAATTTTATATTTATATTTTCTTGAAAAATTATTAGTGCAATCATTCTTCTTTTTTGTGATTTTTCACATTAGACTCTAGTTTCGCTTAAAGTAATGTGTTTCTGCAAATCTGTATATTCTGTAAATTTACATGAAACCATGCTTGTCCAACAAGTAAGAAAAGTTGATTCTGGAGATTTCTAAGGATATTGTCCTTTCCACGTAGGCTAAAGTTGCTTTGAACACTTTGGAGGATATTCTCCTCAGCACATGGGCTAGTGATCTCTATAACACTAAGCGAATTGTGACCCGAAGACTACAAGCTACTCTGTTTATACAAAATTAGAACTGTTCATATGGAGTTTGCATTGCTTGCTTTATCGTTGGTTGTTAACCAATAAGGATGTATACATAAAGAAGCTATTGGTCCTTTATTAGTATTTAGGAGGATCCAGTTAAACATAAAGGATCTCTCATAAATACTGATTAGAACCCATAGCTTCTTCATGTCTACTTTCCTATTAGTTTAACCACCAATGAGAAAGCAACAACATTAGTTCCGCATAAAAGTTTAATTTTAGTTTAAATAAAGCAATTTGTACTCTTAGGGTTTCAATTCACTCAGTGTTGTAGAGATCATTAGCCCACGTGAGGACGAGAATATCTTTAAAAGTTTTTAAAGGACAATGAGAAGAAATTCTCTAAAGTGTTCCGGAGCAACTTTTTTCACATATATGTTGGAGGTTCATATAAAATTTTTTATATTTTAAAACACCATAAATATTTCATATTAGTTATAATTTCTTTCAAACGCACGTTTTCTATATCATTAATTAGATATACGAGCATAAAACCCTTTACCTATTCTATTTAACAACCAAACCCTTAACCTTGACGGTACGTCACATTAACCTGTCTGTTTGTCAAACAAACAGAGTCTTTCTTCAAGAGTCGTCTAGTTCAGTTCGTTTCTAAGCACCCTCTGTGGCCGTATCCCTTATTATCCGTTAGTATGCAAGCTTCTCTAATTATATTTAGGTCTAATTTTAAATAGTTTCAGGTATACGAGTTAGTAAAACTGTTGTGCTCTTTACAATTTCTGCTATTTTCTCTTATAAAGATGACTGATTGACTTTAAACGGGGCGATCGGTGTTTGCTGAGTTTCTGCTAATTCTTAACCCAAGTGCGCACTTCTGGAGATATACAACTAACAAGTCTAGTGGTACAATAAATACATTGCAATAATTTCTTAAAACCGTTAAATTAATAAAAACATTGCAGTTATTATCTCATACCATAATCACGTGTGTTTCCTTCAGTGTGTTTTTTAGTGTTAATCAAATGAATTTTCGCCATTGGCGAATCAATACGTTGGTGAACTTGCAATAGTCTAAAAGTGTGTTACGTTGAAAAGAGGGAAGTAAATATATATAAAAAACCAGTAAAGAAATTTAGATAAACCGTGCTAGCTGCAAACGCGGAGAGTGGGGTGAGTCAGGGTGTACCAAATTTTCTTACCTCAGAAAAGCAGGCGGTATCCAGGTATAAATTTTATGTGCAAGCTATTTTTGTATGAGAGAAACAGGTGGTACAAGCAAATAAAATAATGAAAATCAAATTTAGTCCGCGACAAAAATATTAATTTATATAGGACAAATTATTCCGAAGGATTTCTTTTTCAGTATTACATGCAATAAAAAAAAGAATTGGAACCGTTCATGAGTAATTGTAAAATAAATTACTTACTTGACTTTCCTGATCTCCAGCAGATGACCGTTGGAATGCACTCCGGCCGTCAGCATGCATAGTAGTACTGTGTCTAAAACAGGTCGCATAAAAAATAAAGAAAATAAACTCAAATCGTAACATGTTACAACGCCAAATTGATGTTAAGATGTAGTTTGAGGATTGGCGTAGCAAACATGGTAAACCTGCTGTAACGAACAAGCTTAGTAGAAGTAAGTAGGATTACGTACAGATAGGCAAGATTTATTGCGTTCTAGCATATGTGCAATATCATCACAGTTAAGCTATTGAGCATGAAGCTTATGTAGAAAAGTTAATAAATTAATCTTTCTTCGATTGCGCAGTGATTGAACCTGGAACGGTTGTAGATGCAGGGTTAAACAATTTTATTTTCTCTGTGTTGTCAAGCCACATTATGTAGCGACAGAGAAACATCTAAGCTTTTACTACGTTAGACTTAAGGGATATCTAGGCAAACATATTTCTAACAAAGTCGTGCAGAAGATGTTGATTTATCCGTATTTACACAAACTGACTTTTGTAGACTTCCGTACTAGCTCTGAACTCTAACTTCAGCGGTTTTTAGAGACTATCAGGGAGGTCGCTAAATAAATACGGATGGGTCAGGCGCCACTGTGCTTATGCATTATATAAGAAAAAGGAATATCGCCAGGAACCTCAACGAATATATTCTGCTATTGGAATACAAGATTTTGTATTCGTAGATGTTACAAACGTTTATCCTGAAATAAAATAAAATACATAAAAATGCATTGGAGACAGCAGTTTGCGTCTCAAAATAATAAAATCAATACATCAGACAAGTTATATCTACTTATAGCATTTGCTACTGGCCATTGGTGCATGGACACTCTACTTTTAAATTTATACACCCTTGGTTCATATAAGATTTATAGAATCCAAAAATATGTATAAGGTAGCATAAATACAACTTCTTAAGTATCTCTTAATGTGTGATTAACCACTTCTAAATAAAAAAAGGTTAGACTTGTTAGAAACCAAGACATATATTAACTAAAATTAATTTTGTTTCAAACTGACACGAATTTACAATAAATGTTGTAAGTGTTTAGTTAACCATTTCTATTTCTGTAATAAACTTGATTATATCAGAGCGTTTAACGTAAATAGGCGTTATATATTTCATTAAAAAATTATTAGCTTTTGTCATTTTTCCAGTACTAATCAAACGACGTATGTAACGTACGTGTGGACACGTTTTGAAATCAGACCAGCCTTATAACTTTCAATGGAACATACGTGTGTGACTTCAAACACACGTATGCTACGTTGAAAAATGTAAATGCGTGCAGAAAATATGTGGAGCTGTTTTAATTCGGTTCTCTAGCGAGAAGTTATAAAGTAGGTCGGATGCAAAATATCGCATCTAAGTCAATTGTAATTAATTAAAGTGGATTTTGATTTATGTTTTTACTTTTGTTTAGAGGCTGCAAATACACATAGGCCGGTTTGACTTCAAAACGTGTCCACACGTATGCTACATTGAAAAATGTAGATGCGTGAAAAAAAAGTGAAGTTGTATTGAATTCTAGCGAGAAGTTATAAAGTAGGTCAGTTGCATAATATGTAAGGCCGGTTTGAATTCAAAGCGCGACCACTCTGCAAATACACATGGGCCGGTTTCAATTCAAAATGTGTGTTCACTCTTGTGATAGGTTGAAAAGTAGGTTAGCAAAGTACGCAAATGGTGGTAATCTGCTATATAAGGATATTGCTCCTAATATTAATTTAATAAGACGAAGTTTACTGCATATTTACATACCTACATATACAAACATGTATATAATTGATATACAGGAATTTAAATACAAGAAAAACGAGTTTGTGTGCAAAGAAATTGCGGTTTTGGACTTGTTGGAAAGCGTTGTTTGGCATCAAATTTTTAAACTGCCAATGCAGTCTAGTTGTTTGGGCAAAGATCAAAGAAAACACAACGACTGGGTGACAAGGAATATTCATGGTGTTTTTTGGGATGAATCTTCAACGGCTGGAATGGTGTCATCATATATAGCGCTTTATTTAAAGCAAATTATCAGACCCGGTGAAGAAGTATGTGTGAAGGTCTAGAAAAGAAGAAATGGATGGAAACCTATCTAATGCAAAACATTGTAACTGAAATGCTTGCACTAGGTTGTCCTAAGCTATTGTGTACGTTAGAAAGCCTAATCATTTTACAAAGACTATATTTCCACTCTTTTTGGGACTTTTTACCAGGTAAATTTCTGGATGTTTAACCTTTGCAACTCCATTTCATAAAATGCACCCATGATTTCTTTCTCGTCTTGATCTTCTAATATATATGTTGTCGGATTGGATACGTTTACCTTTTTAATCTTAAAAATTTTATTTGACCAGTTTAGCGTATAACCTTTCGTAAATGCCTCCCTGTGTTTACTAATCCTCACACTGTGATTAATTGAATATTTTGGTTGCAAGTTTGATGCGGGTAAATAATGATTATAGAATAGTTTTTCATTTGATTTATCAACTTTACAGGTTTGGCTCCGATAGTATTGTGAACTGTATTGTTGTATTGTTTCACAATATCGCTTAAATTTTTTATCCAATTGTAAGAACCGTTCAGGTTAAACAAGCGTCACATTTTTCCCTTTAAAGTTCTAATTACACGTTCCACAATGCCTGCTTTTTTGTAGAAAAAACACTTTAATGGTTTATGCCATATGTCTGCATTAAGAATTGAAAGTGTTTGTTATAATATTTTTTACCAAAATCAGACTGTAAATTTCTTGGCGGATATTTAAATTTATATAAAATTGTTTTCATTGCAGCAGTAACATCAATACCCGTTATACTTTTAAGTGGTACAGCCCATACGTATTTGAAGAAACAATCAATAACTACTAAAATGTATTTAAATCCTTTGTTTGTTTGCGAATATGGTAACATTTCAATCAAACCGGTCTGAAAAAGGTTATTTAAACCTATTACTATCACTTTGCGTCTCTTGAAATTTATTCTTGCTGGTTTATGAAGTTCATTTACTATATCCTCTTTCACTTTTCATTGAGCAACTATCATAATACTTTTTTTCTAATCAGGGATTTATTAAATACAATTAATAAATACTTCTACGTTTGGATGTCGAGGGCTCCACTTGCTTTGAAAGGAACTTTTAATATAAAATCAAGAAACAGTGTGGCATTGTTTATGCTAGCACCGCTGTCACGAAAGCTGATTATATCCATACGTCTAAGCAAAAATCCTTGTAGCTGTGCAATTACATACTTTTTTCGTTTATAAGGATTTCAAGGTTTTGCGGGTATTTTTTAATATTCTCAATGACTGCTTCCTCATAAGAAAATTCATAATTATGTTTAATGTTGATGTTTACGCCTTGCCTAATATAAATTAAAAGCATGCTCCTCTTATGTCTCAACTACGATTTGTTACTCGCGCATCGCCAAAGGTGAGCGCTGATTACAACCAATAAGATAAGTAAGTCGACACAGCTCTCTCTTAGAACACAGTCCATTTTTAAATATCACATTCGCGCCGGTTTGTCGGCATTAATTATTAATTAATTAACAACGTGAGCACCTCTATTTCCCTTCCTTCACCAACCCTCTCCTGTCTAACCAATTATGTATTTAGTGGTGAGTGTAAAGTGATAATTGAACACGGGGTAAGTTTTTTATGCAACCACATTTTATTACACGTTTAATTTTTCTTATTGTAAACCAGCCCTTCCGCTTAGGCGTGAACATACCTTATTTTTTTGGTCCTTCGAGCCGGATGCGTGATAGAATTGTCGTCGTGGTTGTAGGGGAGCTTGCTTTATGTTAAATTATTACAAGTTTGCTCTTAAAAGTAACGGTCTTTTGACAGCATTTCTTTGCAAGCTCAACAAGAAGCCTTATTTGGTCGCTTGCAAGGCATTTGGGATTATGCTATTTCCGCAAATGTAAGTAAATTAAACTTATTAGAAGCAAAAATGCAAAGGCTTCCGATTATTGAAAATGCTCTCGAAAAACTACAGGTAGCAATAATAGAATTTAACGCTACTAAACCCGACCCTAAAGTACATGTAAAATTAAATCTAGCGTCTTTCGATGATCTGTTTGACGTAATTCGTTCAAAATATTTAGAATTGAAAGAAAATTCGACAAAATCGGTTTCTGCGGATGCTCTGGCATTTAAGGGCCCATCCGTTGAATGTTTAAAACCCCTAGAAATTCCTGTTTTTGATGGTTCCATTGATAAGTAGAATAATTTCATTACTACTTATCGCAGTGTTGTACACGAAAACAAATCTATTCCAGTCTCATTAAAATATTTATATTTTAGATCGTATCTCGATAAGGAAGCATTAAGTGTCGTCTCTGATCTAGCGTTAGATCCCAATTTGTATGAGCAAGCATTTAAAAAACTTGTAGACCGCTACGACTCCCAACGCAGAATTGTTAATTTTTATTTGAATAAAATTCTTCAATTTAAATCTACTGGTTCCTTATCAAATTTCATAAATACACATTTCAACGCAGTAAGCACGTTGAAATCTGCCCCCGACGTTGAAGATTTATCGGACTTTATTTTATTTTCTCTATGTTATCGTAATTTGGATCCTAAATTACAACATGCATTTGATGCACGCGCGGATTCTAATGTGCTGACTTGTGCTAAGTTGTTCGAATTTTTAACTGCGCAGAATAAAACCTAAGAAATGCACGAAGATGTTCAAGCTTTAAAACCCGTCAACGTAAATATGCCACCGCGCTCCAAATATAATCTAAATAAGTCTTTTTTTGTAAAAGAATCCACTAACGATGCGCAAGTAAAATGCGATCGTAATTCGTGTCCTTATTGTAATGAAGGGCATACAAATTACGCGTGCAAAAACTTTCAAAAATTAAATGTTTCCGATAGATACACCGCGGTAAAAAGAATGTTGCGTTGTTTTAAATGTTTAGGCAATCATATTAAGGGCTGCAACTCTAAAGGAAGATGCAGGTTATGTAGCTCGAGATACCATCACACCTTTTTGCATAATGCGTCGCCTGTCTCGACTTCGGGACCGATAACCCCTGTGACCCCTTCCACATCCGATATGAAAGAGACAGTTTCTACATGCAATGTGTCTAATAATCCTAAAAATTATACAGTGCTTTTAGGAACGATTCAAGCTAAGATTTGGGACATTAATGGCGATTTTCAACCTGTAAGGTGCGTTCTTGATTCAGGGTCCCAAATCAATGCTATCACTTCTGCTTGCGTGAAACGGTTGGGTCTTAAATATGTTCGCAATCACAGTAAAGTGTGTGGACTAGCCAATACCGCTGTTAATTCTAAAGGGCTAGTCGATTGTTTTCTACTTTCCAATTATGCAGATCAACGAATAAATTTTTGTGCCTCTATTCTTCCAAAACTAACAGGTAATATCCCTGGTTGTTCTTTACCACGTGGAATTTATGAACATTTAAACATTTACCCTTGGCTGACCCTAATTTCCATGTATCCGCTCCGGTAGAAATATTATTAGGAGCGGACATATGTTGTAGAATATTATTTTCGGATAACGCAAATAACCGTCTTGGTAAACCTCTAGCGATTGACACTATTTTTGGATACGTGTTATTGGGACAGGTGCCTTCTCCGCAAGGATCGTCAAACGCTACTTCGCTTTGTATAATGTCGCAACCTCTTGAAAGCGAAGTAAAAAATTTTTGGGCGCTCGAAGAAGTCTCGCAACCTCCTGCTGTGAATATTGACAACAATTACTGTGAAGCACATTTTGTTAGTACCCACTCTCGCGATAAAACTGGTCGTTACATTGTAGCACTACCCTTCAAGGATAATGCCGAATCTCTAGGGCGCAATCGTGAAATTGCTTATAACAGTTATCTAAATTTAGAACGGCGACTTCGGAATTCAACCGAAAATCAAAAGGTTTATGATTCATTTCTCAAGGAATATCTATCTCTAAATCACATGAGTGTTGCTCTGCAACCCTCCGATTATATTTTACCACACCACGGCATTCATAAAACCACAAGCAGTACTACCAAACTACGAGTGGTGTTTAACGGATCTGCTAATGATTCGACCGCTAAGTCTCTCAATCAACGTCTTTACGCTGGTCCGAAACTGCAATCAGGTTTGCCCGAAATAATATTTTTATTTCGTTCCCACAAAATAGCACTTTGTGCTGACATACGAATGATGTACCGCCAAATTATAGTACGTACACAAGATAGAATATACCAACATATATTCTGGCGACCCTCCTCGACAGCGGAGTTCAAGAGTACGAATTGAACACGCTTACTTATGGTCTTACTCCATCCTCTTTTATTGCGCAACGCGTGTTAAAACAATTGGTGATCGACGAAGGACAACAATTTCCTCTAGCATCTGTGGCCTTGCTGAATCACACGTATATGGACGATGTGATTTCATGAGCCATGTCCGTTGCGGCAGCTCAGCAGCTGCGATCTGAATTAATAAAATTGCTGTCTCTTGGCCAATTTCAGTTAAGAAAGTGGTCCAGCAATGACAACTCTCTTTTAAATCAATTCCAGGAATCTGAATTAGAACGCTCCGTAGCATTTTCTGATGAAATCTCTGGTATCAAAATATTGGGACTAGTTTGGAACCCGAATTCTGATAATTTCACCTACTATGTTGTTCCTTTCAAAGGGAATATTTCAAAACGTTCCATTCTTTCATATATGGCTAAAATTTTTGACCCTCTCGGCTGGTTGACTCCGGTGGTGTTCTTAATAAAACATTTTTTACAACAATTCTGGGTACAACGTTTAGGCTGGGACGACACGCCGGACACCGACTGGTGTTTGAAGTGGGAGAAAATTTGTTCCCGCCTTACTGAATTATCAAATTTGAAAATTCCTCGCTGTTTGTTTTTAGACTCGGGACAGTACCGACTTTTAGGGTTTTTTCGATGCCAATGAGAAGGGTTATGCTGCATGTGTTTTTCTGCATGGCACGACTTCAGATAACACGAATTGCCATCTCCTACAAGCTAAAAGTAAAATTTCACCCTTAAAATTTCTTTCAATGCCCCGTATGGAATTATTAGGTGCTGTTTTGTTATCTCGTCTAGTATATTCTATAATCTCTAATAAATTTCCTTATCTCTTAAAGGAAATAAAATTATTCACCGATTCTCAAGTGGTACTAGCGTGGATTAACACTCCTTCTTATTTATTAAAAACATTTGTTGCCAACCGCGTGGAAATTATTTTAGAATACACTGCCATTCAACAGTGGTACCATATTTCTGGTGAAAACAACCCCGCCGATATGGCTTCTCGTGGTCTTATTGCGCACCAGTTGATTGACAACGATATCTGGTGGCATGGCCCATCTAACTGTAGCGATCTAATTACGGCTTCCAGGAATTTGGAATCTCCCCTTCTCTAAAATTCTTCTAGAAATAAAATCTCCCCTATTATATTAGTTACTTCTACACAAAAAAGTTGCACTCAATTTTTGGATAAATTTTCTTCTCTCACCTTGCTTCGGCGTACTGTTGCATATGTAAACCGTTTTATTTACAATTGCAAGAACTCTGATAAAAAATTATCAGGCTCTCTTTCTTCTGATGAATTACATATCTCATTGATAACTATTATAAGAGTTACGCAACAGCAGTTCTACGCCAAAGAAATAAATCAACTAAATTTAAACAAGGGTTGTTCTAAACAACTCCAAAAATTGTCCCCCTTTATTGATTCGCTAGGTCTTGTTAGGGTGGGCGGACGTTTGCGTCACTCCCTGTTGTCTTATGATAACAGACATCCCTTTCTATTACCGAAAAAGCCACTTTATCGCGATTATCCTTTTATCTATGCATTCAGGTGCATTCATGACGCAATCACTTATTCAGCGAAAATTCTGGATTATTGGAATACGTTCTTTAGTTCGTCAGAGGATCCACAAATGCGTTGTTTGTTCGCACTTCTGTGCGACAACTGCTCAACCGTTCATGGCCGATTTACCCCCTTTCCGTGTTCAACTGTCCAGAACATTTACTCATGTGGGAGTAGATTTCGCCGGCCCATTTATGATCAAGTCTTCTAATCGTCGTTATGCCCTGGTGTCTAAAACTTATTTATGCATATTTATTTATATGTGCACCAGAGCGGTGCACCTCGAGGTAGTGTCAGAGTTATCTACCGAAGCATTTTTAGCTTGTCTGACAAGGTTTACAGCTCGTAGAGGAATTCCTGATGTTATTTACTCAGATCAGGGTAGAAACTTTCTTGGTGCCTTGCGGTCCCTTAAGGATGCTATCATATTCCTTAAATCCAACAACGATAAAATTTTCGCCGCTTTAGCCTCCCGCCATATCAAGTGGCAATTTAATCCTCCATACGCCCCAAATTTTGGCGGAATTTGGGAGTCTGGAGTGAAATCCAAAAGCCTTATTAGTTCGTACTTTAGGTACACGCCCTCAAACCTTTGAGGAACTATGTACAATTTTTCTAGGGTTGAAGCCATACTCAATAGTCGCCCTCTTTCCCAGTTTTCCGATCCTAATGACGGTACGGATTATCTGTCGCACGGGCATTTTTATCTACCTGAAATTACTATTCCGGAGGAAATAACTTTGCGTTCCCGTTGGCAGCGATTGTGTCAGGTTACTCAATCCATTTGGCGTCGGTGGTCCAACGAGTATCTTCACCAACTCACCCAACGTAATAAATGGAATTGCCCCATCATATTGCCCAAGGTAAATGATGTGTCATAATTAAAAATTTAAATACTGCCCCTTGTGTTGGCCTCTTGGCCGTATTGAAAAGTTATTTTTGATCGTGACGGTATACCACGAGTAGCATCTGTAAAACCGCTGCAGGTTTATTTACACGTCCAATAAAAGCTTATTATCCTCCCTTTGAATGAATAAATTTTATTTTTGTTATTTTCTCGTATTTATGTTCCGTTTAATTTTAAAAATTTTAAGGTTGTATTAAAGTTTTGTTTTAATTTGCCTAGCAACCTTAACATTTCTAGGGTGTATTTTTAAATGATTTATTTTGTTTTAGTATAAAACTTATTCAGTTTTAGATGGGCGGTTATGTTTACGCCTTGCCTAATATAAATTAAAAGCATGCTCCTCTTATGTCTCGACTACGATTTGTTACTCGCGCATCGCCAAAGGTGAGCGCTGATAACAACCAATAAGATAAGTAAGTCGACACAGCTCTCTCTTAGAACACAGTCCATTTTAAATATCACATTCGCGCCGGTTTGTCGGCAAATTATTAATTAATTAACAACGTGAGCACCTCTATTTCTCTTCCTTCACCAACCCTCTCCTGTCTAACCAATTATGTATTTAGTGGTGAGTGTAAAGTGATAATTGAACACGGGGTAAGTTTTTTATGCAACCACATTTTATTACACGTTTAATTTTTCTTATTGTGAACCAGCCGTTCCGCTTAGGCGTGAACAGTTGAAAATAAGGAATGTCTTGCAACCGTCGAGGAATGTACTAAAGTAAAACGTTGCTACTACCGTGTAATGTAGCATATGTAACTTCTACTCAGTCAAGGTTTCAAAACCTTTATTTTTTTTTCATATTTCTGTTCACTTAGATCTATTTTATGGTTACTTAAGTGCCTTCCAAATTTGTCAATTGTCATATCATCTAATCACTTTTGCCTCGCACAATTCTTCAATAATCGAATTTATTTCGTTTTACCTGTGTATCCAGCATCCTGAGATGAAACTAAAAGCCGTAATCTATCAACAAGTTCATTGGGATCATTCCAATATAAATAATCTATGGCGTTATTTGATACTTCCATTGTCATACCGTCTCCAAGACGCTTTCTATAGGGTAATGTTCTAGGTCTACGAGGTGTTTGGGGAAGTATGTTCAATGTAGATATTATATTTTGTATTTATATGAGTTATTACTCTGAATTTGTTCTGTTTCAAAATAATATCTTCTATTAGCATTTGCTCTTTTCACAATATCAAGGTATGACTTTAGATCTTGCGGTCTGTACCCGACAGGATATTTTTTAAACAGTATTTCGTATTATCCAGGAGTCCCCTTATATTTCAAATTATTTATTAGTACATTTTCATCATCCAAAGCAAAATTCGAATTTCCTATCATAAGACCATTTGAATCAGAGTTAAACCTGACACCATATTTATAATCAAATTCGTTCTTAACATCTTTAAACATATTGTAAATATATTCTCGAGGTAGCGGATGTAGCTGTTCGAGATAATGTGTCATACCAGGTGAATCGACAAAGCTTTGTATATATTCCTGAGCTTCTTGAGCATTTTGATTAACTTCTGTTTCGTATTCATTATCATCATCAACATCTTCATTTATGGCACCATTTATGTTCGGTATATGCAGAGCAATAACCGGCGAATCAATATAGTCAACGTTCCTTTCTAGCAATTTAGGTTTAATTTTTTTTACACTGCTATGAGGTAGTTCTTCTTCTTCTTTAAATTTTTATTTTTTACCACACTTTCCCCTTCCAGTTTATTAGCAATAGTTTCTAAACGTGGTGTTATGGGTAAGATTGATTCCGCTTGGACGACTTCACTATCTTTTAACTGGCGTAGTTTGGTTTTTTACAATGTTTCTTTTCTTAATTAAAATTCTTTTAAGTTTTATCGTCTCCTTGGTCATTGCGTATAAAGTTTATTGTAATAAAAAAATTCTTGGATACTAATGATACTCGCGTCTCTCTCAAGGTTTAAATATGTATGAAGTGACCAAAACCTATTTGGTACCTTCCTTGACCTGGATCACTATCCTAGTCTACAACTAGGAAACCGTATTTGTCTTGCCAACAAGTACCACATATTTCACGGAATTTATCATACTTCATGTCAGTATTGACGTAATCGTCATATATGTGTTATAAGTTTAAATCATCTTGTTTAAATAAGACTAAAAGATTAGCATTTTCACGTAGTAAGCGCTTAGGTATACGAGTATAACTTTGACAAAGGTAAAAATTGTCTACTTGTCTATGACGTCCCATACTAAAGTATTCCTTAATTATACCTTTTTATCCAAGCTACATCATCAAAAACAAATATAAAGTTATTTGGAGCATCAGATGGTGATATAATATTATCAGAACTGAAAAATGTATAATATTTGATCCCTTTTATTGGTCGATGTAAACTTTCAAGGTATTGATATTTTGGTTGATAAAGTGATTTAGAATAAACATACACGTTTTCAAACTTTAAACCATTAGGATGTTCTATCAACCCAATCATAACGTTGGTTTTACCGCAATTTGATGGACCAACAACTAGACATCGAATAGATGTAGGCAGAAGAACGCTATGTTTTTTAGCTAAGGATTGCACGTCAATGTTATCATTGTTTATGTTTAAAGATGTTGATTGTTTCACAACGCGCATGTTTGCAATTACTAAATTCGATTGTAAAGAAGTGTACAGCTTTAAAAAGGACTAAAGGATCTAGTATTATGGATGCAATCAACATAGCAATTAAGGCCGCCAATACAGTAGAACAATAGAAGCATATTAAAATAGCTCGTATTATATCAATTCCTAAAACAGGGGGTTTTCTACCACTAAAACCAATTTTTGCAGGCTTAAGCGCCCTTGGTACTCTTACAGGAGGTGCAGCTGCTGTTGCAATAGTAGTTTCAGATATTTCGGAAAAACAACGTTATAACAAGGCAATGGAGGACATTGCAGTCGGAAACGTCATGTACATCAAACCTTATAAGAAAAAAGATTTTGGTCTTTTTTAGACCATGCAAAACCTCAAAGGAACGCAACTTGATTTTACCGAATCGAGCACTAAGCAATGTAGAATTAATAGAGTTTGTTAAGCAATTAGAGTACCATATTTCCGTGGAGTGTTTATGGAAACAATCTCCCAAGAAAGTTAATTTAAAAGAATGTGGTATAATTAATTTGGATGGAATAGAAGATTTAGGCACGCATTGAACCTCTTATAAAAAGTACGGTAGTAGCGCTATTTACTATGACAGCTACGGAAACCTGCGACCGCCAACAGAGTTGCAAAGGACTTACAACAATTTTATAAACAACTAAATAATTGCATTACTGCAGTTATCGCAGAATTTTTCTCTATTGCATAATTTGAAGTACTTGGATACAAAAAAATCATACACATACAAGCGTTTTATTGCTTCAACAAAGGTATAGTCTATTAAACATCATATGTTATGTTTGCCGAGGGCAACGTTTTATTTTAGTACATTCCTTGTAGGTTGCAAGACATTCTTTTTCTATTGCATAATTTGTATTACTTGATTACATACGACAAGCGTTTTCTTTGTCAACGAATGTCTAGTCTATTGACTTTAGTTTGGATTTATGCACGTATTTGCCTTTCCATAGTTACGTACAAAGCCAACGCTATGTAATTAGATTACATGCATTTCTAATTTCAATCACAAAAAATGAGAGCATCTCGGATTTTTTATAATAATAAGTTCTGAATCAAATTTTTTTTTAATAACGTAATTTTTCACTTCAATTGCACTGCATATAAATAAAGTAATATATAAAAAATCTAACTGAACCTCAAAATCGTATTTGATAATTTAATGCAATGTCTAGCAATCAATCATGCGATTTATACAATGTTGCTGGTGTTTTAATCTTCGTTTTAGTTAACTATAGATAAATCTAGTACCTTAAAAATCAACCACACCTTAATCGTAGGGTAAATATTAAATCAGTTTTAAATAATTTAGTAATTATAGTCGACTGCAGGGAATTGAAGCTTTTTTTATGCGTTGTCTTACAATGAATCAATTAAATTTACCTGCGTTTACATCGCAAGCAGTTTGTATTTGATAACAACCGAGGTCATTACATTTTTAAAACATGAGTCATGCATCATCAGGAATTTTATTTTCATTGTCAAGATGCTGCAATATGACTTACAAACTGCGTTTAAAATGAAAACAATACAGCAGAGACCTTAGGTCTTTTATATGACCTTAATAAATACTTGTTTGAAATGAATGTCAATCGCTTTAAGTGAAGCATCAGTTGGTCAAACCGCTCATTTGGCGATTTGTAAGTTTATTCACCCAGATATAGAAAAAATATTATAAAACCGTACAGTTAGCAATCTCCTCTGATTTAAAAAAAAAATTCAGTTAAGTGTTGATGGTGTTTAAAACTTCGTTTAGTTAACTGGAGATAAATCTAGTACCTTAAAATCAATCAATCACGCTTTAATCGTAGAGTAAAATAAAACCTATAACAGTCGTTGCATCAATTAAATTTACCGAAAAATCATTTGAAACATTTTCAATCTATTGCAATGTTTTGTCTGCATTTGTATTTATATGTTATATACTGAAAATTACTAGTAAATGTAATATATGACACAGGTGAGGTTCCAATAGATTTCAAAAAAAATATTATTATCCCAATCCCAAAAAAGTTAGGAGCTGATAGGTGTGAGAATTTTAGAACGATTAGTTTAACTTCCCACGCTTCCAAAATACTAACAATAATAATTAAAAATAGAGTAGAAGCTTTGACTGAGAATTATTTAGGCGAAGACCAATATGGTTTTCGTAAAGGCAGAGGGACTAGAGAACCGATACTAATGATTAGGGTAATTATCGAAAAAAGGTTACAAAAAAATAAAAAAACTCATTTCGCGTTTGTAAATTTAGAAAAAGCATTTGATAGGGTTAATTGGATTGTTATGTTCAGGGTTTTGCAAAAAATAGGAATCTCTCATAAAGATAGAAAAATTATTTACAGCCTATATAAAAACCAAAGCGTAGTAATTAGATTTGATGAAATAGAAAAGGAAGCTAAGATTAGAAATGGTGTCAGACAGGGTTCTATACTGTCTCCTTGATTTTTAATGTTTATATTGAGGAAGCTTTAAACTTAGCCAGAGAGAAAAGAGATAGGTATTAATGTACAGGGACAGAAAATAGACATGTTACGTTTTGCAGATGATATAGCCATTATAGCAGAGTCTAGAAAAGAGTTAGGAGAGTTTTAAATATTTTAGATGAGATACTACGGAGTAACTATAGTATGAGAATTAACTCAGTAAAGACAAAGATAATGACAAGTGAGTTACAGCCTAGTTCTAAACCAAAATTAAAATGGGTAATACCGAGTTAGAGGAGGTAGATGAATTTTGCTATTTAGGTAGTATAATTACAAAGGATGGATGTAGCAGAAGGGATATAGTAGCTAGAATAGCTCAAGCTAGAAAAATGTTTTTAAAAAGAAAAACTTACTAATAGCTAATAGTATTAGTTTAGATAATAGAAAAGTTTCTTAAAGTCGTACGTATGGAGCGTTCTACTATACGGTAGTGAGACTTGGACAATTAAAGAAGTAGATAAGAAAAGATAGAAGCTTTTGAAACTTGGTGTTATAGGGAAGAAAATTAGTTGGACAGATAGAGTAACAAACGAGGAAGTTTATAGAAGGATAGGTGAGGATCCTGTATGTGGAAACAATTGAAGGTCAGGAGAGATAGAATGATAGGGCACCAGTTAAGACATGAGGGACTATTTAGGAAAGTCTTAGATTATAGACTACCAAATAAAAATAGAGTAGGAAGGCCTAGACAAAGCTATATTAGTCAAATTATTAGAGATTTAGGTTGTGAAGGGTATGTAGACCTTTTTAGACTAGCTCAGAATAGAAAAGAATTTAGAGCTGCGTCAAACCGACTTTAAGTAAGTTCAAAAACAAAATAAAAAGAAAATAAAAATCAGTTAACTAAATGTCACTAGAACATAACCCACAATTAGTTAGAGGTCTGGCATGTTGGTAGCGTTTCATTGCTTAAGCCTTACCATAACATATAATTTAATAAACGTCATCATGACATAACTCACAATTAGTAGCGGTCTGGCATGTTGGTAGCGATTTGTTGCTTAAGCCTTACCATAACATATAATTTAATAAATGTCACCATGACATAACTCACAATTAGGTAGCGGTCTGGCATGTGGGTAACGTTTCGTTGCTTAAGCCTTACCATAACATATAATTTAATAAACGTCATCATGACATAACTCACAATTAGGTAGCGGTCTGGCATGTTGGTAGCGATTCGTTGCTTAAGCCTTACCATAACATATAATTTAATAAATGTCACCATGACATAACTCACAATTAGGTAGCGGTCTGGCATGTGGGTAACGTTTCGTTGCTTAAGCCTTACCATAACATATAATATAATAAACGTCACCAGGACATTACTCACAATTAGGTAGCGGTCTGGCATGTTGGTAGCGTTTCGTTGCTTAAGCCTTACCATAACATATAATTTAATAAACGTCACCATGACATAACTCACAATTAGGTAGCGGTCTGGCATGTTAGCAGCGATTCGTTGCTTAAGCCTTACCATAACATATAATTTAACACTTTTCCTTTTGAAGCGGATAACCAGGTTATATTTCATTTCCTTATAAATGGTAATCATGTAAACATGTTAGAGTTCTTTAACAACCATCAGGTTGCTAATATCTATGTAGAGTCAGCTGGATAGGAAAAAGATAGAAAGATTTAGGAAGACCTAGACCAAACTATATTAGTCAAATTATTAGAAATTTAGGTTGTGAAGGGTATGTAGAGCTTTTTAGATTAGCACAGATTAGAAAAGAAGTTAGAGCTGCGTCAAACCGACCTTAAGTAAGGTCGAAAACAAAATGATGATGATACTGAAAATTGACGTTATGCAATCAAATCTGGAGCATTTCTAATTTCAGCATATACTTTGATAGTTTTAAGTTGAAACATTTCGGCATATACATCTTGTTATTGTGTCATATTACATGATAGATTAGTAAAGTATGATCCACTTTCTAATGCTATACGAATTTTGTAAAGCTATTTATTTGTTGCATGAAAAATGTATTCCCGTTTGCTTAATCCTCCTAATGCATTTACTTGGTATATAATCTTCACAAGGTCTAGTCTATAAACCTTCCTTTTCGATTGCAGTTAATGCATGCTTTGCAGTTTACAAACGTACTGAAAGCTATGCAATTTTTAGATTATGAGAAAATTTTAAAATGCGGTCAATTCAAAACTTATTCCGTGTTGCGCTAAGCGAACAAAAAAAATCTACAATGCTTTCATTTTTTGCGATTGAAATTAGAAATGCATCTGATCTAAAATTGCATAGAGTTGGCTTTAGTACGTAACTATGGAAATCCGAATGCTGAAGTCAATGAATAGACTTTCGTTGACAAAGAAAAAAAGCTTTCGGGGTTTTGGGTCCCATTAATGCTGGCTGAGTGGGTTTATTTATTATTCTGCTAATGCTATGTGCCGCCGCCAAAGGCATAGTCGTTTATACAGTACTTTATTCAAGTATCTATTTGTATAGATTTCGCTCTTTATATTCAAATACGACCTCATATATGATTCGTTACTATAGAGATTGTGTACTTCAACAAATTATTCAAACCAGCCTCGTCGTAAGTTTGAAAGGGTGTTAAAATTGATTATAGTTTGTATCTTATTTAATAAAAGACCGCATTAATATCCTTTCTATTAGTTTACTTACATTACGTGGTTGCATTCAGCTCTTCTAAATCTTGATTGGCTTTATTAATTGATAAAGACTTGCGAATTCTACACACACCTGTTTTGATAACATGTTGAATTAGACTTTGCTTGTGATGAAAGGACATTCTCATTATTTTGCTAAAGTTATATAACGAACAACATTGATGTTTCTACAAAAGAAAATTCCTTGTTCATCATGTTCTTATTATATATGTTTCCTGTCGGATTTGCAAATGGTAAAGTTGACGCTGTGAGTGTATTTGGAGCAATAATCTTCTCATATGATAAGCTGATTTGTAGTTTATAAATTGTAAATTTACTTGTGCATCCTTTAATTCCTTCATATTTGCTCTTCAGTTTTTTTCGTGGGCGTAATGCCTGAGATACTGTAAAAATGTTTCACCACTGTATAAATAGTTGATATTCACTGGGTTCAGCTGTCCGTCCTATCGATACGTGCAGCGAAGCCACGTTTTAGTCCATCTGGTAAGTCCTACCCATATTACCGCTTTTATTTTAACCTTGTAGTCTATGCAACAGACTTCTGCTTATTTATAGTCACTGCAGGGAGAATTTATTTATTTTGCTACCTAATAAATTAAGGGATAAATATAATTAAACCTACTCCAAAAGAATTATCGCACGACGCCACGAAACGAGTAGCCTATCTAAGAATGGTCCACAAAGTTTAATGTGTGGTTTCTGTATTTGAACCAACTCTATACTGTTCACTCTAGTGATACTTGCTAAGTTTGCAGTAATCTTCTTGGTTCAACTTTCCGTCGGTACTGGTAAAATATTACCAATAAGGACATTATATTACAAATAAATATTTCATGTGTTTATTTTACAAATGCGTACACTTATATGTACATAGTTAGTATTAGTTTTAACTTTTAATTACGGCCCTTTGGCGCATAGGGAGAACGATTTCCATTGATGTGTAATCTACTACTTTTCTCTAAAGGAAAATAATATGTCTGTTCTACCATACAGGCGGCAGAGCCTCGATAGATTACGAGGGGTTCTTGTTTGATAGTCAAGCCCAGGGTAAAAAGGATGTTGAATGGCTTTGAGAAAAAGGGTCCCTCTAAAAAGTTCTTCCGGCCAGCTAAGTTTCTTCAACTTAGGGCAGAGCTATGAGCTAGGGTCGTAGGATGGTATACGATAAAACAAAAGAAATTTTATTGTACGCCACCGTATCTTAATGAGTGTTTTATAAAAAATTATTCGAAGATCAGATATAAATAAGATATAAATAAGAGATTAAAATAGGGACATATTCATAAGTTAAGATAGGTACAGATAGAGTTTAAAATAGGGATTTAGATATAGTACTAATCAGATTTTTCAAGAAAATTTGAAGGACTAATTAGGAACAAAGGGTACAATGAAATTCTATAAAACGAGATAAAAATATAACAATTTAAAATTAATGGGGATTTTGTCTTCATGTTAGGCTCCAAATATGGCATTGATTAAAAATTTTATATTTTAATTTGGGAAAATGATGCTATGATAAAAGTGTAGTTTAAGGGTAGATTAAGTCATGGGGGTCGTAAGATGAATATAAATATAAGTAACGTTAAAGAAACCAAATAATTCCACCATCAAATAGGAGCAAATCGTATATTTTACAAAAGGTCAATAACGAGCACACTGTATATAAATTATATTTAATTTAATGCATAAGAAAAAAGCTCATTTTGCAATAATTAAATAATACTTAGCTAAAATAATAATGTGTACGTCTTATAATACGCTTTATGTTAAAGAAACTGACAAACATAATGTTTTAAATACATCAGGTTTCATCAAAATAAACACGTGATCGAAAAATACAAACAATCTGGCATTCTAGCTATTTAAAAATTTCATTAAAAATGGCAACACATAAATAACCAAACGCATTCAGATACATCATTAGTAGAAAGATGAGTACGTGACTGGAATATCATATTTACATGAAAATCTAACATATTTGAAGTTACGAACAATAAATAACAGGCAGTCCGCAATATGATAAAACATTGGACTATAATTGACCAACATGAAAGACGTGAGAAAAATGCAATAGATATTTGGAAATTCTGAGAATATACGGCAAATTTTGAACGCCTACGTGCGAGATTGAATGAAGGAACAACAATTAAAACCAGATAATTTTGAGAAATACCGAGTTCTACAGAGATAGGCGCAAAGTACAAGCCTTGATCAACAAACACTCCAATTACAAACGTTGACAGGCGGAGCTTATAAATACTATAGGAAACTCGTAAACATTCAGTAACTCTTCAACAAGGCACGAACTACCTCAATTTAAAGTGAAAGATTACGTAGAAATGAAACTCAGTAAAAGTGAATAAATTGTTTAAAATTGTGGAAAGTAAAAGTGCTAATTTATGCAACGAAAATTGCTGTTTTATGCTTAAAACGTAAGTTAAATTGTTAATTGAATTTTACTCTAATATTTTATAATTTAGGGCTTTAATAATACATCTAATAATACATTTAATAACACATCTACTAACACCTCTAAACATACAATTAAACATTTAAATATACTTCCAAATAAATGTCTTAATTAAATATCCAAATATACTTCGAAAATCTTATAAAACGTGAAGGTACTCCAAATGGGCTACAAGATACTCAAAATTAATCCAGAAATCCGAGGGAAAAAATTCAAGCAACCATTAATAAACCATTCTGACCAACAAGTGAAGCAAGGCATGCCGTAACAATCAAGGAGTGCGGACCACCGATATTCAGAGGCAGTTCCAAGCAAAGAAAACACAGGTTAGAGAGCTTATTTATTATTATTTGTAAAAGGCTCTTTCAATTTTAAATAATTTCTATATATCAAATATATGTAAAGTCAACAAGATCATTTGATATTTTGAAAAATAGAAAAACATTGTTTGAACGTTCAAAAGTACTTCAGGGTAATTACAGAGATATTTTTGCTGGCTTTCTGGAAACATAAATTTGGTGGGAAAAATAAATGTTAATATTTTATTCAGGGGATAAATTTTGAATGTTGAGCAAATCATGGATATAAAATTATACATATTATCGATCATTATATTGTGTAATCTTTGGATTGCTTCATTTAAATTATTTCAACAGATAGAAAGAAAAGGGTAAACAATCTTTATTGTTGTGAAGTAGGGCATTCTGTATTTGATAGTTTGAGCTAGCAGTGGAAAAACAAATTTAAGAAATCATAGAATATTAAAAGGGGTTGAAATTCACAGCAATTAAAAATAGCAACACCAATCATAAAAGGCAATGTATATGTATAATGTTATATATATATATATATATATATATATATATATATATATTGAAATTTTTTATTACTTTACTGAGTAGTAGGAGTAATATCCTACATGATTATTAGATTGTTTTACTATTTATTTTATTTCAGATATTAACCACAATACGGCTTTTTTTACAGTCGCGCACCAGAACCTGTCGTTCGTCTCCTACGATCCACCTGTACTCTCCCACTGAGTCCGGTACCTGTTGTTTCTGTCGATTGTATTATGATTTACGTAACAATTTGCTTCTTTTCCAACAGCAGTAAACTAAAACAGAAATGGGAAGAGCGTCGACTGCAAACAGATTTGTTTCGGGTAGAACATTAACTGCAATCTGGTTTGCTTCCTTGCCAACAACAGATATACGAATAGGAACAGGCCAAATATTCACAGCAATTTTCTTTCCGCATTACACGTTGCCATCATTTTAGTTACATTTATCGTGTCGAACACGACAAAAATTCCTTTGACGGAATCGTTTCGGACGACAATAATCAGCTTTTTAGTGGTTGCGGTGAAGATCCAAAGAACCTGTGACTAACGACAAATTAGACTATACTGAATGCTCCAGAACATACCAATGCATCCAGCAATATCTCTTTGTTCGTAAAACCGAAAAATGGGCGCATTGCTCCTGAAGACAAGAGGGATGTTAATCCTGTAAATTGTGTGTATTGCACCACCGAAAGCAGAATTCAAAAGAATGAAATTCTGAACCACGAAAAGATAAGTAATCCCCATATTTTATTAACATGTGTTGCTAAAACACTTTCAAACGTCGTTGTTACATAATCAAACTGGCAAATTTGACTACAATTGCTCTTATTAAGTACTTTTGAAGGAATCTTGTTATTCAAACTCGTATTCCTGTTTAAAGATAGAACGAATGCATGCTTTAGAATTCACCAATTGTAGATAATCCAATATATTTTCTAGAATAATATTTCTAAGTCACGTTTTTGATAAATAAACTGTTGTACTATTACAAGAGCAATGTTTATATTCACAAGATAATAGTTGTATAATTTAAATCATACAGGATGTTTAATAAGCCTTTTTATAGCGTTTTGAATGTGCTTTAAAGGAATAAATTGATAGGTTTAATTAGCATATAGTCAGCGGTGTTTCTTATTACAGGTAGTTACGGAATATTGAAACAAAAGTGCATGAGTATTTATACGGAACCTTAAAATAAACAAAAACCGTTCGGCAGGGTGTAATTGAACATAACAAGTTATTGGAATTAAAATATTACTGTATATTTGAATAGTGTTCGGATACACATAGCGAATGCTATAAAATTTGTACATTCTCAGCAAACTACATTACGACAACCCGTGATATTATTAATTGTTCTAATACGGTGTATGTTCGATTAGTTATTCATTAAAGTACACCACTATACCAACTAAGCATTGTTATTGTGTTCACCAGTGCTATCTTGCTTTCTAAGTCCTTCGAATTTTTCACTAGTGTCTTTGCACACCTTTACCATTACAGTTCACTGATCTTAGAGAGTTCTGGTATGTCTGTGTCGCCCACAACCCCACGGTCAGCATCAACACGGAAGTCCCCGCATTCTCCGTTCTTTCTCGCCCAACTTATTTATTGAATTTTTCTACTGGAGGTGCCACATGGTGGTCAAAATATGTATTTAGTTTTTTTAATATTTTTTATGATAAAGGGTTTTAATTATTATTTATTTTCGTAGTATAATAAAAATGTTAAACGTATATCTATAATTAGAATGTGTACGAGGTATAGTACTTTTTCAATTGTCTTAGTTATATTTATACAGGGTGCCAAACTTAACATGTCTACTATTGGTAACTTGCTTATTTTAAGAGATAGAACCTAGATTAAATGAAGAAAGAGTCAGTGTTTTTCATTGTCTTTTTATATAACAAACTACATTGTTTTTATCACTTCCGGTTTAACCAAAAATACTACCTACTTTGCATTTTTAAATAGAATACTCTGTATATTGTTATATTTTTGGATAGGATGCAACTATAGCTTAATTAATGTATAAGCATTATGTATGCAGAATCATATTTAGTTAAATAAAAAATAACAAAACTTACTATAATAATGGTTTGTAAATAGTTAGAACTTATACCTATTTACTACATAAACTGTTCGAAATTGTTCCTCCTTTTTTCTACACTCAATTGTGCTGGTCATTGTATGTTCCTACATAGGCGACATAATGTCCTTCCATCAATTTCACTTATTACTTGTTCAATATTGTTTTGTAAAACTTTAACAGATTAACACGTTTGCTTATAACTTTTCTTTTAAGTAACCTCAAAAATTCATATGGGTTAGGTCAGGCGATCGTGGTGGAAATTTAGTAAGACCATAAGTTCCTATACACTTATTACCAAACACTTGAGTTAGGTACTGTCGTACTAAAATGGCATTATGTATGCGCAGGCGTACTGTCTTGACGAAACTAAAACTTTTGTCGTAAATTTAGTGGTAAGTTACTCAACCAGTCCCCTATATGATTTCTTAAAAGTTCCAGATACTTGTCTGTCGACAATGTTCTGTTATAAAAAATGACCCGACAATGGTGTTAAAAATTTGGCAGCAAACTTTCACTGACCGTAGAATAAAATTTGGAAAAGTCTTGTCTTTCAAATATTCTCTAACAACTAGTCACAAAACTGAACGCGTTTAGTTTGATCTCCTGGGTATAGATGTTGCACTAGTATAATCTTATATAGTCTATAACAATACTTTTGTAAAATTTATCGTATCGTTTCTGCAAGCATACCACATTCGGTTGCAGCTTGCCATGTAGATATTTGAGAATAAGCTTCAAGCAAAGAAAGTACCACTTTTTCTACTATTTCAGTGACTATTTGGAAATGTCATATTCTTTTAGATTTATTAAAACTTCCTTTTTTCTCAATGAAGCCTAAAGCTTTGAAAATATTTTCGTACTTGGGAGATTTCTTTGTGGATTATGTTCTGAATATAATCGCAGAGCATGTGTAGCATTCCTGTGGTCTAAAAAGTACAGTTCTAACATGTCTACCTTCTCATTATTTGAATAATTTATTTTAATATAACGTAATGATAGCACTCCAAATTCTACAAAAACATAGAAGGACATTTACATGATTAAAATAAAATTGTTTTTGCCGTCAATTGTTTCCATGGATGGCTATATTTATTTTCAAACAAGTAAAAAGAATCCGTGTAAAATTACTCCGATAGGTTTTCATTTTAGGCATACATAACTCTTATACTTTTATAAAGCTAAAGTTATTCCGTATCCAAACGTTTAACAGTATACAGTGTGTTCCACTTAGAAATGCAAAGTTGGTCAACATTTCCGGTTAAACCGGAAGCGTTAAAAGCAATGTACTTCATCACTTAAAAGGACAATAAAAAACAGACTCTTTCTCCATTTAGCCTAGTTCACATCTCTAAAACTAAGCAACTTACCAATGGTAAACATGTTAAGTTTGGCACCCTGTATAGTGTTTGAAGATATGACCATAATAAAATCAGATCATGTATGGCTTAAATATCACCTTTTCTATAGTACTTATTCTCACTTTTATAAAATACACGGCATTGATTAATTTCATATTTATTTTTTTAAGTCAAACAAATTTCTTTTCAGGTAAACCTTTTAATAACCCATTAAAAATTGGACAGCTAGCTGTTACTTCTTTTAATGATGATGGTTTATACAGAGTTGTTGTTGTATCATTAGAAAACTGTAAAGCAACAATTGAATATATCGATTATGGGAATTCAGATACTGTTCCTATTGAGAAGTTGATGAATATAAATGAAAAGCTGGCTGCAATGGATAATACTTTGATTAAAATACATCTGAAAGGCTTTAATGGCACCAAGTTTAATGACAGAGCTCTTCGAATGCTCGAAGACAGAAGCGCAAGAAAAGAAAAATTCACTGTTGTAAGTGTTATATTTTATAAATACAAAGTAGAAAACAAAAAATATAGTGAAAGTGATTATTTTTAGATCAGTGCCTTGTATAAGAAAACATCTTAGTCATCCATTCTTTGTTTATATATGAAGAATGTTTATACAACATTCTACTTATTACTCTACTGAAGTGCTTATCAATCATTTATTGCAAAAAAGATGGACCGAAGAATTTGAAAAAAAACAGTAGTTTTTCACTCAAATTCATACATAAGCATGGCTCTGAATCTATCTAATAATGATCACTTTGACTGTGTATAACGTGTTCAAAATGTAAATGCCTAAATAGTGAATTTTATACACAAAAATTAGTTGTAGTGAGAAACTATGCTAATTTGCAAAATGCTATATTTTGGGTTGAATAGTACTGTGTACATTAATAATTATACTTGTCCAAAAGGTGTGTGACTTTTAGTGTGAAAATAAAGCTATTTGCAATATGTAAACGTATACAAGGGTGTCTACATATGTTATTTAAGCTAAATGAGTGTTATACAATGCAATATTTGTTTGTACCAATCAAAATTCATGTTAAGCAGAGGGCTAAGCTAAGGTAGTTTTAAATCTGTTCAACTGAGACTGCAATTTGAAACTGTTTGTGTTTCTCTCTCTAATAAATATGTACAATACACTAAGGTTGGAAACCAGGACTATTTATTTATTTGAGTCAGCATAATTTGAATGTGACCTGTGTTTGCGCTAGAATGATGAGATTATCCACACCAGCATAATACATTATTAAACAAAACAGATAAATCATAAACTGTAATAATTTAGAACGATATAACAATGATTAACATTTCTGACCATTCAAAACCGCCAAAATGAATGTAACAACCTTTGAGTATGAATACTACAACATACAGAAATAATTTTTCCATAGATCAAGAATGCATGTAACAAAAATTTTCCCGTTTTCCCCCCCTTTCCCAAAATTTTAATCCTCCATCCCCCAAATTTTGGGGAATTTGGGAGTTGGATAAAAACCAAAAGTTTTGTTCGCTTTATAAACCCTTTCTTTTTTTTATTTCTTAAAGGCCCCTTTTCCCAGTTTTCCCCTTTCCGGTTTTTCCCCTTTTTTACCTTTTAACCTCGCTTTTAATTTTTTTAAATTTCTTTTCCAAGAATTTTAAACTCCCCCGTTTTAAAAAAGCCCAATTAAAAAATTTTTTTTTTTTTTCCCCCCCTTTTTTTTCCCCCAGAAAATAATTTTCCCCATATTTCCCAATAAATTTAAATTTTAAAAAAATTTTTTTATTTCCCTTTGTTGTTTTTTTTTTTGGGTATTAAAGTTTTTTTTTTTTTTTTTGGGGTTTTTTAAAAATTTTTTGTTAAAAAATTTTTTTAGGGTTTTTTACCCTTTCCAAATTAAATTTTAAACCCCCTTTAATTTTAAAAAAATTTTTATTTCTCGAAATCCTTTTAAAAAAAAATAAATTTTAAAAATAAAAATTTTTTTTTCCTTAAAAAATTTTTAAAAACCCATTTTCCCCCCTTTTTTTTAAATTATTATTTTTTAAAGTTAAATTTTTTTAAATTTTTTTAACCCCTTTTTTTTTTTATTAAAGTGTTTTTGGGGTAAGTTTTTGGGCAACCCTTTTAAAAAAATTTAATTTTTTTTTAAAATTTCCCTTAGCAAATTTTTAAAATAACTTTTTGGGGCAAAAAATTTATTTTTACAAAAAACTTTACTTTTTTTTTCCCAATTTCCTGTTAAAAAATTTTTTTTTATGTTTAAAAATTTGTTTTTATACCCTTTTTTCCTTTTTTTTTTTTTAAACGTTTTTTCCCCTGAAAATAAATTTTTAAGGGAAATTAAAAATTTTTTGTATCCTTAATTTGTTTTAAATTGAATTTTGCCCTTTCCCAAAAAATTTTTTTTTTTAATTTTTTTCTTTTAGATTTTTTTAAAAAATGTTCCAAATTTTAAAATTTTTAATTTAAACCTTTGTTTTTTAATAAATTTCAAATTTTAAATTTGTTTTTTTTTAAAAGAATTTGCAAAAGGTTTTAACAATTTTTAAAGGGTTTAATTTAAATTTTTTGCTTTTTATTTCCCAATTTTTTTGTCAAAAACCTTTCCTTTTAAATTGTTTTTCCCGGGTTTTTTTTAAATTTATTTAAAATTTTTAATTTTGAAAAAAGTTTTATTTGAAAGTTCTTAAAATTTATTTTCTTTTTTTTACAATTTTTTTTCAATTAAAATTTTTTGATTTCGGCTTTAAAGAAATAATTTAAAACGTTTCTTTCCTTTTTTTAAATTTTAATTAAAATTTTTTTTTATTTTAACCCATTTCCAAAAATTGAATTTTTCTAAACGAAATTTGAAATTTTTTCCTTTTTAAATTTTTAATTTTTGTTTTTTTTTTTAAATAAACGTTTAGCTTTGGTTTGGTTTTATTTAATAAAAAGGTTTGTTATTCCCCTTGGTTTTTAAATTTTTTAAATTACCCTTTTTTTTTATTTACTCAAAAATTTATTTTGCCAAAATTTAAATTTTTCTTTTTTAAATTTCAAGGGAATAAGGGATAATTTTAGTAAAATCCTTTTTTTTTAATTTTTAAAAAACCTTTTTTCCCTTTTTTTAAATAAATTTTTTAAAACCCCTTGTTTATTTAAATATTTTACTTTTTTTAAAAAATTGTTTTACAAAATTTTTTAAAAATTTAAATTTTTTTTTTTAAAAAATTTTTTTTAATTAAAATTTTAAAATTCCCGTTTCTTTAAACTTAAAGTTTATTAAAAAAATTTTTTTAAACCCAATTTTAACTCCTTTTAGGAAAAATTGTTTTGGGTAAAATTTGCCTTTAAATTTGTTTAGAAAATTTTGGAAACCGTTTTTTCAACAAGAAAAATTTTCCGGAATTTTTAATCAACTAGAAAAAGGGTTTTTTTTAAAATTTAAAACTTTAAAAAATAAATTTTACAAGGTTTAACCCTTAAAAAATTTTTGAAAGGTTTTTCGGGTTTATGCTTTCCCAAAATTATTTAAAGATTTTAAAAAATTTTTAAAAAATAACATTTAAAAAAAAAATTTTTTGGGCAAAATAAAAGGGAAAATTTTTTAAAAAATTTTAAAATAAAAATTTTTTGGTTTCCGAATTTTAAAAAATTTTTAAAAATTTGGTTTTTTTTTTTATTTAAAGATTTTAAAAAAATTTTTTAAATTTTTAAAATTTTTTATAAAAATTTTAACTTGCCCAAAAATTTTTGAGGCCCAAACAGGGAAGGGAGAAAAGGTTTTTTAAAACCAAAAATTTATAAAATTTAATTTTATTTTTTAAAATTTTATTGGGAAAAAAAAATTTTCAATCAAATTTTTTTTAAAAATTAACTTTAAAATAAAAAGTTTTTAAAGTTTTAATAATTTTGGGAAAAAACCAAAAAATGGCTTTTTAATCCTTTTTTTTAAAAAAGTTTACCATAAAAATTTTTCAGGGTTAAAAATTTTAAAAATTTTAAAAAGGGTTTAATTTTCTTTCAAAAAGTCTTTTTTTTAAAAAAACTTTTTTTAAAAAAAATTTAAAGACTTCCAAAAAATTTTTAAATTTAAAAAAAGATTTTTTCTTTAAACAAAATTTTTTTGGGAACTTGTTTTTAAAAATAAAATAAAACAAAAATTTGGGTAAAATTTTAAAGTTTAAAAATTTTAAAGGTGGGAAAAACTTTTTTAAAAAAATTAAATTTTTGGATGGGTTTTAAAAGGGAAATTTTAAAAATTTTTAAAAAAATCGGTTTATTTTTTCAAAGCTCAAAAACCCAAAAACTTTTAAAATTTAAAAAAATTTTTTTTTTAAATAATAAAATTTTAAAATGAATTAAGCAATTTTCATTTTCAAATTTTATTTAATAAAAATTTAAAAAAAAAATTTTAAACTTCAAAAAATTTTATTAAAAAAAAGTTAATTTTGGGGAAAATTTTTTTAGGAAAAAAGGTTTTCCAAAAAAATTTTCTAGAGTAAAATAAAAATAAAATTTTTAAAAAATTTTCCTTTGAAATTTAAAAATTTATGTTTTGTTTTTTTTTTGAAAAAAGAAATTTATAAAATTAAAAATTTTAATTTAAAAAAACCCAAAATATAATTAAATTTAATAAATTTTAAAAAAGAATTTTAAAATTTTAATTCCCTTTTTTAAAAAAATTTAATTAAAAAAAATTAAAATTAAAACAAAAATAATTTTTTGGGCAAGGGCTAAAAAAAAATTAAGGGAAAAATTTTGTGGTTTAAAAATTTGTTTAGTTAATTTTAAACAGTTTAAAAAAAACCTTTTAAAAATTAAAAATTTAAAAAAAAATAATTTTAAAATAAAAAAAAAATTGGGTGCAGGGTTTTAAAGCTTTTGGTTTTTTTTAAAAGAAAAATTTAAATTTAAAGGAAAAGAAAGGTTTTTAAAAGGGAAAATAAATTTTTTAAAATTAAGATTAAATAGAATTTAAATTTTAAATTTGGGATTGGGAAATATAAAAAACCGGGTTTAAAAAAAAATAAAGGAAACCTTAGTTTTAAAAAAATGAAAAAAATGGAAAAATTTTTAAAAGAAATATTTGGGTCAAAATTTTCAAATAAAAATTTTAAAAAAAAAAGAATTTAAAATTTTAAAAAAAATTTTGGGTTCCTTGGGTTTAAAAAAATTTTAGGTTTGGTTTAAAATTTGTAAGAAAAAAAAAAAAATAAAAATTAAAATTTAAAAAAACCAAAAGAGGTTAAAATTAAAGGTCTTGAAAAAATTAAATTTGAAAATATGAATTAAAATTATTGGGTTTTTTTCATTTTTTAAAATAAAAATTTAAAATTTGAAATTAAATTTATTTGGGAAAGGGTGAATTTTCAATAATAAAAAAAAAATTTTAAACCCAAATTTAAAAGTTTTAAAAAATTTAAAAAAAAAATATTTAATAAATTCCAAAAACTAACCCAAATTATGGGTGGATTTTTTTCCCCAAAAATTAATTTAAAAACCCCAAGGTTAAAAAAGGGGGCTAGGGGGTTTTTTTAATTAAAAATTTAATTTAATAAAAATTACAAAAAAAAAAATTTTATTTTTTTTTTTTTAAGAAAAAATTTTTTTAAAAATTTAAAGTTAAAATTGGGGTTTTTTTAAATGTTCAAAAGGGGGAAAAAAAATTTAAAAAAAGAAAATAAATTAACTTTTTTTAAAAAGGGGTAATTTAATTTAAAATTTAAAAAAAGAAAAAAAATTGGGTCGGGAAAATTGGTTCTTTTTAAAATTTTATAAATTAAAAAACTTTTAAACTTTAACCGGGAAAAAGGGTTTTAAGGGAAAAATAAATTTATTTTTTTGAAGGGAATAACCTTTTATTTCAATTTTTAAAAAATTTGGAAAAGTTTTTTAATTTTTAAAAATCGGATATATTAAGGGTTTTAAAAAATTTTGGGAAAGTAAAAATTTTAGAAAATTTAAAAAAATTTTAAATGGAAATTTTAAAGTTAAAAGGGGTTTAGAAAAAATTTTCTTTTTGTTGAAATAAAAAAAAAGATGGTGTTTAAAGGTTATTTCTAATTTAAAATTTTAAAGAAAAAATTTTTTTTAAAAAAAAAATTTTTGTTAATTAGGTTTTTTTTAAAGTTTTTTTAAAGTTTTATTTTGCCAAAAATTCGGTTTTATTTCTTAAAATTAAAAATGGTTTAAAAAGGGTTTAAAAATTTTTTTTGGGTTTTTAATGGGATTTAAAATATTTTCTAATAAAAAAAATTTTAAATTTAAATTTAGGTTTAAGGGAAAAAAATCAAAAGGATTTTTGGGCTTGAAATAGGGAAAATTTTGAAATCAAAATTTTTTTAAAAAAACTTTAAATAAATGTTTTTAAAAAATTTTTCTTTTAAAAAAAAGTTTGGGGTTGAATTTTTGGGATTTTAAATTTAAAAATTTGGTTTAAAAGTTTATGGGCCCCCAAAAACAAATTTTTAAAAAAATTTAAAACAGTTAAATTTTAAATTCCTTTAAATTTCCCCAAATAGGGCCAAAGATTTTTTCTTAAGTTACCCTTTAACTTATTTTAAAACCCGTTTTAAAGGGTTTTTAAAAAATTATTTATTTTTCTTTTTTAAAAAACCCTTAAACCCCCATATATTAATTTTAAAATTAATTTTTTATTTCCTTTAAATTTTGGATTGGGAACCTTTTGTTAACTTTTTTTAAATAAAACCATTTCCAATTTTCAAATTTTAGGGCCATTTGGGAATTTTTAAAAATTTTTAAAATTTTTTTAATTGCCCATAAAATTTAATTTTAAAATTTTTAAAAAATTCTTTTTAACCCGGTGTTAAAAATTTCTTTTATTTTAACCCTAAGGGGTTTTTTTTCGGCGTTTCTTTTTTCCCAACATTATTTTAAGGGTTCGCCCCAAAAATTTAGGACCCTTTTAAAATTGGGTTAAAAAAATTTTAAATTTTAAAATTTTTTAAAATTTTAAAGGTAAAAATTTTTTTGTAAACAATTTGAAAAAAAAAATTTTTTTAACAAACCCAGAAATCTATTAAAACAAAAAAAAAATTTTTTTTGGGAAATTTTTCCATTTTAAAATTTTAAAAATTTTTTTTTTTGGGGAAAAATTTGATTAATTAAAATTTTTAAGGTTTTAACTGGTAAAATTTTAAAGTTTTGAAAAAATTTTTAAACCCCGGGCAAAAATTAATTTTAATCAAAAAAAAAATTTTTTTTAAAAGGGAAAAGGGATTTTGGGTTTTTTTAAAAATTAAAAATTTTAAAATTTGTTTAAAAGCTTTTTAAAAGGGCTAAAAAAGTTTTTCCGGCCCAACCTTAATCAACTGGTTTTCTAAATTATTTATAAAAAAAATTTTTTACCCAAATTAAATTTTAAAAAAATCGAAAATATTTTAAAAAAAAAAAAAATTTAAAAGGGCTAATTAAAAAAATTTTTTTGGGTAGAAAAAAAATTTTCAAAAAATTTTAAGGATTAAAAAAGGGAAAAATTAAAAAAATAAAAATTCTTTAAAAGGGGCCAGAAACCAAATTTTTAAAATTAAAATTTAAAAATTTTTTGGAAAAAATTTTTTGGGGTTTAAAAGGGGCGAAATTTTATAAAATTTAAAAGTAAAGTTTGGGAAAAAAAAAAATTTTTAAGAAATTTTTTAATTTAAAATAATTTGAATGATTTTTTTATTTATTTAGCCTAAAAAATTATAATTTTAACAAAAAAAACTTAAAAAATTTTTTAAAAAAAAATTTAATTTTTAAAAAAATTTTTAAAAATTAAAAAGTTTGATCAAAATTAATAAAAGGGAAAATTAAAACCCTTTTAAAATTTTAACCCAAAATAAAAGGGTTCAAAAAAGGGGAAAATTTGATTGGAAAAAAATTTAAAAAATTTTAATTTTTAAAACCCCAAAAAAAAAAATTTGAATAAAACTTTGTTTTTAAAAAAAAACAAAATTTTTAAATTTTAAATTTAAAAACAAATTTTGGGTTTTCTAAAAAAAAATTTTGATAAATTTTTAATAATTTTTTCGGAAAGAAGTTTAAAATTTAAAAAAATTTTAAACTTAATTTTTAAATTTTGGAAAATTTTATTTATTTAAAAAAAAAAAAAAATCTTTAAATTTTATAGGGTTTGTTTTTTGGGGGCTAATTTAAAAAATTTAAAAAAATTTGTTTAATTGAAATTTAAAATTTTAAAATTTCAAAACCCTTTAAAACTTTTAAAAATTTAAAATTTAAAAAAAAATTTTAAAAAATTTTAAATTCAATAAATTAAAATTTTCTTTTAAAATTTTTCAAAATTTGTTTAAAATAAAAATTTTTCCGAAAGGGAAAATTTTTCCCCCTAATAAAATTTAAAAAAAATCCTCCAAAAAATTTTCGACACCCAAAGAAAAAACAAAGAAAAGGTAAAAAATTTTGTTTGGGTTTTTTTAATTTTTTTCCAAAAATTGGGAAAAACCAATATTTTAAAAAATTTTTTGATTAACTTGGGTTTCAAAATTTTTCGGTTTCGAAAAAAAATTTTTTAAAAATAAAGAATTTTTCAAAAATTTTTTGGTTTAAAAAAAAAATTTCGAATTTTTTTAAATGTTTTTAAAAATTTAACTTTAAAAGGGGAAAAAAAATGCGAGTATCCGGACACCTACAATTATGCAACTCGTTTTCTTTTGTGTGTGTCAATAGCATATTCCGTCTCAGCGTTTAGTCTAGTTACGTGATAAGAAACATTGACACTGTAGAACTATTGTTTGTTGCTGCGAATCGATATTATCGCGCTAGAGTTGTGATGTGCCATTGTGAAAAATGTGCGACAGACACACGCTTATTCTTTGCTACTGATTGGTTTATTTTACAAACGGTATCATGTACAATTTAAAAAGAATGTAAGCTCTAACACATTATTTCTTTCCTACTAATTAGTTATTTTACAAAAAGTATTAGGTAACATTTTAAAAACGCTTGACAAAACCTCTCACGTGTTTATTTACAATTGATTAATTTTATTTTGTGTAAATACGAGATCCATTTCGAATGGTCCTGCACCTTGCCGAAGTTTTAGATTACTAGAACAGGTGAAATGGCTTGCGTGTTCTAATGAGCTAAAGAGCGAAACTACAGGTCCAACCAAAGTAGTAGGGTCGTTAGTGAAGAACCAGACTTAGACAGGTCCCCGAAAAAGGGCAGCGGCTCTTTCGGTACTTAGATTGGCAGAGACCATAGGATTCGGTATGGCAGTCTAAGACACACTACCGCGATGTGGAAGGCAACGGGAAACCATTACATTACCTCCCAAGTACACAGCGTACTTAAATTGTTATAAATATGATGGCATTCTCCGAGGTAAAAGATTCTGGAGTTAAAAAAGTCCCCCATTCGGATTTCCGGGAGGGGACTACTTTGGAGGATGCGATCGGAAAGTGCAGAATAAGAGTCGGAAACATTATGCGAGTCGGAGCGTGGAAGTACGAAGTAGGTAAGCTAGAGAACCTAAAAATGGAAACGAATAGGTTAGCACTAGACATAGTAGGGATCGGCGAAGTTCGGTGGCCAGAGGTGGGGGATTTTTGGAGTGGAAACTTCAGGGTAATTCATACAGGAGCTGAGGACTAAAATTTGGGTGTCAGAATTGTTTTGCGAAAAAAGATAGGATTCTGTGTAGAAAATTACTTACGAAAGAATACTCATGGTTAGATTAGAATCTAAACCGGTAAACATAGTAATAATACAAGTATACATGCCCACCTCTAGCTACAGTGACGAATAGGTAGAAGCGATCTACAAAGATATAGAAGACATATTAAGATAAGTAAAAGGACATGAAAATTTAATAATTACGTGGGATTTTAACGCAGGGGTAGGTGATGGTAGAGAAGGAGCGGTAGTAGGTTTATTTGGTTTAAGCACGGGAAACGACAGGGGTTAATAGACTGGTACAATTTAGCGACAAAAACAATTTAATCATCACAAATACATTATTTCAAGGTCATGCTAGAGGACGATATGCGTGGAAGATGCCAGGAGATATAGGAAGATGTCAAATAGATTACATTCTTGTTAGACAACGGTCTAGAAATCAAGTAAAAGACTGTAGAAGCTACCCAGAAGCAGATATATACACTGACTACAACATCGTAATTATGAAGGCCGCACTTAAATTAAAAAATTTGAAAAAAGGAATGGAAAAGGCACTTGGACTTAGAGAAATTAAAAGGTAAATTTATTCAAGAAAGTTTCGAAAAAAAGTCAAAAGAATTGCTTAAACATATCAAGAAAATATTTGATACTATGGAAGTAGAAACGGAATGAAATAACATTAAATCCAGCTTAGACATGACGGCCAGAGATATTCTGGGGTATACACAAAAAGAATATAAGAAACCATGGATAACAAAGGATATCCTGAATTTAATAGAAGAAAGACGAAAACACAAAAATAAATCAGACGAAACAGGAAAACAGAGATACAAAGCCATAAAATGAGAAACTATACACAAATGCATGAAAGCTAAAGAACACCGGATTCATAAAAAGTGCAAAGAGGTACAAACTAAGATGGAACTAGGAAAGACAGATGAAGCATACAAACTAATTAAAATCAATTTTAGGAATAAAAAACCGTATAGCAAAAATATTAGGGACACGGGAAGAAACGTCATTATAGAAAATGTAGAAAAAGTGGGTAGATGGCAAGTATATATAGGGAATTTATATGCAGGAGAGGAACTAACTGCATTAGAACAGGAATCAGACATTGCAAATGATGACTTGGGATATCCTATACTTAGAGATGAGTTTGAATTAGCATTAAAGGGCCTGAAAGATGTTAAGACGCCGCATACAGATAAGGCGCAAGCAGAAGCTCTAAAAGCAGCTGGACAAGCAGTAACAGAACGTCTCTTCCAACTTGTAAGCTATATGTATGAGACAGGCGAGATACCCAAAAATTTCAAACGTAGCATCATAGTAACTATACCAAAAAAGAAAGGCGCGGATAGATGTGAAAATTTTCGAACAATAAGTTTGACAGCACACGTGTCAAAAATATTAACTAAAATTGTGCAAAGACGAATGGAAAAACGGGCGGAAGAAATACTAGGAAAAAATCAATTTGGGTTTAAGCGAAATAGGGGAACAGGGGAGGCTATTTTAGCTCTGAGAGTGTGTGGGATGATAAGGTGATCTAGATATGGTAATTATAGGGAAGGATCAATTGCTATTATGTAGCAATACCGATGGCAGTGTAGCGGTTATGTAATAAACAAAGCAACTACGACAAACTACTTAATAAAGGATATAAATACCTTAAGCCTGTGCCGCTCGGGGCAAGAAAAGTCACACACAACAGGTAGCGGACACCAAAGAACACGCACGTTAGGTGTGGTGTCGCTTCCAGGGCTCTCGTACAACTGTCTTCTGCAATCGTCTGAGCACGACTGATTGATGTTACTTCACGCACTCGCACCCCCGGCATAAGGTTTCACTAAAAACTGTAGAGTACCCGCACTAATGGTATTTATTGTCACCACTACCAAATTGTTCAATTATGACGTAACATACCACCCACCAAATTCATAGAATTTTGAAAAGAGGGAAGTAGGTTGGGTGAACGAAATCACATGGGATTTGACCTTGCTAGGAAAACAGGTAACGAAAAATAGGGTTTTACACTACAGCGAGCGATATTACCAACTATGCAAAATAAAAAAATATATATGTAAATAAACAAATATTTAAAAATAATATACTACCATACATGTAAGAAATGTGTATATACATCTAAACATAAAACGAAATTAAAATACCGGTAGCGGTGCTAGTTTGACCAAAGGTCGTTTTAATGTGCCATGTGCAGTTTTGATCTCGGCGACACGTATAATACCGTCCGCACCGGGAAAGGTATTAATAATATGACCAAACTTCCATTGAAGTAGAGAAAGCTGGTCGTCCTTGATGAGGACAATAGTGTCCTTTTCAACTTGTCGGACACCTACCTTAGAGTGCCATTTAACCTTCTAATTGAGAGTATGTAAGTACTCATAGCTCCAGCGAGCACAAAATCTTGGTGGAGTTTTTGCAGGAGTTTTCACCTGCTCTTTAATGATAAAACGTTGTTTGAATGGTCCTCATCTGGTGGTGCAGAAAGAGGCTCCATAGTTAGGAAATGACGTGGTGTTAAGCAACGCAAGTCATTTGGATCCGAACGCAGAGTGGCCTTGAATTTAGAACAGATTCAATTTGAGTAAGAACTGTGTAAAGTTCCTCAAAGGTAAGTTTTTGTTCGCCGATTACGCGAGCTAGGTGTGTCTTTACCGACTTAACACCTCTTTCCCACAATCCACCGAAGTGAGGGGCGCTAGGTGGATTAAACGACCACTTTATCTTTTCTGAGGTTACTGCACTATGCAGATAACTCGTAAGCTGACGATAGGCACCTACAAAATTAGTTCCGCAATCACTAAATATTTGACAACAGCGTCCTCGACGTGCTATAAATCGTCGCAAAGCAGCAAGAAACGCGTCTGCCGACAAATCCAAAACAAGTTCAATATGTGCTGCCTTAGTGGCAAAACAAACAAAAATACAAATATAGGCCTTAAGAGTTTTAGAGCCTCGTAGGCGGTTAGCCTTTATTAAAAGAGGGCCAGCAAAATCAACACCAACAATACTGAACGGTTTGATTTGGGTAATACGTGCTGCCGGTAGGTCTCCCATAGGAGGAATTACCAGGACCGGTTTGGTACGAAAATATCTATGACATGATGATAAATAACTTCAATTGAATTTTTAATAGAAAAGATCCAAAAATTCTGTTGTATAAGATACGCTGTGGTATTAACACCGGGATGGTAATACCTTTCGTGTGTTGACCGAACGATAAGTTTGGTTAATCGATGCCGCTGAAGCAATAACGCAAAAAACTTTTCGAAATAGGAAAGCGACGAATGTGTCAAGCGCCCACCTACTCTCAAGATATTTTGTGGATCAACAAATGGAGAATGTTTTCGCAAGGTTTTAGGTAATTTACTTTTTGTCTTGATCGAAGCTAATTCCCTTGAAAATGTAATATTTTGTTCATGCCGAACGATAATCATGAGAGCATTGTGTAATTAAATGTCTGTTAAGGAACCCGTATGACGTTGAGCCATGGGTTTAGAAAATCTATAAATGTAAGCCACGATGCCTTGGATTTTATATAATGATGAAAAGCGACATAGTAAAATGCCAATGATGTTTGGATCTGTTTGAGCGACAAATGTTAGTATCTTCTTTTCCGTAGTTACCTCAGCAATTGAGGTTGACAATGTTGGTTGAGGCGGCCACGAGTCACTAGGGTAGTGAAGCAATTCAGGCCCCGCCCACCATAGCCAACATGAAATAACCGCGCTTGGCATTAATCTCCGAGATGCAGGATCGGCCGGATTATGCGAAGATTTAATATAAAACCATCGACTAGGTGCAATAATTTCTTGAATGTGGCTAACACGGTTTGCCACAAAAGTTTTCCAACGAAAAGGTGGAGAACGTATCCAAGTGAGAGCGACCGTAGAATCACTCCACGCTGAAACATCGGAAATTTCAATCAAGCCTTGATAAGACCGAATGGTAAAAGAAAGTAAATCGGTTAATAAAACGGCGGCACATAATTCCAAACGTGGAATTGAAATGCGCCCAATTGGAGCTACTTTTGTTTTAGCGGTTACAAATTGTACAGTTATTTCTCCAGTAGTTTGATTTATGAACTGGAAATATACTACCGCTGCATACCCTACCTCGCTAGAATCGCAAAACCCATGCAAATGACAAGTAAAAGGATCCGAAGGGGGTAAACAACGTGGTAACTTTAATGACGATAATAACGGCAACTCTTCTTGATACTGCTGCCATTGAGACGAAATGTCTGATGGTGGGATGTCATCCCTATTTAAACCTAACATCCACAGATGCTGGAATAAGAGTTTTGCAAAAAGTGTTAGTGGAGTTAAAAATCGTAATGGATCATATATTCTGGCAACTTGCGAAAGTATGTTGCGCTTTGTACATATTGGGTTTAATGGTTTAACCCGAAATGAGAAAATGTCTTCTGTAGGTGACCATTGAAGACCTAATATTTTTATTGATTCGTCAGAATCGAAATCGAGTGAAGTATATTGGCAAAAATCTGACGGAATGCCTTCCAAAATGGAAGCTGAATTAGAACTCCATTTTCGAAGTTCAAAACCAGCCAAATGTAAAAGTCGATTATGTTGATCTTTGATTTCGCGAGCCGATTGTATAGAATCTCCACCGGCGACGAATTCGTCAATATATAGATTTGACCGTATAGCCTCAGCGGCTAACGGAAACCTTTTGCCTTCGTCAATAGCTAATTGCTGAAGGGTTTTTTATGCTAGATAAGGCGATGACTTAATACCATAGGTCACTGTATTAAGCTGATAAGTCTGAATGGGTTCTTCTGCGGAGAGCCGCCAATCAATCAATTGAAATTTTTTATGTTCTTCGGTAACCAAAATTCGTCGATACATTTGGCGAACATCACAAGTAAAAACGAAACGATGAGTGCGAAATTTAAGTAAGATTGACGAAATGTCATTTTGGAGACTAGGTCCAGCCAATTGAGTGTCATTAAGTGACACGTTGTTTTTAGCCTTTGCAGAGGCGTCAAAAACCACACGAATTTTAGAAGTATGACCTTCCTCTTTAAACACAGGGTGATGGGGTAAAAAATAATTATCGTTCCCAACGGGCAGAGAATCGAGTAATGCCATATGACCCGCATCAAGATAGTCCTGCATGAAATTGTTGTACTGTGCGCGTAGCTCCGGTTGAGCATGCAATTTGCGCTCTAACGAAAATAGTGTTTTTTTAGCCATGTCAAAGCAATTATCAAAAATGGGCAAGGTATCGTTGAACGGTAACGCAACAATAAAACGACCGCTAGGGTCACAAAAAAACGTGTTTTCAAAAATCAAATCTGCCTTTTCTTCTTCTGGAGAAGGATAAGGATGTACTACTAACTTCGTTAGCTAAGAAATAGTTTTTAATTATATAACTCAACTGGTTTGCTTTTATAATTCTTACTATCCTTTTAGTACTTGTGTTTAGTATTATTTATATGCCATCAGCCTATTCGACTGCCTTTCTTTACTTTTAATATTTAGCTTCAGTAGGGGTTAAGTGTAAGAGTAGCTCACAGCTAAACTTCGCCTCTTCTGTGGCCTACTTCAACAACTTTATGGTTATCCAATTATTTATATTTTTTGTACTTTACTAGTTTGTATATCTTTTATGTTTTTGTAATAATTTGATAATAATAATAAAGACTATAATAAATAAATAAAAAATAAATAAATAAGGCTTGGATGGCAGCTCCTCTATCTCCCAAAAACGCCTTAGGGTCTGGTCGATAGGATCTTCTACAGAAGTAAAAAATGCTTGGACAGTATCAGACTGCAAGCTTTTTGTGGGACCAATAATAATCCAACCAAAAATTGTATTTATGGCGGTCTGCAAAGTGCAGGCCGCATAAGCGTTCCCAATTATTAGGAACTTTAACGCTAGGTAATTTACCTGATATTGACAAAAGCACAAAAGTTGTGACTTCTAGAGATTTTTCAGAGTCTAATATAGAGCGAATGGTGCAGCTGACGGCACCCCTATTAACCGCTAAAGTTGTGTGCTCAAGTCCATAAATCGGAACTTGAGAACGTATGCGTGGAAACCAAAGTTTGCTCACGCAATTGTCTCGAATAAAGCTAGCTTGGGAGCCAGGGTCTAAGAATACCCTGATCGGTTTGTATTTACCAGAACGATCTTGAACTTCCACAACAGCAGTGGAGAGTAAGACAGTAACCCCAGGATTTAAATTTGTCTGTGAAGACAAAACATTTGCCGGAATAGGAGAGGCTGACTGCGTCCTATTGGCATTTTTATGCATATGTGTAGCGGTCGGTTTAGCTGAACGGCTAGAAGCAGGTTGCGCTTCAAAATGTAGCAAGGTATGATGCGGCTTGGCGCAAGTTCGACAAGAGTTATAAGATTTGCATTGCATGGACGCATGGTCTGTACGTAAGCAATTTAAACACAGGCGTAAGCGTTTGACAATATCGAAACGTTCCGTCGGAGTTTTCTTTAGAAACGATTGACATCTGTAAATTAAGTAATTGCCTTTGCAAGAAGGACAATGGTGCGAAAATGAATTCTTTGAGTCACTGGAGCTAATTGGTGTGTCCAGTGAAACTACGTTAGAAAAAACTTTTGGTTTAAATTGAAACGCTGAGGATTTCTTAGGCACTGATGTGTGAGATGTATGGACAGTCGTCGAATAAGAAACAAGTGCGGTTGAAAAAAAGGTTTCCAACGCTGCACATTGTTGAGTTAAAAAATATCTCAAATCATCGAAATTGGGTATTTGCTTCGGATCCGATTGGAGTTCAAAGCGTTTTCTAGTAAACGGATCGAGTTTTTCTAAAAGAAAATCGACCAAAATAAAGTTCCAATGTTCAGTAGGGAATTTTAAGTTAGTTAGAACAGCAAGGTTCTCTGAAAAACAATCAATAAGTGCCCTAAGTTTTTAGGGTCTTCTGATTTTAAAGGTGGAAACTCTTTCATAGCTTTCCAATGCAAAGTTGCTAATAAAAGTGGATTGCTAAATTGCTCACGCAAGGCATTATATGAAATAATAAAATTATCCACCGAAACAGGTACCGATTAAACAATTTTCAAAGACTCCCCGCTACAGCAGTTAATAAGGTAATTTAGTTTCTCAATATTGATCAATGAAGCATTATTGTAAACCAGACTGTTAAATAAATCAATAAAAGATGAGAATTCAGTTACCTCATTATTCAAATGTAGGAGCTTTAACGGTAACAATTTTGATCCCGTACTGCTTGATGTACTTTCATTAATTTGCGTTGCTCGCATTTCTTGCACCGTTTCAAGGTGAAGCCAAATGCAATAGTAAGCTGCATCTACCTCTTTACGTAGAGCGTTGTAATTTAATAATTCTACATCGTTACATGAAGTTAAGACATCAATTAAAACCCTATTAAAATTGGAGTAAATGTCATTTACTCCCCTTGTTTGAATATAAAATAACGTTTTTAAACTTGAATCACTCTGTATAGCGTTGCCGAGCTCTAAAATTTCCATAATTCGTATTTTAAATAATTCGAGTTGTGCCAAATCTGTCTTTTTCGGAGCCATAATGACAATGTTATTCTGAAAAACGTACAAATAAATGCTGTAAACGCGGTAACCTTCAGCTGTGCGTTGAAAAATATTAAATATTATGGGTTATTGTTTAAGCACGAAAATGTAAAATAGCGCATAAATCAATAAATCACGTTTATGACTATTACCCTCCAATGGGTCTTAAGCAACACGTCGAAAATCTAACTGTTTGTCAAACAAAGCGTTAAGATAAAATCTACAGTTTAGAATCGGCGGCTTTTAACATCTAAGATCAGAAGAACATTTAAACATGTGGCTAACATATTGCAAGAAAGGTTGCAGCCTTTACAATTTTATTACCCCTTGCAGATGTATTCAATATTTCACTTTGTAAACCGACTGCAAGGATTGCACGTGATACAAAAACGCGCAATGGGTCCTAATGCAAATTAGTAAGTTTTATATTAAGGATTTGTTTGTAATTGAACGCCTGCTAGTTTATTATGGCGAAATCGCATAATTTAATGTAAAGAGAGTATATAGCTAATATTTACACATTTTAACCCGCTAAATATGGGGTTTAAACACAAATTTAAAAGCTAAAGTAAATGATTAAAACACGCTCGCTGAAATGCAAAATAATATTCAGTTTAGGACATGCGTATAAATATAGGACCGGTGAAATTAGGACCAAATGTGGGATGATAAGATGATCTAAATATGGTAATTATAGGGAAGGACCAATTGCTATTATATAGCAATACCGATGGCAGTGTAGCGGTTATGTAATAAACAAAGCAACTACGACGAACTACTTAATAAAGGATATAAATACTTTAAGTCTGTGCCGCTCGGGGCAAGAAAAGTCACACACCACAGGTAGTGGACACCAAAGAACACGCACGTTCGGTGTGGTGTCGCTTCCAAGGCTTTCGTACAACTGTCTTCTGCAATCGTACGAGCACGACTGATTGATGTTACTTCACGCACTCGCACTCCCGGCATAAGGTTTCATTAAAACTGTAGAGTACCCGCACTAAACGTATTTATTGTCACCACTACCAAATTGTTCAATGATGACGCAGCAGAGTGATAATGGAGGAAACGATAAAAAAAAGGGGAAAACGTGTATATGGGATTTGTAGATCTGGAAAAAGCATTCGACAACGTAAAATGGAAAAAAATGTTTGAAATACTCAAAAAGATTGGAATGAGTTATAGAGATAGACGAATAGTACATAGCTAATACAAAGAGCAAACAGCAGTTATAGAATTAGAGCAGGAACGTAGAGAAGTAAACATTAGGAAAGGAGTGAGACAGGGATGTGCTCTATCCACATTAGTTTTTAACTTGTACACTGAAGAGGCAATGAATACTGTCAAATGCAAGAAAACATTTGGAATTACTATGCAGAGACAAAAAATAATATGTTTAGATTTGCAGAAATAACCTGACAGAGAGACTGTACGGCTCCACAATCTAATCTTTATAGACTGAATAACTAGTACAAATTTAACAAATTACCTCTAAATACTAACAAATTTTACGTCATGACCATTGTGCGGTCTCATTCCCTACAATATTATGACTATTCCCTCAACGGCAATGTTCTGCAGCGTCCTCAGTACGTTAAAAATCTTGGAATATACTTTGATAGCAAGCTTACCTTTTCGGAACATATACACTATCTTATAAGTTCCTCTAATAAAACATTGGGGTTCATTATTCATAATTCTGTTGGTTTTTGAGAGTCGTCAACGGTAAGCATGCTGTTTAATGCTCATACTCGGTCTCGTTTGGAGAATGCCTGTGTTATATGGTGTCCACACTATGCTATTTACATACACCTAATTGTTCGTATATAGAGAAGATTTCTGAAAATCCTAATGCTCTATTATGTTGGATTCTACCCGCTCGTTGGCTATTCGAACAACCGTCTAATGTCAACTTTTAACGTCGAGTCCATGAGTATGAGACGTTTCTCACACTCTGCAATCTTCCTCTACAATATTTTTGTCACCTTTAATTGCCCCGATCTACTAGGCCTTATTACTGTCACTGTTCCACGTCTATCCTCTCGCAATCTTTCCACATTCCATAACCCCATACCTCGTACCAATGTATTGAAATTTTCTCCTCTCCATCAAACTTGTACGAACTATGCTACAGTCCAAGATGATATTGACATTTTCCACACTTCTACTCATTCCATTAAAAATCATGTACTTAGTAATTTGTTATCTTTTAACTTTCGGTATCCTGCTTTCCTCCATAATTTTAGGGTGTTTATTTTATTTTTGTTATATGTATACACTTATGTATTATCAATCTTGTAATTGGATTTAAATATCTGTAAGATGGTAAATAAATAAACAAATAAATAAATAAAAATAAACTATTGTTAGTTCTGTTAATATTGTAAGATTCTAAAAACAGTTTTGTGTAGTCACGTTCTACTTCCACTGCTTTAACATTGTATTATGTCAATTTGACGTCGTTTTACCATATTACATTGAACGTCCCATCTCCTTGCATATAAAAGTATTCTTCATTTTAACTTTATATTAATACCGTTTACAATCCTAACTTAGTCTTGATTTATGAAACATTTCCCTTTAGTATTATAAAATAATACACTAATTACGTTGATCTTTAGTTTTAATTTAATATTCCTCCTTTTGTATAAATAATTTAAATAATTATGATCAAATGTAATTTTCTAATTGGTAAACCTTTGAATTATGTCCTTAAATACACAACTGGTGTATACATGAATCTGTCATGTAGGATTCTTTTCTTGTTTGTCCCTCTCTAAATGTGTGGTTATCTTCGAACCAGAATAAACTTTCGTTCTCTTTATATCTGACTGTCTTCTGGTGCACATGCGTTTTCCCGATAATAAAGTTCCTTCTAAGGCCAAGATGTCGTACCTGAATATTAGTATAATGTATACGAAGAAAGCTGACCAGAATAACTTATTCAAAATGTTTAAGAATGGGTTCTCTGGTGAGTTGTCTTCTAGTGGAGAATTCTCTGGTGAGTTGGCCTTTGGTAGAGTATTCAACTATATATGCTAGGCTCTCTAAGCCTATGCAGTAATTCTAGTACCTACAATTATTATCTATCATCGTACAAAAATTTCATGTTGCCGTTTAATTACCTAATAAAAAAAATTAAATATCCTTTAACAAAACATATAGTTGTAGAACAAAAGGTTTGGCAATTATAAATTTGAAGTTTGAGGTTAACAACCAAACTAAGAATGGATGGTGTTCACCTTAATAAAGCCGTAAGAAAAAACTGAAACTTTTATGATTCTGAACAAGTTGTAGCTCAATACTTAAGTATACGTTTCTTTCATATTACATAGATACATGTAGGAGATTTATCTTACTTTTATGAAAGAACCATGTGCATGTGTTTCAATTTTAATCTCTAATATCTTAAAAAATAATGCATTTAAGATTTAAAGTCATACTTTTAATTACCTATTATTTTAACTAATTTAATATTACATTTACTTTCCTGCTATAACCTTACAAGTGTAAACATAAAAGCTATCATGAAACTTTTTGTGGGCTTGAGGTTATGTTCAATTTAAATGTTTAATACAAATTCTCTTAACTATGTTAAATACAACAAAGCGTATTTATGATTTCTTTTTACTTAGAAAGTTAAATTAAATTTGTGTCTAAGTACAATAATAATTTGAGATTTTCTTATATCTTATCTGGTAAAGTTTAAAACAATTTTAAAATTAGAAAAGGGTAGATGTCTATACTACACTTAGTGATTTTTTTTACATGAAAACTTGGTTGTAAAAAAATAAGGAAATATATTTTGTTTTTCTAAAGTTATTAACTAAACGTCAATATACAAGTTGTATTAAGGTATTTTCTTTTGTCATGTTTTAAATTACATCCCTATAACTAGTCTGGGTAAAATTTAACTTTGTTCTCAAAACACCAAAAAATAAAAAACCCTGAGATATGGTCTTTTGCAATCTACCGCAGCCACAAAAGGTCGACGCTAGCCCCGCCAGAGTTTTGTTTAGACTCTGTTGTACACCCATTCCTACCCGTAAAAGGAAGGTTGCAACATTAACAAAATTGGGGTTGAGGTGAGTAGTTTGGACATGTGACGCTAGTGCGCAGGACATCTTTCCAAGTTTGGCGTCACTCTTATGTTGCGTTAACCTTCTGCAAAGTTACTGTTTCGTTTGTCCAAGGTATAAACCCCCACATGAGCACTTCACTTGATAGACGACGTTGCTTAACCATTGTCGGTCTGTCCTATCTTTGATTAATGCGTTTCAAAATTCTTGGTAAAGTTGGAGAGTGTTTGTGAATGTAAGAAGGGATGGTCTTATAAGTGATAGCAAGTTGAGTTTTATTCGGTTTGATTTCTGTTGTATTGATGTCTGCCAATAAAAGTTTATTCACTGAGGATTTAGGAAAGTCGTTAATAAAGGCACATTGAATGTCCAAAAGGGTTTTTTGTAGATATTCGAGATTACATATTTTTAGAACTCGATTCTTCAGGGCCAGAATAGTGTTTATTTTGTGTTGGAAAGAATGATCAAAATAATAATTTTGGTAACGGTCTGAATTTGTTGGGTTTTTTTATACCAGTAAAACTTGATAATGTTTGCAGAGTCTCGTATGACAACAGTATCAAGAAAGGAAATTTTTCGGTCGACTTCTGTCTCATACGTAAATTGCAAGTGATAATCGAATCCATTGATGGCATCCAATACAATGTCAATCATATTTTTGGGAATGCTACACACGATGTCATCAATTTACTTAGCAAAGAATGGAAGATGAAACGGCAGTGGTGGTAAAACTTCGTCAATCAAAGAATCCATCACAATCTGAGCAAGAATTGCAGAGAGAGGGGAACCCATAGGTGTACCAAATTTTTGTAAATAAAATCTTTTTTCATAGCAGTAATTCATGTTATTAAATATCAAACTGACTGATCTTTTGAAATTGTCCAAAGATAAATTGCAATGTGATGATAATTAGACCCCATATTGCAGTTATGATTCTTCGTGTTAGATCGAGCGGTGTGTTGATGAATAGTGATTTAACATCCAAAGATATAAATAACTTAAGTGCGGTTCACTTTGCTTTATTAATTTAATAGTTAAAGAGATGCAAACTTCGTTTCATAGACATAGTAATTTTTGATTCCTCATGAATTATTCTAAATTTGACATTTATATTATTTTTCAATAAGTTTCAACCACAATATTTTATGTTAATAGTTAATATTTAGTTTTAATATTCTTTATAGTTTTAATGTTATTAAAGTTTAAATTATTTAAAATCTTGCTAATTGAAATTAGAATGCTCATGTAAATTTATATGTAAGTTTTTCAGTTAAGTAATTGTGTTTTAACTCTCATCATTTTAGTCTTCAAAATAGAACCAAAAACAGGTTTGAAACGTCAGCAATGTAAATAAATACACTACACTTCAAGCATTTCTTTTTGAAATAAATAGTTCCAAATAATTTTATTCAACAACCTGCAGTGTTTATTTAAAGCATTTCTTTACTTGATATTTTGTTAGCATATTTTATATACGACATGGGATTCTACGACTACATCAAACTTAATTATGGTGGTGCAGCAGTTAATAACTTAAAAAAATGGCCAAAGACTACAACTAAACTAGCAAATCTAAACAATAAAGTTTTCCTTTTGAAAAGGTGTAGAAGAGAGAATTTTACTCCTTCACACATTTTAAATCGCATCAAAGGTATTAGAAAATCTTTGGATGTTACTAGCAAAAAACAGCAAAGTAATATCGAAAACACAATTACCAAATTAGAAACCAAAGTTATTTCTTTTGAAATTGAAAGTAGTTATCGAAATGTTAATTTTATAACAACCAAAAAATACTTAAAATTCCTTCAACCAACCCTACCATTGTGCTACATAAATGAGTTTGAGTTTAGACAAACAAAATTTTCCAAAAAACGATTAATGCAATTACGAAAAATAAATATTAATAAATTAAACAATTTAAACAACAATCACTTTACATGAAGATATTGGTTTATTGACAACAGCAAATGGGTGATTAGCCACAGCAACAAAGACATACCTGAAAAGGTAAAAAATTTCTTAACACTAGAACTAAAGTTTAATTTAAACATGAACACATTTGAGATCAATACAGGAAAACTATTAGCTTCAGCAGAGTTAATAATTAACACAAATTAACTCACCAATGTAGATAAAACACACTATGGGCTAAGATTACTAACTGTATTAGCAACTTTATTTCTGATCCCAACAATAGATGCCAATCTAGCTTTGAAAATGATGCATATACCAACTGCAAATATTTTTTAAAACAAAATCCAGATATAAGTAACTAGGGCTGAAAAAAGAGCCGTCACAGTAATCTTGAACAAAAAAGAGTACATAGACAAGTCTTTAGAACTTTTAAACAACACCAACGCTTACGATATTCTAACTAAAGATCCACACATCCACATCCAAAAAAGGGCAAATGAATACATCCAATATTTATTTGATAAAAAAGATCAGCATCGAGGTTAAAAATTAACTAAAAATCAACAACGCTATTCCTGGAAAATATTATGGATTACCAAAATTACACAACCCTGCAGTGGAATTGCGACCAATCATCTCGTCTATCGATACACCAACCCCAATTTTGTCAATGTTAAAGTAGTGGAAGTAGAACGTGACTACAAAAAACTGTTTTTAGAAACTTAGCATATTAACAGGACTAAAAATAATCTAAATTCTAAGTGATATATACAACTTAAGTGCGGTTTACACTTTACTTAATAAATTTAATAGTTAAAGAAATTCAAACCTCGTTTTATAGACATAATAATTTTGATTCCTTAGAAGGCGCATGCCTTATTCGATATTTGCCATTTATATTATATTGCAATAAGTTTCAACCAAAATTGTTTTATGTTAATAACTAATATTTAGTTTTAATATTTTTTTATAGTTTTAATGTTATTAAAGTTTAAATTATTTAAGATTTTGCTAGTTGAAATTAGTATGTTAATGTAACTTTATTTGTAAGTTTCTCAATTAAGTAATTGTATTTTAACTGTCACCATTTTAGCGTTTGAAAAAGAACCAAAAACAGGTTTGTAGTGTCAGGAATGTGTTGCGCTCCAATTTTACTTTAAAATTTCCCTAGTTAATTCAATATCCGCTTGAATAAATTCCGTTGCTACTGTTGAATCCTTCTACATAATTAATCATAAATACGTTCTCTAATAATTTTAACTCAAACCTACTTGCTTGGAATCAATAAGTTTAAGCTATAATTAAATAATTTATATCCTGTTTCAGAAAACCTTCAATTTGTTAAACCTTCCGATAGCGTATAATTGCTTCTTATGTGTTTTCCATTTAAACATTCGTCTACATAGGGTATTGAACTATCCGATAAAACTCGGGTTTTTTCAGTTTTAACCGCGCTTCGATAAGCGAGGATTTGCAGTTCGAATTCGTGTTATTTGAACCATTGTTGAATTTGCATCAACACTATAATTTGAATAAGGGCCGCTATACTTGCGGCCACGTCCCTAATGCTCCACCTGAAGGTACTACATTGGGTTTAAACGCGAAAAATAAACGTGCTTCTAATTTATTCTAACTTCATAATTAATCCACCCTAAATAAAACTGTAACAGACTGAAACGAAAACTAAAAACAGGGTTTAAGTAATTGTATTCCTAGCTTTGACTTTGGAGTGTGCCCGATCAACAAGACGAGCAAAAATGAGAGGGGGGAAGGATCCGTAATAGCGGATAGCAGACGCCGGCTCTGCTTACCAGTGCAACCTGAAGGGTCGACTTAAAACTATCCAAATCTAGCTAGCCAATTTAAAATAGATTCAAATTTCTAAGCATTTGCCAAATGTATTAATAGTGAATACAGCTATTTTGCCTGCTTTATAAATTTACAAATTCGTCCTCCTGATCTAAGTATTTTATCCTACATTTGTCTCTAACGTTTCCTATCATTCCCTAACTGACGTATTATATATACAATCTTCTTCTCATATATACCGCAGCCAAAAATTGGCGACAGAACGTCAAACGAATTAAATCAAGCCACAAAACAATACAAGGCAGGCAAAAATATAAGTGTAAAAATCAATATAGATATAATATAAATATATAAATAAACATATAATAAATATATAAATAAATTTCTTAATAAGCAAAAGCATGTAACAGTGCATATATTAGCAAAAGCAAATACATTATCAGGTGAACTCGCATGAACATTATATCGACTAGCGCCATTACACAAAAACATGCTTGTTAGATTATTTCAAAATCTGCTTAAAATCACAAATCAATACTCATGCGAGTACAGCCGCCACAATTTTATTCTTACCTCCAATATAAATTTCTCCAGCATCCGAAGATCTGGTCGTTTACCTACATCTATTGGTTTTCTACTTTTATGGGGGAGTTAAATATACACTGTTAAAGTCCTGGTAGGTATGCACTAAAGGTTCTGGGGGGATCACAATCACTATCACTTCACTTTTAAGTCCTGGGGAGATGCGCGGTTTCACTCTATTTTATTATTTCTTTATTTATTACTCTTATTTAAATTAATAAGGTTTCCTGATTTAGTTTGTTGTTATTTATTTGTGTCGTTTATTCTCGATTCTCCGCACGTAGAAAGTGGGACAGTGATTGTTTTAGTGGTGTGTTCGTCGTGCATATTAAAGTTTTGGGTATACCTATTTAATTATTATTATTATTGGTTTTCTTTCTTCTTTCTTTTTCTTTTTTTTTTGTTTTTTTGTTCTTTTCGCAGGTTTTGGTTATAATGCTCTTATCATGTCAAAATCATTACAGGTCGAAATCTATAATTTTTCAATCCTCCCACCATTCCCTCCCGACTAACACACGATTATCACCGTCTAATTTCGCAACCTTTTCTGCGAACTCTCTAAAGGCTGTCCAGAACGCCTTCTGATTAGCCACTTCCCCGACTTTTTCTAGGCTCTTTGGCCATGCTAGATCTACGATAGCTAATTTCGTATCAGCCAACCCTCGAATTGCCGCTTCAAGCGGGCAATTGAAGAGCACGTGTTCTGCGCTTTACGCGCCCTTGCCGCATTCACAGCGGTCGTTGTTGGTTAACCCGAACCTATGTAAATACGCTTTCAAAGCGCCGTGCCTTGCTATCAACCAAACCATTCTATGATCGAGTTTTACCTCGATCTTGCCAGAATAGTGTTTATTTTGTGTTGGAAAGAATGATCAAAATAATAATTTTGGTAACGGTCTGAATTTGTTGGGTTTTTTTATACCAGTAAAACTTGATAATGTTTGCAGAGTCTCGTATGACAACAGTATCAAGAAAGGAAATTTTTCGGTCGACTTCTGTCTCATACGTAAATTGCAAGTGATAATCGAATCCATTGATGGCATCCAATACAATGTCAATCATATTTTTGGGAATGCTACACACGATGTCATCAATTTACTTAGCAAAGAATGGAAGATGAAACGGCAGTGGTGGTAAAACTTCGTCAATCAAAGAATCCATCACAATCTGAGCAAGAATTGCAGAGAGAGGGGAACCCATAGGTGTACCAAATTTTTGTAAATAAAATCTTTTTTCATAGCAGTAATTCATGTTATTAAATATCAAACTGACTGATCTTTTGAAATTGTCCAAAGATAAATTGCAATGTGATGAAATTAGACCCCATATTGCAGTTATGATTCTTCGTGTTAGATCGAGCGGTGTGTTGATGAATAGTGATTTAACATCCAAAGATATAAATAACTTAAGTGCGGTTCACTTTGCTTTATTAATTTAATAGTTAAAGAGATGCAAACTTCGTTTCATAGACATAGTAATTTTTGATTCCTCATGAATTATTCTAAATTTGACATTTATATTATTTTTCAATAAGTTTCAACCACAATATTTTATGTTAATAGTTAATATTTAGTTTTAATATTCTTTATAGTTTTAATGTTATTAAAGTTTAAATTATTTAAAATCTTGCTAATTGAAATTAGAATGCTCATGTAAATTTATATGTAAGTTTTTCAGTTAAGTAATTGTGTTTTAACTCTCATCATTTTAGTCTTCAAAATAGAACCAAAAACAGGTTTGAAACGTCAGCAATGTAAATAAATACACTACACTTCAAGCATTTCTTTTTGAAATAAATAGTTCCAAATAATTTTATTCAACAACCTGCAGTGTTTATTTAAAGCATTTCTTTACTTGATATTTTGTTAGCATATTTTATATACGACATGGGATTCTACGACTACATCAAACTTAATTATGGTGGTGCAGCAGTTAATAACTTAAAAAAATGGCCAAAGACTACAACTAAACTAGCAAATCTAAACAATAAAGTTTTCCTTTTGAAAAGGTGTAGAAGAGAGAATTTTACTCCTTCACACATTTTAAATCGCATCAAAGGTATTAGAAAATCTTTGGATGTTACTAGCAAAAAACAGCAAAGTAATATCGAAAACACAATTACCAAATTAGAAACCAAAGTTATTTCTTTTGAAATTGAAAGTAGTTATCGAAATGTTAATTTTTATAACAACCAAAAAAAATACTTAAAAATTCCCTTCAACCAACCCTACCATTGTGCTACATAAATGAGTTTGAGTTTAGACAAACAAAATTTTCCAAAAAAACGATTAATGCAATTACGAAAAATAAATATTAATAAATTAAACAATTTAAACAACAATCACTTTACATGAAGATATTGGTTTATTGACAACAGCAAATGGGTGATTAGCCACAGCAACAAAGACATACCTGAAAAGGTAAAAAATTTCTTAACACTAGAACTAAAGTTTAATTTAAACATGAACACATTTGAGATCAATACAGGAAAACTATTAGCTTCAGCAGAGTTAATAATTAACACAAATTAACTCACCAATGTAGATAAAAACACACTATGGGCTAAGATTACTAACTGTATTAGCAACTTTATTTCTGATCCCAACAATAGATGCCAATCTAGCTTTGAAAATGATGCATATACCAACTGCAAATATTTTTTAAAACAAAATCCAGATATAAGTAACTAGGGCTGAAAAAAGAGCCGTCACAGTAATCTTGAACAAAAAAGAGTACATAGACAAGTCTTTAGAACTTTTAAACAACACCAACGCTTACGATATTCTAACTAAAGATCCCACACATCCACATCCAAAAAAAAGGGCAAATGAATACATCCAATATTTATTTGATAAAAAAAAGATCAGCATCGAGGTTAAAAATTAACTAAAAATCAACAACGCTATTCCTGGAAAATATTATGGATTACCAAAATTACACAACCCTGCAGTGGAATTGCGACCAATCATCTCGTCTATCGATACACCAACCCCAATTTTGTCAATGTTAAAGTAGTGGAAGTAGAACGTGACTACAAAAAACTGTTTTTAGAAACTTAGCATATTAACAGGACTAAAAATAATCTAAATTCTAAGTGATATATACAACTTAAGTGCGGTTTACACTTTACTTAATAAATTTAATAGTTAAAGAAATTCAAACCTCGTTTTATAGACATAATAATTTTGATTCCTTAGAAGGCGCATGCCTTATTCGATATTTGCCATTTATATTATATTGCAATAAGTTTCAACCAAAATTGTTTTATGTTAATAACTAATATTTAGTTTTAATATTTTTTTATAGTTTTAATGTTATTAAAGTTTAAATTATTTAAGATTTTGCTAGTTGAAATTAGTATGTTAATGTAACTTTATTTGTAAGTTTCTCAATTAAGTAATTGTATTTTAACTGTCACCATTTTAGCGTTTGAAAAAGAACCAAAAACAGGTTTGTAGTGTCAGGAATGTGTTGCGCTCCAATTTTACTTTAAAATTTCCCTAGTTAATTCAATATCCGCTTGAATAAATTCCGTTGCTACTGTTGAATCCTTCTACATAATTAATCATAAATACGTTCTCTAATAATTTTAACTCAAACCTACTTGCTTGGAATCAATAAGTTTAAGCTATAATTAAATAATTTATATCCTGTTTCAGAAAACCTTCAATTTGTTAAACCTTCCGATAGCGTATAATTGCTTCTTATGTGTTTTCCATTTAAACATTCGTCTACATAGGGTATTGAACTATCCGATAAAACTCGGGTTTTTCAGTTTTAACCGCGCTTCGATAAGCGAGGATTTGCAGTTCGAATTCGTGTTATTTGAACCATTGTTGAATTTGCATCAACACTATAATTTGAATAAGGGCCGCTATACTTGCGGCCACGTCCCTAATGCTCCACCTGAAGGTACTACATTGGGTTTAAACGCGAAAAATAAACGTGCTTCTAATTTATTCTAACTTCATAATTAATCCACCCTAAATAAAACTGTAACAGACTGAAACGAAAACTAAAAACAGGGTTTAAGTAATTGTATTCCTAGCTTTGACTTTGGAGTGTGCCCGATCAACAAGACGAGCAAAAATGAGAGGGGGAAGGATCCGTAATAGCGGATAGCAGACGCCGGCTCTGCTTACCAGTGCAACCTGAAGGGTCGACTTAAAACTATCCAAATCTAGCTAGCCAATTTAAAATAGATTCAAATTTCTAAGCATTTGCCAAATGTATTAATAGTGAATACAGCTATTTTGCCTGCTTTATAAATTTACAAATTCGTCCTCCCTGATCTAAGTATTTTATCCTACATTTGTCTCTAACGTTTCCTATCATTCCCTAACTGACGTATTATATATACAATCTTCTTCTCTATATATACCGCAGCCAAAAATTGGCGACAGAACGTCAAACGAATTAAATCAAGCCACAAAACAATACAAGGCAGGCAAAAATATAAGTGTAAAAATCAATATAGATATAATATAAATATATAAATAAACATATAATAAATATATAAATAAATTTCTTAATAAGCAAAAGCATGTAACAGTGCATATATTAGCAAAAGCAAATACATTATCAGGTGAACTCGCATGAACATTATATCGACTAGCGCCATTACACAAAAACATGCTTGTTAGATTATTTCAAAATCTGCTTAAAATCACAAATCAATACTCATGCGAGTACAGCCGCCACAATTTTATTCTTACCTCCAATATAAATTTTTCCAGCATCCGAAGATCTGGTCGTTTACCTACATCTATTGGTTTTCTACTTTTATGGGGGAGTTAAATATACACTGTTAAAGTCCTGGTAGGTATGCACTAAAGGTTCTGGGGATCACAATCACTATCACTTCACTTTTAAGTCCTGGGGAGATGCGCGGTTTCACTCTATTTTATTATTTCTTTATTTATTACTCTTATTTAAATTAATAAGGTTTCCTGATTTAGTTTGTTGTTATTTATTTGTGTCGTTTATTCTCGATTCTCCGCACGTAGAAAGTGGGACAGTGATTGTTTTAGTGGTGTGTTCGTCGTGCATATTAAAGTTTTGGGTATACCTATTTAATTATTATTATTATTGGTTTTCTTTCTTCTTTCTTTTCTTTTTTTGTTTTTTGTTCTTTTCGCAGGTTTTGGTTATAATGCTCTTATCATGTCAAAATCATTACAGGTCGAAATCTATAATTTTTCAATCCTCCCACCATTCCCTCCCGACTAACACACGATTATCACCGTCTAATTTCGCAACCTTTTCTGCGAACTCTCTAAAGGCTGTCCAGAACGCCTTCTGATTAGCCACTTCCCCGACTTTTTCTAGGCTCTTTGGCCATGCTAGATCTACGATAGCTAATTTCGTATCAGCCAACCCTCGAATTGCCGCTTCAAGCGGGCAATTGAAGAGCACGTGTTCTGCGCTTTACGCGCCCTTGCCGCATTCACAGCGGTCGTTGTTGGTTAACCCGAACCTATGTAAATACGCTTTCAAAGCGCCGTGCCTTGCTATCAACCAAACCATTCTATGATCGAGTTTTACCTCGATCTTGCCTGTAGCTTCTAAGGTCGGTATGAATTTGTGGGTCAACCTGCCCGTGGCAGCGTTGTTCCACCTCTCTTCCCATTGTCGGATTGACTTTTCACGCAGCTTTCTTTTAATCAAAGACTTCGGTATCGACGAATGTGATATTCAAAATTCTCCCGTCGCGGCCTCTTTAGCTAATTCATCAGCCATATCGTTTCCTACGTTACCATTGTGCGACCTGACCCAACAGAACTTTAAACCTCCAGACGTCCGCTTGGAGGTCTGTCGAGGTGTTCATGTTTGTTAAAGCCGTTAGCGCCGATTTACTACCACTGCTTATATAATACTCTTCTCTGCCCGTATGGTTTATTACGTAATCGATAACCTCTCGTATGGCTACCAATTTGCACTGGAAAATTGTGCTCCAGTTCGCGAGTTTGGTTTGAAACCGAAACACCTCCCTTTCCTGCTTATACACGACAAACGCCGCGCCTGCTTGCCCATCGTCCATACGTGAACCGTCCGTATAAATTCTGATACCCATCGCGTCCTCATCACCTTCGACAAACTCGATTCCTCTAATATCAGCCGGGTGCCCCAGCTCAGATACAACAATCTTTCTTGCAATTTCCCTATTTCCAAGATTAAGATCTTCGATAATTTCGCGCCCTTCTCCTATGTTTATTAATCGCCTATCTCTAATCTCCCTTACGACATATTCGATAGAGAGTCTTACTAATCACCAGGACCGCCTCCGTGGAGGTGGTCCTGTACGCCCTCGCCGCTTTTACTGCGGTTATGCGTTGTACGCCCTTCAATTGACACACCTCCCTGAATTTATAACCTTCTGCCCATACAGAAGCTGCGTACAGCATCGCCGGCTCAATTGCTCCAACATAAACCGTCCTCAGCGATTCGCCTCTGAAACCCTACTTGATTTTAGCCGCCGCCATCATTTTATTTGATATTTTGCCACCCTTACTTTTTACGTATTGTACGTGCGCTTTCTAATTTAATTTATCGTCGATCTTGACGCCGAGGTAGGTAATACAATCTTTAAACGGGATTTTATTCCCTCCTAGCTCTAACCTAGGAAGTCTCTGTCCTGGTTTCGTGCCGAAATAAAGCGCCGCTGACTTCGCCGTGTTAAATTTTAATTTTACCGCCTGCGACCATTTGTGTAATTTATTAAGCGCCTCGTTCGGTTTTGTGCGCATATCCATTAACAATCTCGATCTTACAATTAAAAGCGTGTCATCCGCAAACTCAACGATTGAGCATCCTGCGGGCAACTTGACCCTAAAGAAGCTCTCATACAACAACTTCCAAAATGTGGGACCAGAACATGACCCCTGCGGGCATCCTCTTTCCACCTCACGCGACAGAACGTCACCCGGAATTCAACCTGTGCCAATCGCCTCGAGAAATAACTCTTGACCAAGGACATCAAGTTTCGCGGACAACCCCTACGATCTAACTCGCAAACGATTAATGGCCACCAGGCAGCATCAAATGCTCCTGAAATGTCCAAAGCAACAACGACACAGTACTCTTTAGCATCTCTCGCCTGCTTTATTTCCCCGACAACGAACTCTAACGCGTCGATAGTCGACTTGTCCTCCACGAAACCAAACTGTCGGTTATTAAAACCGCTGCTCTCTCGCACTAGGTGCTCAATACGCGTAGTAGTCATAACGCGATCTAAAACTTTTCCCAGCACCGGTAGCAAGCTAATTGGACGATAGTTGCCCGGATCTGACGCATCCGCCTTTTTAGGTTTGCGTATAAATTTCACGTTCTGGATTTTCCAGCAACGCGAAAAAACGCCCCTTTCTAAACAAAGATTAAACAACCCGACAAAGACACACGGGGCTAACAGGCACGCCTCCAGAGCTGCGTCTGAAGTGATTCCATCATGCCCCGGTGCCTTCTTAGGATTCATCCTCCTAAGAGCCCTGACGACCTCGTGAACTAGGATTGCCTTATCGGCACCTGTTCCTTGCGCCTCTGCAGCTTCCCGACGTACTAAATCGTGCGACCCTTCATCCCCTTCGGGATTATCCGATGGGAAAAATTTCTCTAGTAAATATTCCGCCGTGGTTTTAAAACCTTCCGTGTATTCGTCATTTGTTTTCCTTATATTACTTAGCGCGATTTTTTGTTGTTTTCCTCTAATTACGCGGTATGCGGTTCCCCAGGGTTCTTTCTCTGAGTTTCGCGTGCAGAATTCTTAAAATTTATTCGTTCGCGTTTCTTCTATTAATATTTTATATTTGCGGTAACTTTGATTATATTCTATTCTCCGTTGTTTTCTTATATCTCCCGAGGCGCGTTGATAGCGGCGCCTTAGGTTACGCGTTTCTGCCCGCATGGTGGTTAGTTCCCGGGTCCACCAGGGTACGCTGTCTTTAAATGTTCTCTTTTGCGGCAAGGAATACGACGACGCGTCTGCCACCGCGTTGTTTAGTTTTTTCGCGAGTGTTTCTACCTCGTCTGCCTCTCGGCAGTTAAATAGCTCCTTTTCGAGCAAATGAATATGAATATATGACGTTTAGATTGTCAATGTCCGTTTTTTTGTTGAAGTTTTTTGGGCTTTTATAGATGTAGCACATCTTTAAGAAAGTCCTTTTAAAAAGATTTTGTTCCACTTTTATTAGTTTTGGATTTGAAAAGTTCATTTTGTGAGTTTGGTTGAAAGTGTGAGTTGTTAATGCACAAGCTTTTAGTTTCACTCGAATGTCACTTTTGTGTTGGGTCATTCTTTAACCAATAGTTTGTGACGTTTGGCCTATTTACCTTAATATTAATTCTATAAAAAACATTATTTTATTCCAAACACTGATGTTAATTAATTATTATTGACGGCATTTAATGTTTAAATTTTAATAAATATGAATATATGACGTTTAGGTTGTCAATGTCCGTTTTTATGTTGAAGATGTTTGGGCTTTTATAGATGTAGCACATCTCTAAGAAAGTCCTTTTAAAAAGATTTTGTTCAACTTTTATTAGTTTTGGATTTGAAAAGTCCATTTTGTGAGTTTGGTTGAGAGTGTGAGTTGTTAATGCACAAGCTTTTGGTTTTACTCGAATGTCACTTTTGTGTTGGGTAATTCTTTGACCAATAGTTTGTGACGTTTGGCCTATTTACATTAATATTCATTCTATAAAAAACATTTTAATCCAAACACTGATGTCAATTTCAACCATCCTCACTGTAAGTTTTTCTTATTTTTGTTCATCCTTTATAAAGCGTTAATACAGTTGTAGCCTGTGATCAAGCATAAAAAAATATATGCGAAAATTTAGGCCATAAAAAAGAGTATTTATTTAAATCCAGCAGACCTAAAAAAAACCTACAAAGAAGAAGTATTATTCGTGCAAGGTCACCAAGAATTATATTATATATATATATATATATATATATATATATATATATATATATTGGTATTTAGGTGAATCTCTCCCACTCTCCACGGTTGGTAGTTAGCCGGGTATTTACTTTTCTTCCGGCTACGTCTAGGTACGTAGCAAATGTAAATTAACACACTCTACTTTAAGCATTTTTTTTGGAACTAAATTGTTTCCAATAATTTTATGCACCAACCTGAAGTGTTTATGTAAAGCAGTTCGTTAGTTGACATTTTGTCAGATCATATTTTATATATATATATATATATATATATATATATTGCTGTAGATCTTAGCTTTTAAAACCTTTTAACATCGCGTGTCAAAAAAAATTATTTTCAAAAATTTAAAAATTTCACAAAAATTTTCTTACCCGGATCCTACTTCATCAAATTAATTTCTTTAGCAGCTTCCCTGGCTAGCTCAGCTGTGCCTCTTCTCGGATACCTAAATTTACTATCATTCTCTTTACCATTTACACACCATTCAATAAAATCACAAAATAATACAACAATCATACAATATTTATTTACCGCTATTTACAAATAATAATTCATAGATATCTACAGTTCGGTGCTCAAGTTACACCTCAATAAATACTATCTTTGTGCAGTCCTTGTTTTTAAAATTGTAATTTCAAACACATTTAATGCAACAGGAGTAAATGGGCCCCAAATAATACCTTATCTTTTTTTTATTAGTACACACTGAAGTATGGTGAGCTCATAATAACCCAGTTTATTCATGTATGCTTTCCATTTTGCATAATATTACTACAAACTTAATAAACCCATGTACTCTTAACAATTAAATTTATATTCATCAAGAAATTTAATAAGCTTTACGTACACTTTTTGTGTTATATTCAAAACACCATAATAATAGTCAGTTATACGTATCTTTTCAATACGTTAAATAACCAAAATAACCATCAAAATTCACTCACACATCGCAAATAATTTCAACAGTTTATCAAGAAAAACAGCAAATTCACATGAGTTACCTGGAAAATGCGTCAAAGTCCATTTCTGTTGATGATGCTTTATCTTCCTAAACCTCTCGGCTTTGTGATTATGCGCGCTGCTCCGCCAGATAGTTATAGATATAAACTCAGTCTAAGCTGAGTTTCGTGCTACCAATTAACATTAATTCCAACATCCAAATCCATGTATTTTACACTTGTTTATTATTGCATTATTAATTTACCAGCTTGTTAAAGTATTCGTTGGACCTCAATTAAATTTAAATTACTCGCCACTACTCGCGTTATTAACTATAAGGCTCCAAATAATCTAATACTATTTTACCGAATTTTACAAATTTTTAATACTCACAAGCCTCGTCAGTTGATTATTATACGTCGTTAAGCGATGCGAAATTAAAGAGAACCCTATTAATTTCCTTCCCGTACTTATACAATAAAACCATGCCTCCTTGGCCACACTTTACTTGAAATACTTAATCGAAAATAATATATCCGCAAATTTTGTATAACCGTCTTAAAACTTCTAGAAATATTCCCTCGTCAATACGCTATATCGTACAAACTATCGCATTCACCAGTCGCGTGTCAGTCTGTTGTAGAACTATCTATTTCGACCAATGATACAGTTCAGTGACGTCATAAAACTCCGCCTGTAATATCTTTATTCCTCTCTTATGCATATTTGATGTCGCGTTCTACCCTTTACTTGAGTTGTAGAAAATCGATATTGCTGACCGCGTCTTATAGACTCCACGTGGATCGAATACGTGCGTACTACAGCGAATGCTTTTCTACCTGTCTCATTCTGTAGCATATTATTGATTGTGCATCCCTTCTGCTCTTTAAGAAACTCTTGTTAGTTTTTATGCAAAACCACCGACGGTTAAACAATATTTCCTTGAAGCTCGCCTTATTATGCTCACAAATAAGCAGAAGATGACCTTTCCAACATGCAGGTGTACTCAATTATTGATCGTTTAAAATAACAGTTCTCGGAGTTTACATTTCACAGTATTCTATACAACCGACGTCTGTTTGTCTGTTAAAAAAGCTTTTCGCCTTAGAATTATTGATTGTTCATGCTCTGATGCGTTTTCTGACGTTATTACCCTTTGAAATAAAATAAATTAGACTAATTATGCATTTCTATCGGCTCATAAAACTGATTTTCTTTACGAACTTATTACTTTTGAATCCCTAATTATAACATTACGTCAATACTTGTTAATTTAAATTAAATAAATGAAATAAATTTTGCACGTAAATATTATGGTCCTTTCTCTACACAGGATGTTTGAAATTGCACTGCTTACCCCCAAATTTAACCCTTTAAATCCACTACAATATATATATATATATATATATATATATATATATATATGTTGGGTACATAAAAGATACTCAGGAGGGAAAAACGGGTGTATCATCAAACAGATATTAAACAAATGCGGCCTTCTTCAATATTCTTACCTGATGTCCAGTTAGAGCGGTGCAGATTCTCGGATCCAGAACACTTATTACTGCACTAGAGGACTGACCTAAACAAAAACTTATTGTTGAAGCGATGACAATAGAATATGTCAAGCCGCGCAATCACAAAACATATGGCAAACAAGATAGAACATTGAAGGTGATAACGTGACGGGTTTATTAAATTTAAATAAAAGAGCAGATATTACCATTAACAAATAAACTTTAACTTTACAGTAATAATATAAAGAAACTAAATGAATATATACAGGGTTGGACGGAACAATATATATATATATATATATTTATATCTAGACTTTACGACCTACAAGTTTAATAATTATGCAGATATTTGTGGGTTATAGGTCTCTAATAAAAGTATACTCTTTTTATACCATCTGAATTTTCGAGTTTATTTTTACTCTTGATCACAGATTTCTAGAAATACACGTTGTACAAACACATATCTTAAAACAAATGTATACTTACAATATGTGAGATTAAAATTAATTGGCATGTGTATAATAAAACATTTTAAAATTTCTGAACCGAACACTGACTGGCAAATACATATATAAAATTAATATAAAATTAAACGTCTTTACAGAACATGTATGCTAAAATAAGGTTGAACTACATCTATATTAAAAATATTTTTCATTGTATGTGATTATGGACGGTATATGCTAATGATGATAACAGGTCTGCAGGTGTATGTATTAATATCGAAGTATTGACTATGCATGTGTGTAACCGAATGTGTATGTGTAGTTGTGTCCGAAGGTGCAGTGTGTGTATAGAGGTATGGGTGTGCGTATGTATGTACAATGTACTGTGTTATGTGCACTCATTAGGACCTAAAGTTATAAGTGTTTTTCTCTTAAATTTTTTTTTTTTTTTTTTTATTATTTGTATTAGTTGAAGTTTAACAAATACGTGTATATGGAACTTAGGTTGCAAATATCTGTTTTTTTGTTCATACTATTGGGACAGTTGTATATATGGCACATTTCTTTAAAAATTCGTTTAGTTTTTACCTTTTCAGTTTCCAATATTTTGGCATCTTTGAAATCCATAACATGATCGTTTGTTAAAGCATGTGTAGATAGGGCACATGCTTGTGGTTTTCTTTTGATATCGCTCTTATGTTGCGTTATCCGTTGTTTTAAATTCTGAGAGGTTTGACCTATATAGCATACATCACAATTCAAACAGTTTATTTTATATATACTATTGCGCTGATTTAAACTGGACGTTTTATCTTTTATTTTGGAGAACAGATCTTTTATAGATATTAAGTTTTGTTTCGCGATTTGTATGTTTTCTTTTTTAAATGCTTGTATCAATTTAAGTGTTAGGTTTTCAATATATGGCAATGTTTTATACGAAACGTTTCTAATATTATTGTTATTTTATTGGAGACTGCTTTATTGTACAATATTCTTTTTATTACAATTAACGGGTAGCCATTTTCTTTTAAAATTTCAGAAAATAATTTAATGTTTTTCGTATAAAGAAGGATGTGAGATTTTCTTTATCCGGTTTTCATTTCTACAATAAAATTTATCTTTGTGCTGAACTGTTGATATGAATGAAAATTAATGTATCGGTTTTGAGTTTATGGGTTTTGGTACCAATCCAGTATAATTTTATTATCGCACGTTCTAATCAATAAAGTATCTAGAAATGGCACGGTGTTGTTTACTTCCATTTCAGCTGTAAATTGTAGATGTTGATTGTAGCTGTTAAAACGTCTAACGTTTCATTCAATTTATGCTCGGGGATAGCTGTAATTATGTCATCTACAAATTTTTTATGAATGGTAGTTCAAAAGGCAGCTTGGGTATTACTTTATCAGTAAGGTGTTCATTACTATGTCAGCGATAACTGGACTTAGGTTTGAGCCCATTGGGCAACCAAAAATTTGTTTAAAATATTTGCCGTTAAAGGAAAAGTAACTGGATTCTAACATAAATTCGATTATTTCCACGAACATTCTTTTGTCTATTTTGCATTGAATTTTAATCTGATTCCATATATCTTTTATATTATCCACTGCTAATGTTTTTGATATATTAGTAAATAACGAGATCACGTCTAAACTAACTAATACATACCCCTCTGGTAATTGAAAATTGTTTATAAAATCTGCAAATTCAAACGAATCTTTGGTGTTATACTTATTGTCTGTAGATCTTTGTAGGATTACTGAAATAAATTTAGATAACGATTCTGTAGGACAGTTATTGCACGATACAATTGGACGTAGGGGATAATTGTCTTTGTGAATTTTAGGTAAGGCATAGAATTTAGGTGCGGTACCGCTGAAATTATTTAACTCTCTTGCTTCTTCTTTAGTTATATAGTTTTTATTTTTTAACGTTTTAATCAGATTTAAAGTTTTGTTTTGAATGTTAGTTGTGGGATCTATATCTAACTGGCGATATGTATTTGAATCACTTAATAATGTTTCTATTTTACTTATATATTCGGTTTTGGACATGGCTACCGTAACATTACCTTTGTCTGATTTGATTACAATTATGTTTTCATTTTCCTTTAGAAATTTCTTACATTGAATGTACTCGTGCCACAGTTTCGGTTTACGTTTAGAATGTTCATGGACAAAATTAGTTAAAACATTCGTTATGTGTGTTCTATATAGGTCTCTTTTTTCTGCGTCAATACTTACTAGTATGTTTTCAATATCTGCCAAAATATTAATAACTACCCGATTATTTACTACCGGTGCAATGCAAAACTTAGGTCCTAATGACAGAATGTGTTGAATTTTATTTATTATTTTATTATTTTATTTATTATCAGCAATCTTAATATTCCAAATAAAATTCAACACATTCTGTCATTGGGACCTAAGTTGCATTCACAAATAATCGGTATTAATATTGGCGATATGTGTTGACGCGATAGCACATAACGTGTAACAATTTTGTCCATGAACATCTAAACGTAAACCGACTGCTGTGTTCGAAATGGAAAATGGCTGTAATGTCTCGACAATAACGGTACCATGTCAACCAATTAATAAAACGTTGTGATTCAATATATCGCCGGTTAGAGATCACTGGCATTCAAAACAACAGTCTGATTAAAACGTTAAAAAAAACAGAAGAAGAACGTTAAAAATTTCGGCGGTACCACTTGCCTAAATTCACAAGACAATGTCCCGTCAGTGTCGTGCAATAACGTCGAATCGTATCTAAATTTATTCGGTAATCTAGATCTGAACAATGTGTAACAGGTCGTTTGGTGCGGATTTAAACAATAATTACCGAGGGTATGAGTTGGTTGAACGTGATCTGTTGTGATATATCAAAATATGCGATACGGTGGATAATAAAAGATATGTGAAATCGGAATTAAATCGTTGCAAATATTAACGAAAATGTTCGTGAATGCATAAGTCGGTATGTATATGAATCCGAGTTACTGCTGCATACATATGTGAATGACATGTTACGGTATCTGACAAATGGAGCGTTGACGTTTGCAATCGCGTCTGATGTCTGATGAAAGTGCAACTGCCTGTTCAGTAGAATGTGATGAATAAATCTGGATATGAACGAAGACGTTGAACGTTCATATCGCGGCGCACTGTTGCGAAATGAACCGGATAAGCCATCGTCGTCTGATTGAAACGTGCGATTGCTGGGTTCAAACGAAATGCCGCCGTGTGTATAATGATGCAACTTGCGTTCAATAAATACAATGAAACCGGTGATCTACGTCTGTGCGTAAAATGCCGTGATCGGTGCTTAAGAATGACTGCGAGTGATAAACGATCTGTATCTGCAATATAAAATCTAAATAATAATAATGAAACTGTTTCGTGAGTGTATAAACCGTAAGCGCATGATACGATTAAACGTCTGCACATAACGATCTGTGTCTCAAAATAAACGTCCAGTAAATCGTGCAACCATGTATAAATAAATATTTGTAAGTAGTATGTATTCGTAAACCATAAAAAAGAAAACTCGAAAGCTCTATCTGTTCGGAAACGTTCATCAGTGGATCATGTGTGCTGCGCGTTAAATGCACATGTTTTGAGTAACTTTAAATCTAATTATTATAAAATAATGTATTTGCCAGTACAGTGTTCGGTTCAGAAATTTTAAAATGTTTTATTACACATGCCAATTA